>JAUKNM010000016.1:0-510000 GCA_030765045.1 Tenodera sinensis
ATGTTTTGTGTTATGTTATGTTTTGTGTTATGTTATGTTATGTGTTGTGTTATGTTATGTTTTGTGTTGTTATGCTATGTTTTGTGTTATGTTATGTTTTGTGTTATGCTATGTTATGTGATGTTTTGTTATGTTTTGTGTTATGTTATGTTTTGTGTTATGTTATGTTTTGTGTTATGTTATGTTTTGTGTTATGTTATGTTTTGTGTTATGTTAAGTTTTTTGTTATGTTATGTTAAGTTAAGTTTTGTGTTATATTATGTTTTGTGTTATGTTATGTTTTGTGTTATGTTATGTTTTGTGTTATGTTATATTTGTGTTATGTTATGTTTTGTGTTATGTTATGTTTTGTGTTATGTTATGTTATGTTTTGTGTTGTGTTATGTTTTGTGTTGTGTTATGTTATGTTATGTTTTGTGTTATGTTATGTTATGTTTTGTGTTATGTTATGTTTTGTGTTGTGTTGTGTTATGTTTTGTGTTGTGTTGTGTTATGTTTTGTGTTCTGTTATGTTATGTTATGTTATGTTATGTTTTGTTATGCTTTGTGTTATGTTATGTTATGTTTTGTGTTATGTTATGTTTTGTATTTTGTTATGTTTTGTGTTATGTTATGTTATGTTTTGTGTTGTGTTATGTTATGTTTTGCGTTATGTTATGTTTTGTGTTGTGTTATGTTATGTTATGTTTTGTGTTGTGTTATGTTATGTTTTGTGTTATGTTTTGTGTTGTGTTATGTTATGTTTTGTGTTATGTTATGTTTTGTGTTGTGTTATGTTATGTTATATTTTGTGTTATGTTATGTTTTGTTTTATGTTATGTTTTGTGTTGTGTTATGCTTTGTGTTGTGTTATGTTATGTTTTGTGTTGTGTTATGTTATGTTATGTTTTGTGTTATGTTATGTTATGTTTTGTGTTATGTTATGTTTTGTGTTGTGTTATGTTATGTTTTGTGTTGTGTTGTGTTATGTTTTGTGTTGTGTTGTGTTATGTTTTGTGTTGTGTTATGTTATGTTATGTTATGTTATGTTATGTTATGTTATGTTTTGTTATGCTGTGTTTTATGTTATGTTATGTTTTGTGTTATGTTATGTTTTGTATTTTGTTATGTTTTGTGTTATGTTATGTTATGTTATGTTTTGTGTTGTGTTATGTTATGTTTTACGTTATGTTATGTTTTGTGTTACGTTATGTTATGTTAGGTTTTGTGTTATGTTATGTTTTACGTTATGTTATGTTTTGTGTTATGTTATGTTATGTTATATTTTGTGTTATGTTATGTTATGTTTTGTGTTGTGTTATGTTATGTTTTGTGTTATGTTATGTTTTGTGTTGTGTTATGTTATGTTATGCTTTGTGTTGTGTTATGTTATGTTTTGTGTTATGTTTTGTGTTGTGTTATGTTATGTTTTGTGTTATGTTATGTTTTGTGTTGTGTTATGTTATGTTATATTTTGTGTTATGTTATGTTTTGTGTTATGTTATGTTTTGTGTTATGCTATGTTATGTTATGTGTTATGTTATGTTATGTTTTGTGTTGTGTTATGTGATGTTATGTTTTGTATTCTGTTATGTTTCGTGTTGTGTTATGTTTTGTGTTATGTTTTGTGTTGTGTTTTGTGTTGTGTTATGTTTTGTGTTGTGTTATGTTATGTTATGGTATGTTTTGTGTTATGTTATGTTTTCTGTTGTGTTATGTTATGTGTTGTTTTATGTTATGTTTTGTGTTGTGTTATGTTATGATTTGTGTTATGTAATGTTTTGTGTTATGTTATGTTTTGTGTTGTGTTATGTTATGCTTTGTGTTGTGTTATGTTATGTTTTGAGTTGTGTTATGTTATGTTATGTTTTGTGTTAGTATATGTTATGTTTTGTGTTAGTATATGTTATGTTTTGTGTTGTATATGTTATGTTTTGTGTTGTGTTATGTTATGTTTTGTGTTATGTTATGTTATGTTATGTTATTTTATGTTATGTTGTGTAATGTTATGTTATGTTATCTTATGTTATGTTATGTTATGTTATGCTATGCTATGCTATGTTATGTTATGTTATGTTATGTTATATTATGTTATGTTATGTTATGTTATGTTATGTTATGTTATGTTATGTTATGTTATGTTATGTTATGTTATGTTATGTTATGTTATGTTTTGTGTTATGTTATGTTTTGTGTTATTCTATGTTATGTTTTGTGTTATGTTATGTTTTGTGTTATGTTATGTATTGTGTTATGTTATATTTTGTGTTGTGTTATGTTTTGTGTTATGTTATGTTATGTTTTGTGTTATGTTATGTGTTGTGTTGTGTTATGTTATGTTATTTTTTGTGTTATGTTATGTTTTGTGTTATGTTATGTTCTGTGTTATTTTATGTTTTGTGTTATGTTATGTTATGTTTTGTGTTATGTTATGTTATGTTATGTTTTGTGTTATGTTATGTTTTGTGTTGTGTTATGTTATGTTATGTTTTGTGTTATGTTATGTTTTGTGTTATGTTATGTGTTGTGTTATGTTATGTGTTGAGTTATGTTATGTTATGTGTTGTGTTATGTTATGTTATGTGTTGTGTTATGTTATGGTTTGTGTTGTTATGTTATGTTTTGTGTTATGTTATGTTATGTTTTGTGTTATGTTATGTTATGTTTTGTGTTGTGTTATGTTATGTTATGTTTTGTGTTATGCTATGTCATGTTTTGTGTTATGGTATGTTTTGTGTTATGTTATGTGTTGTGTTATGTTATGTTTTGTGTTGTGTTATGTTTTGTGTTATGTTATGTTGTGTTTTGTGTTATGTTATGTTTTGTGTTGTGTAATGTTATTTCTTTTGTTATGTTATGTGTTGTGTTATGTTATGTTTTGTGTTATGTTTTGTGTTGTGTTATGTTTTGTGTTGTGTTATGTTATCTTTTGCGGTGTGTTACGTTATGTTTTGTGTTGTGGTATAATTTGTGTTGTATTGTTTTATGTTATGTTATGTTTTGTGTTGTGTTATGTTATGTTTTGTGTTGCGTTATGTTATGTTTTGTGTTATGTTATGTAATGTTATGTTATGTTATGTTATGTTATGTTTTGTGTTATGTTATGTTATGTTATGTTTTGTGTTATGTTATGTTGTGTTATGTTATGTTCTGTGTTATGTTATGTTTTGTGTTATGTTATGCTTTGTGTTGTGTCATGTTACTATTTGTGTTATGTTATGTTTTGTGTTGTGTTATGTTATGTTGTGTGTTATGTTATGTTTTGTGTTGTGTTATGTTTTGTGTTATGTTATGTTTTGTGTTGTGTTATGATATTTTTTGTGTTATGTTATGTTTTGTGTTATGTTATGTTTTGTGTTATGTTATGTAATGTTTTGTGTTATGTTATGTTATGTTTTGTGTTATGTTATGTTTTGTGTTCTGTTATGTTATGTTTTGTTTTATGTTATGTTTTGTGATATGTTATGTTTTGTGTTGTGTTATGTTATGTGTTGTGTTATGTTTTGTGTTATGTTATGTTTTGTGTTATGTTATGTTATGTGTTGTGTTATGTTATGTTTTGTGTTGTTATGCTATGTTTTGTGTTATGTTATGTTTTGTGTTATGCTATGTTATGTGATGTTATGTTATGTTTTGTGTTATGTTATGTTTTGTGTTATGTTATGTTTTGTGTTATATTATGTTTTGTGCTATATTATGTTTTGTGTTATGTTAAGTTTTTTGTTATGTTATGTTAAGTTAAGTTTTGTGTTATATTATGTTTTGTGTTATGTTATGTTTTGTGTTATGTTATGTTTTGTGTTATGTTATATTTGTGTTATGTTATGTTATGTTTTGTGTTATGTTTTGTGTTGTGTTATGTTATGTTTTGTGTTATGTTATGTTTTGTGTTGTGTTATGTTATGTTATATTTTGTGTTATGTTATGTTTTGTTTTATGTTATGTTTTGTGTTGTGTTATGTTATGCTTTGTGTTGTGTAATGTTATGTTTTGTGTTGTGTTATGTTATGTTTTGTGTTATGTTATGTTATGTTTTGTGTTATGTTATGTTTTGTGTTGTGTTATGTTATGTTTTGTGTTGTGTTGTGTTATGTTTTGTGTTGTGTTGTGTTATGTTTTGTGTTGTGTTATGTTATGTTATGTTATGTTATGTTATGTTTTGTTATGCTGTGTTTAATGTTATGTTATGTTTTGTGTTATGTTATGTTTTGTATTTTGTTATGTTTTGTGTTATGTTATGTTATGTTATGTTTTGTGTTGTGTTATGTTATGTTTTACGTTAAATTATGTTTTGTGTTACGTTATGTTATGTTAGGTTTTGTGTTATGTTATGTTTTACGTTATGTTATGTTTTGTGTTATGTTATGTTATGTTATATTTTGTGTTATGTTATGTTATGTTTTGTGTTGTGTTATGTTATGTTTTGTGTTATGTTATGTTTTGTGTTGTGTTATGTTATGTTATGCTTTGTGTTGTGTTATGTTATGTTTTGTGTTATGTTTTGTGTTGTGTTATGTTATGTTTTGTGTTATGTTATGTTTTGTGTTGTGTTATGTTATGTTATATTTTGTGTTATGTTATGTTTTGTGTTATGTTATGTTTTGTGTTATGCTATGTTATGTTATGTGTTATGTTATGTTATGTTTTGTGTTGTGTTATGTGATGTTATGTTTTGTATTCTGTTATGTTTCGTGTTGTGTTATGTTTTGTGTTATGTTTTGTGTTGTGTTTTGTGTTGGGTTATGTTTTGTGTTGTGTTATGTTTTGTGTTGTGTTATGTTATGTTATGGTATGTTTTGTGTTATGTTATGTTTTCTGTTGTGTTATGTTATGTGTTGTTTTATGTTATGTTTTGTGTTGTGTTATGTTATGTATTGTGTTATGCAATGTTTTGTGTTATGTTATGTTTTGTGTTGTGTTATGTTATGCTTTGTGTTGTGTTATGTTATGTTTTGAGTTGTGTTATGTTATGTTATGTTTTGTGTTATGTTATGTTTTGTGTTGTGTTATGTAATGGTATGTTTTGTGTTATGTTATGTTTTGTGTTATGTTATGTTTTGTGTTATGTTATGTGTTGTGTTATGTTATGTGTTGAGTTATGTTATGTTATGTGTTGTGTTATGTTATGTTATGTTTTGTGTTGTTATGTTATGTTTTGTGTTATGTTATGTTATGTTTTGTGTTATGTTATGTTATGTTTTGTGTTATGTTATGTTATGTTTTGTGTTGTGTTATGTTATGTTATGTTTTGTGTTATGCTATGTCATGTTTTGTGTTATGGTATGTTTTGTGTTATGTTATGTGTTGTGTTATGTTATGTTTTGTGTTGTGTTATGTAGTGTGTTATGTTATGTTGTGTTTTGTGTTATGTTATGTTTTGTGTTGTGTAATGTTATTTCTTTTCTAATGTTATGTGTTGTGTTATGTTATGTTTTGTGTTATGTTTTGTGTTGTGTTATGTTTTGTGTTGTGTTATGTTTTGTGTTGTGTTATGTTATCTTTTGCGGTGTGTTACGTTATGTTTTGTGTTGTGGTATAATTTGTGTTGTGTTGTTTTATGTTATGTTATGTTTTGTGTTGTGTTATGTTATGTTTTGTGTTGCGTTATGTTATGTTTTGTGTTGTGTTATGTAATGGTATGTTTTGTGTTATGTTATGTTTTGTGTTATGTTATGTGTTGTGTTATGTTATGTGTTGTGTTATGTTATGTGTTGTGTTATGTTATGTTATGTGTTGTGTTATGTTTTGTGTTGTTATGTTATGTTTTGTGTTATGTTATGTTATGTTATGTTTAGTGTTATGTTATGTTATGTTTTGTGTTCTGTTATGTTATGTTATGTTTTGTGTTATGCTATGTTATGTTTTGTGTTATGTTATGTTTTGTGTTATGTTATGTGTTGTGTTATGTTATGTTTTGTGTTGTGTTATGTTTTGTGTTATGTTATGTTTTGAGTTGTGTTATGATATTTTTTGTGTTATGTTATGTTTTGTGTTATGTTATGTTTTGTGTTATGTTATGTTATGTTTTGTGTTATGTTAATTTATGTTTTGTGTTATGTTATGTTTTGTGTTCTGTTATGTTATGTTATGTTTTGTTTTATGTTATGTTTTGTGATATGTTATGTTTTGTGTTGTGTTATGTTATGTGTTGTGTTATGTTTTGTGTTATGTTATGTTTTGTGTTATGTTATGTTATGTGTTGTGTTATGTTACGTTTTGTGTTGTTATGCTATGTTTTGTGTTATGTTATGTTTTGTGTTATGCTATGTTATGTGATGTTTTGTTATGTTTTGTGTTATATTATGTTTTGTGTTATGTTATGTTTTGTGTTATGTTATGTTTTGTGTTATGTTATGTTTTGTGTTATGTTATGTTTTGTGTTATGTTATATTTGTGTTATGTTATGTTTTGTGTTATGTTATGTTTTGTGTTATGTTATGTTATGTTTTGTGTTGTGTTATGTTTTGTGTTATGTTATATTTGTGTTATGTTATGTTTTGTGTTATGTTATGTTTTGTGTTATGTTATGTTATGTTTTGTGTTGTGTTATGTTTTGTGTTGTGTTATGTTATGTTATGTTTTGTGTTATGTTATGTTATGTTTTGTGTTATGTTATGTTTTGTGTTGTGTTGTGTTATGTTTTGTGTTGTGTTGTGTTATGTTTTGTGTTCTGTTATGTTATGTTATGTTATGTTATGTTTTGTTATGCTTTGTGTTATGTTATGTTATGTTTTGTGTTATGTTATGTTTTGTATTTTGTTATGTTTTGTGTTATGTTATGTTATGTTTTGTGTTGTGTTATGTTATGTTTTGTGTTATGTTATGTTTTGTGTTGTGTTATGTTATGTTTTGTGTTGTGTTATGTTATGTTTTGTGTTGTGTTTTGTGTTGTGTTATGTTATGTTTTGTGTTATGTTATGTTTTGTGTTGTGTTATGTTATGTTATATTTTGTGTTATGTTATGTTTTGTTTTATGTTATGTTTTGTGTTGTGTTATGTTATGCTTTGTGTTGTGTAATGTTATGTTTTGTGTTGTGTTATGTTATGTTATGTTTTGTGTTATGTTATGTTATGTTTTGTGTTATGTTATGTTTTGTGTTGTGTTATGTTATGTTTTGTGTTGTGTTGTGTTATGATTTGTGTTGTGTTATGTTTTGTGTAGTGTTATGTTATGTTATGTTATGTTATGTTATGTTATGTTTTGTTATGCTGTGTTTTATGTTATGTTATGTTTTGTGTTATGTTATGTTTTGTATTTTGTTATGTTTTGTGTTATGTTATGTTATGTTATGTTTTGTGTTGTGTTATGTTATGTTTTACGTTATGTTATGTTTTGTGTTACGTTATGTTATGTTAGGTTTTGTGTTATGTTATGTTTTACGTTATGTTATGTTTTGTGTTATGTTATGTTATGTTATATTTTGTGTTATGTTATGTTATGTTTTGTGTTGTGTTATGTTATGTTTTGTGTTATGTTATGTTTTGTGTTGTGTTATGTTATGTTATGCTTTGTGTTGTGTTATGTTATGTTTTGTGTTATGTTTTGTGTTGTGTTATGTTATGTTTTGTGTTATGTTATGTTTTGTGTTGTGTTATGTTATGTTATATTTTGTGTTATGTTATGTTTTGTGTTATGTTATGTTTTGTGTTATGCTATGTTATGTTATGTGTTATGTTATGTTATGTTTTGTGTTGTGTTATGTGATGTTATGTTTTGTATTCTGTTATGTTTCGTGTTGTGTTATGTTTTGTGTTATGTTTTGTGTTGTGTTTTGTGTTGTGTTATGTTTTGTGTTGTGTTATGTTTTGTGTTGTGTTATGTTATGTTATGGTATGTTTTGTGTTATGTTATGTTTTCTGTTGTGTTATGTTATGTGTTGTTTTATGTTATGTTTTGTGTTGTGTTATGTTATGATTTGTGTTATGTAATGTTTTGTGTTATGTTATGTTTTGTGTTGTGTTATGTTATGCTTTGTGTTGTGTTATGTTATGTTTTGAGTTGTGTTATGTTATGTTATGTTTTGTGTTAGTATATGTTATGTTTTGTGTTAGTATATGTTATGTTTTGTGTTGTATATGTTATGTTTTGTGTTGTGTTATGTTATGTTTTGTGTTATGTTATGTTATGTTATGTTATTTTATGTTATGTTGTGTAATGTTATGTTATGTTATCTTATGTTATGTTATGTTATGTTATGCTATGCTATGCTATGTTATGTTATGTTTTGTTATGTTAATTTATGTTATGTTATGTTATGTTATGTTATGTTATGTTATGTTATGTTATGTTATGTTATGTTATGTTATGTTATGTTATGTTATGTTATGTTATGTTATGTTATGTTATGTTTTGTGTTATGTTATGTTTTGTGTTATTCTATGTTATGTTTTGTGTTATGTTATGTTTTGTGTTATGTTATGTATTGTGTTATGTTATGTTTTGTGTTGTGTTATGTTTTGTGTTATGTTATGTTATGTTTTGTGTTATGTTATGTGTTGTGTTGTGTTATGTTATGTTATTTTTTGTGTTATGTTATGTTTTGTGTTATGTTATGTTCTGTGTTATTTTATGTTTTGTGTTATGTTATGTTATGTTTTGCGTTATGTTATGTTATGTTATGTTTTGAGTTATGTTATGTTTTGTGTTGTGTTATGTTATGTTATGTTTTGTGTTATGTTATGTTTTGTGTTATGTTATGTGTTGTGTTATGTTATGTGTTGAGTTATGTTATGTTATGTGTTGTGTTATGTTATGTTATGTGTTGTGTTATGTTATGTTTTGTGTTGTTATGTTATGTTTTGTGTTATGTTATGTTATGTTTTGTGTTATGTTATGTTATGTTTTGTGTTATGTTATGTTATGTTTTGTGTTGTGTTATGTTATGTTATGTTTTGTGTTATGCTATGTCATGTTTTGTGTTATGGTATGTTTTGTGTTATGTTATGTGTTGTGTTATGTTATGTTTTGTGTTGTGTTATGTTTTGTGTTATGTTATGTTGTGTTTTGTGTTATGTTATGTTTTGTGTTGTGTAATGTTATTTCTTTTGTTATGTTATGTGTTGTGTTATGTTATGTTTTGTGTTATGTTTTGTGTTGTGTTATGTTTTGTGTTGTGTTATGTTATCTTTTGCGGTGTGTTACGTTATGTTTTGTGTTGTGGTATAATTTGTGTTGTGTTGTTTTATGTTATGTTATGTTTTGTGTTGTGTTATGTTATGTTTTGTGTTGCGTTATGTTATGTTTTGTGTTATGTTATGTAATGTTATGTTATGTTATGTTATGTTATGTTATGTTTTGTGTTATGTTATGTTATGTTATGTTTTGTGTTATGTTATGTTGTGTTATGTTATGTTCTGTGTTATGTTATGTTTTGTGTTATGTTATGCTTTGTGTTGTGTCATGTTACTATTTGTGTTATGTTATGTTTTGTGTTGTGTTATGTTATGTTGTGTGTTATGTTATGTTTTGTGTTGTGTTATGTTTTGTGTTATGTTATGTTTTGTGTTGTGTTATGATATTTTTTGTGTTATGTTATGTTTTGTGTTATGTTATGTTTTGTGTTATGTTATGTAATGTTTTGTGTTATGTTATGTTATGTTTTGTGTTATGTTATGTTTTGTGTACTGTTATGTTATGTTTTGTTTTATGTTATGTTTTGTGATATGTTATGTTTTGTGTTGTGCTATGTTATGTGTTGTGTTATGTTTTGTGTTATGTTATGTTTTGTGTTATGTTATGTTATGTGTTGTGTTATGTTATGTTTTGTGTTGTTATGCTATGTTTTGTGTTATGTTATGTTTTGTGTTATGCTATGTTATGTGATGTTATGTTATGTTTTGTGTTATGTTATGTTTTGTGTTATGTTATGTTTTGTGTTATATTATGTTTTGTGCTATATTATGTTTTGTGTTATGTTAAGTTTTTTGTTATGTTATGTTAAGTTAAGTTTTGTGTTATATTATGTTTTGTGTTATGTTATGTTTTGTGTTATGTTATGTTTTGTGTTATGTTATATTTGTGTTATGTTATGTTTTGTGTTATGTTATGTTTTGTGTTATGTTATGTTTTGTGTTGTGTTATGTTTTGTGTTGTGTTATGTTTTGTGTTGTGTTATGATATGTTTTGTGTTATGTTAGGTTATGTTATATTATGTTTTGTGTTATGTTATGTTATGTTTTACGTTATGTTATGTTTTGTGTTATGTTATGTTATGTTTTGTGTTATGTTATGTTATGTTTTGTGTTAGTATATGTTATGTTTTGTGTTAGTATATGTTATGTTTTGTGTTCGTATATGTTATGTTTTGTGTTGTGTTATGTTATGTTTTGTGTTATGTTATGTTATGTTATGTTATTTTATGTTATGTTGTGTAATGTTATGTTATGTTATGTTTTGTGTTATGCTATGTTATGTTTTGTGTTATGTTATGTTTTGTGTTATGTTATGTGTTGTGTTATGTTATGTTTTGTGTTGTGTTATGTTTTGTGTTATGTTATGTTATGTTTTGTGTTATGTTATGTTTTGTGTTGTGTTATGTTATTTCTTGTGTTATGTTATGTGTTGTGTTGTGTTATGTTATGTTTTGTGTTATGTTTTGTGTTGTGTTATGTTTTGTGTTGTGTTATGTTATCTTTTGCGGTGTGTTACGTTATGTTTTGTGTTGTGGTATAATTTGTGTTGTGTTGTTTTATGTAATGTTATGTTTTGTGTTGTCTTATGTTATGTTTTGTGTTGCGTTATGTTATGTTTTGTGTTATGTTATGTAATGTTATGTTATGTTATGTTATGTTTTGTGTTATGTTATGTTATGTTATGTTTTGTGTTATGTTATGTTATGTTGTGTTATGTTATGTTCTGTGTTATGTTATGTTTTGTGTTATGTTGTGCTTTGTGTTGTCTCATGTTACTATTTGTGTTATGTTATGTTTTGTGTTGTGTTATGTTATGTTTTGTGTTATGTTATGTTTTGTGTTATGTTATGTGTTGTGTTATGTTATGTTTTGTGTTGTTTTATGTTTTGTGTTATGTTATGTTTTGTGTTGTGTTATGATATTTTTTGTGTTATGTTATGTTTTGTGTTATGTTATGTTTTGTGTTATGTTATGTTTTGTGTTATGTTATGTTTTGTGTTATGTTATGTTATGTTTTGTGTTATGTTATGTTATGTTTTGTGTTATGTTATGTTTTGTGTTCTGTTATGTTATGTTATGTTATGTTTTGTTTTATGTTATGTTTTGTGATATGTTATGTTTTGTGTTGTGTTATGTTATGTGTTGTGTTATGTTTTGTGTTATGTTATGTTTTGTGTTATGTTATGTTATGTTTTGTGTTATGTTATGTTATATTATGTTTTGTGTTATGTTATGTTATGTTTTACGTTATGTTATGTTTTGTGTTATGTTATGTTATGTTTTGTGTTATGTTATGTTATGTTTTGTGGCGTGTTATGTTATGTTTTGTGTTATGTTATGTTTTGTGTTGTGTTATGTTATGTTATGTTTTGTGTTGTGTTATGTTATGTTTTGTGTTATGTTTTGTGTTGTGTTATGTTATGTTTTGTGTTATGTTATGTTTTGTGTTGTGTTATGTTATGTTATATTTTGTGTTATGTTATGTTTTGTGTTATGTTATGTTTTGTGTTATGTTATGTTATGTGTTATGTTATGTTATGTTTTGTGTTGTGTTATGTGATGTTATGTTTTGTATTCTGTTATGTTTCGTGTTGTGTTATGTTATGTTTTGTGTTATGTTTTGTGTTGTGTTTTGTGTTGTGTTATGTTTTGTGTTGTGTTATGTTTTGTGTTGTGTTATGTTATGTTATGGTATGTTTTGTGTTATGTTATGTTTTCTGTTGTGTTATGATATGTGTTGTTTTATGTTATGTTTTGTGTTGTGTTATGTTATGTATTGTGTTATGTAATGTTTTGTGTTATGTTATGTTTTGTGTTGTGTTATGTTATGCTTTGTGTTGTGTTATGTTATGTTTTGTGTTGTGTTATGTTATGTTATGTTTTGTGTTAGTATATGTTGTTTTGTGTTAGTATATGTTATGTTTTGTGTTCGTATATGTTATGTTTTGTGTTGTGTTATGTTATGTTTTGTGTTATGTTATGTTATGTTATTTTATGTTATGTTGTGTAATGTTATGTTATCTTATGTTATGTTATGTTATGTTATGCTATGCTATGCTATGCTATGTTATGTTATGTTATGTTATGTTATGTTACGTTATGTTATGTTATGTTATGTTATGTTACGTTACGTTATGTTATGTTATGTTATGTTATGTTATGTTATGTTATGTTATGTTATGTTATGTTTTGTGTTATGTTATGTTTTGTGTTATGCTATGTTATGTTTTGTGTTATGTTATGTTTTGTGTTATGTTATGTATTGTGTTATGTTATGTTTTGTGTTGTGTTATGTTTTGTGTTATGTTATGTTATGTTTTTTGTTATGTTATGTGTTGTGTTGGGTTATGTTATGTTATGTTTTGTATTCTGTTATGTTTCGTGTTGTGTTATGTTTTGTGTTATGTTTTGTGTTGTGTTTTGTGTTGTGTTATGTTTTGTGTTGTGTTATGTTTTGTGTTGTGTTATGTTATGTTATGGTATGTTTTGTGTTATGTTATGTTTTCTGTTGTGTTATGTTATGTGTTGTTTTATGTTATGTTTTGTGTTGTGTTATGTTATGATTTGTGTTATGTAATGTTTTGTGTTATGTTATGTTTTGTGTTGTGTTATGTTATGCTTTGTGTTGTGTTATGTTATGTTTTGAGTTGTGTTATGTTATGTTATGTTTTGTGTTAGTATATGTTATGTTTTGTGTTAGTATATGTTATGTTTTGTGTTGTATATGTTATGTTTTGTGTTGTGTTATGTTATGTTTTGTGTTATGTTATGTTATGTTATGTTATTTTATGTTATGTTGTGTAATGTTATGTTATGTTATCTTATGTTATGTTATGTTATGTTATGCTATGCTATGCTATGTTATGTTATGTTTTGTTATGTTAATTTATGTTATGTTATGTTATGTTATGTTATGTTATGTTATGTTATGTTATGTTATGTTATGTTATGTTATGTTATGTTATGTTATGTTATGTTTTGTGTTATGTTATGTTTTGTGTTATTCTATGTTATGTTTTGTGTTATGTTATGTTTTGTGTTATGTTATATATTGTGTTATGTTATGTTTTGTGTTGTGTTATGTTTTGTGTTATGTTATGTTATGTTTTGTGTTATGTTATGTGTTGTGTTGTGTTATGTTATGTTATTTTTTGTGTTATGTTATGTTTTGTGTTATGTTATGTTCTGTGTTATTTTATGTTTTGTGTTATGTTATGTTATGTTTTGTGTTATGTTATGTTATGTTATGTTTTGTGTTATGTTATGTTTTGTGTTGTGTTATGTTATGTTATGTTTTGTGTTATGTTATGTTTTGTGTTATGTTATGTGTTGTGTTATGTTATGTGTTGAGTTATGTTATGTTATGTGTTGTGTTATGTTATGTTATGTGTTGTGTTATGTTATGTTTTGTGTTGTTATGTTATGTTTTGTGTTATGTTATGTTATGTTTTGTGTTATGTTATGTTATGTTTTGTGTTATGTTATGTTATGTTTTGTGTTGTGTTATGTTATGTTATGTTTTGTGTTATGCTATGTCATGTTTTGTGTTATGGTATGTTTTGTGTTATGTTATGTGTTGTGTTATGTTATGTTTTGTGTTGTGTTATGTTTTGTGTTATGTTATGTTGTGTTTTGTGTTATGTTATGTTTTGTGTTGTGTAATGTTATTTCTTTTGTTATGTTATGTGTTGTGTTATGTTATGTTTTGTGTTATGTTTTGTGTTGTGTTATGTTTTGTGTTGTGTTATGTTATCTTTTGCGGTGTGTTACGTTATGTTTTGTGTTGTGGTATAATTTGTGTTGTGTTGTTTTATGTTATGTTATGTTTTGTGTTGTGTTATGTTATGTTTTGTGTTGCGTTATGTTATGTTTTGTGTTATGTTATGTAATGTTATGTTATGTTATGTTATGTTATGTTATGTTTTGTTTTATGTTATGTTATGTTATGTTTTGTGTTATGTTATGTTGTGTTATGTTATGTTCTGTGTTATGTTATGTTTTGTGTTATGTTATGCTTTGTGTTGTGTCATGTTACTATTTGTGTTATGTTATGTTTTGTGTTGTGTTATGTTATGTTGTGTGTTATGTTATGTTTTGTGTTGTGTTATGTTTTGTGTTATGTTATGTTTTGTGTTGTGTTATGATATTTTTTGTGTTATGTTATGTTTTGTGTTATGTTATGTTTTGTGTTATGTTATGTAATGTTTTGTGTTATGTTATGTTATGTTTTGTGTTATGTTATGTTTTGTGTTCTGTTATGTTATGTTTTGTTTTATGTTATGTTTTGTGATATGTTATGTTTTGTGTTGTGCTATGTTATGTGTTGTGTTATGTTTTGTGTTATGTTATGTTTTCTGTTATGTTATGTTATGTGTTGTGTTATGTTATGTTTTGTGTTGTTATGCTATGTTTTGTGTTATGTTATGTTTTGTGTTATGCTATGTTATGTGATGTTATGTTATGTTTTGTGTTATGTTATGTTTTGTGTTATGTTATGTTTTGTGTTATATTATGTTTTGTGCTATATTATGTTTTGTGTTATGTTAAGTTTTTTGTTATGTTATGTTAAGTTAAGTTTTGTGTTATATTATGTTTTGTGTTATGTTATGTTTTGTGTTATGTTATGTTTTGTGTTATGTTATATTTGTGTTATGTTATGTTTTGTGTTATGTTATGTTTTGTGTTATGTTATGTTTTGTGTTGTGTTATGTTTTGTGTTGTGTTATGTTTTGTGTTGTGTTATGATATGTTTTGTGTTATGTTAGGTTATGTTATATTATGTTTTGTGTTATGTTATGTTATGTTTTACGTTATGTTATGTTTTGTGTTATGTTATGTTATGTTTTGTGTTATGTTATGTTATGTTTTGTGTTAGTATATGTTATGTTTTGTGTTAGTATATGTTATGTTTTGTGTTCGTATATGTTATGTTTTGTGTTGTGTTATGTTATGTTTTGTGTTATGTTATGTTATGTTATGTTATTTTATGTTATGTTGTGTAATGTTATGTTATGTTATGTTTTGTGTTATGCTATGTTATGTTTTGTGTTATGTTATGTTTTGTGTTATGTTATGTGTTGTGTTATGTTATGTTTTGTGTTGTGTTATGTTTTGTGTTATGTTATGTTATGTTTTGTGTTATGTTATGTTTTGTGTTGTGTTATGTTATTTCTTGTGTTATGTTATGTGTTGTGTTGTGTTATGTTATGTTTTGTGTTATGTTTTGTGTTGTGTTATGTTTTGTGTTGTGTTATGTTATCTTTTGCGGTGTGTTACGTTATGTTTTGTGTTGTGGTATAATTTGTGTTGTGTTGTTTTATGTAATGTTATGTTTTGTGTTGTCTTATGTTATGTTTTGTGTTGCGTTATGTTATGTTTTGTGTTATGTTATGTAATGTTATGTTATGTTATGTTATGTTTTGTGTTATGTTATGTTATGTTTTGTGTTATGTTATGTTATGTTGTGTTATGTTATGTTCTGTGTTATGTTATGTTTTGTGTTATGTTGTGCTTTGTGTTGTGTCATGTTACTATTTGTGTTATGTTATGTTTTGTGTTGTGTTATGTTATGTTTTGTGTTATGTTATGTTTTGTGTTATGTTATGTGTTGTGTTATGTTATGTTTTGTGTTGTTTTATGTTTTGTGTTATGTTATGTTTTGTGTTGTGTTATGATATTTTTTGTGTTATGTTATGTTTTGTGTTATGTTATGTTTTGTGTTATGTTATGTTTTGTGTTATGTTATGTTATGTTTTGTGTTATGTTATGTTATGTTTTGTGTTATGTTATGTTTTGTGTTCTGTTATGTTATGTTATGTTATGTTTTGTTTTATGTTATGTTTTGTGATATGTTATGTTTTGTGTTGTGTTATGTTATGTGTTGTGTTATGTTTTGTGTTATGTTATGTTTTGTGTTATGTTATGTTATGTTTTGTGTTATGTTATGTTATATTATGTTTTGTGTTATGTTATGTTATGTTTTACGTTATGTTATGTTTTGTGTTATGTTATGTTATGTTATGTTTTGTGTTATGTTATGTTATGTTTTGTGGCGTGTTATGTTATGTTTTGTGTTATGTTATGTTTTGTGTTGTGTTATGTTATGTTATGTTTTGTGTTGTGTTATGTTATGTTTTGTGTTATGTTTTGTGTTGTGTTATGTTATGTTTTGTGTTATGTTATGTTTTGTGTTGTGTTATGTTATGTTATATTTTGTGTTATGTTATGTTTTGTGTTATGTT
This sequence comes from Tenodera sinensis, assembly GCA_030765045.1. Classification (NCBI taxonomy): domain Eukaryota; kingdom Metazoa; phylum Arthropoda; class Insecta; order Mantodea; family Mantidae; genus Tenodera; species Tenodera sinensis. Next base: position 16,353 of record JAUKNM010000016.1, read on the forward strand.
ATGTTTTGTGTTATGTTATGTTATGTGTTATGTTATGTTATGTTTTGTGTTGTGTTATGTGATGTTATGTTTTGTATTCTGTTATGTTTCGTGTTGTGTTATGTTATGTTTTGTGTTATGTTTTGTGTTGTGTTTTGTGTTGTGTTATGTTTTGTGTTGTGTTATGTTTTGTGTTGTGTTATGTTATGTTATGGTATGTTTTGTGTTATGTTATGTTTTCTGTTGTGTTATGATATGTGTTGTTTTATGTTATGTTTTGTGTTGTGTTATGTTATGTATTGTGTTATGTAATGTTTTGTGTTATGTTATGTTTTGTGTTGTGTTATGTTATGCTTTGTGTTGTGTTATGTTATGTTTTGTGTTGTGTTATGTTATGTTATGTTTTGTGTTAGTATATGTTGTTTTGTGTTAGTATATGTTATGTTTTGTGTTGTGTTATGTTATGTTATGTTTTGTGTTAGTATATGTTGTTTTGTGTTAGTATATGTTATGTTTTGTGTTCGTATATGTTATGTTTTGTGTTGTGTTATGTTATGTTTTGTGTTATGTTATGTTATGTTATGTTATTTTATGTTATGTTGTGTAATGTTATGTTATCTTATGTTATGTTATGTTATGTTATGCTATGCTATGCTATGTTATGTTATGTTATGTTATGTTATGTTATGTTATGTTACGTTACGTTATGTTATGTTATGTTATGTTAGGTTACGTTACGTTATGTTATGTTATGTTATGTTTTGTTATGTTAAGTTATGTTATGTTATGTTATGTTATGTTATGTTATGTTATGTTATGTTATGTTTTGTGTTATGTTATGTTTTGTGTTATGCTATGTTATGTTTTGTGTTATGTTATGTTTTGTGTTATGTTATGTATTGTGTTATGTTATGTTTTGTGTTGTGTTATGTTTTGTGTTATGTTATGTTATGTTTTTTGTTATGTTATGTGTTGTGTTGTGTTATGTTATGTTATTTTTTGTGTTATGTTATGTTTTGTGTTATGTTATGTTCTGTGTTATTTTATGTTTTGTGTTATGTTATGTTATGTTTTGTGTTATGTTATGTTATGTTTTGTGTTGTGTTATGTTATGTTATGTTTTGTGTTATGTTATGTTTTGTGTTATGTTATGTGTTGTGTTATGTTATGTGTTGAGTTATGTTATGTTATGTGTTGTGTTGTGTTATGTTATGTGTTGTGTTATGTTATGTTTTGTGTTGTTATGTTATGTTTTGTGTTATGTTATGTTATGTTTTGTGTTATGTTATATTATATTTTGTGTTATGTTATGTTATGTTTTGTGTTGTGTTATGTTATGTTATGTTTTGTGTTATGCTATGTTATGTTTTGTGTTATGTTATGTTTTGTGTTATGTTATGTGTTGTGTTATGTTATGTTTTGTGTTGTGTTATGTTTTGTGTTATGTTATGTTGTGTTTTGTGTTATGTTATGTTTTGTGTTGTGTTATGTTATTTCTTGTATTATGTTATGTTTTGTGTTATGTTATGTTTTGTGTTATGTTTTGTGTTATGTTATGTAATGTTATGTTATGTTATGTTATGTTATGTTTTGTGTTATGTTATGTTATGTTATGTTTTGTGTTATGTTATGTTATGTTATGTTGTGTTATGTTATGTTCTGTGTTATGTTATGTTTTGTGTTATGTTATGCTTTGTGTTGTGTCATGTTACTATTTGTGTTATGTTATGTTTTGTGTTGTGTTATGTTATGTTTTGTGTTATGTTATGTTTTGTGTTATGTTATGTGTTGTGTTATGTTATGTTTTGTGTTGTGTTATGTTTTGTGTTATGTTATGTTTTGTTTTGTGTTATGATATTTTTTGTGTTATGTTATGTTTTGTGTTATGTTATGTTTTGTGTTATGTTATGTTATGTTTTGTGTCATGTTATGTTATGTTTTGTGTTAAGTTATGTTTTGTGTTCTGTTATGTTATGTTTTGTTTTATGTTATGTTTTGAGATATGTTATGTTTTGTGTTGTGTTATGTTATGTGTTGTGTTATGTTTTGTGTTATGTTATGTTTTGTGTTATGTTATGTGTTGTGTTATGTTATGTTTTGTGTTGTTATGCTATGTTTTGTGTTATGTTATGTTTTGTGTTATACTATGTTATGTGATGTTATGTTATGTTTTGTGTTATGTTATGTTTTGTGTTATGTTATGAGTTGTGTTATGTTATGTTTTGTGTAAAGTTATGTTTTGTGTTGTGTTATGTTTTGTGTTATGTTATGTTATGCTTTGTGTTGTGTTATGTTTTGTGTTGTGTTGTGTTACGTTTTCTGTTGTGTTGTGTTATATTTTGTGTTATGTTATGTTTTGTGTTATGTTATGTTAAGTTTTGTGCTATGTTATGTTATGTTTATGTTTTGTGTTATGTTATGTTATGTTATGTGTTGTGTTATGTTATGTTATGTTTTGTGTTGTGTTATGTTGTTTTGTGTTATGTTAAGTTATGCTTTGTGTTGTGTTATGTTTTGTGTTATGTTATGTTATGTTTTGTGTTATGTTTTGTGTTATGTAATGTTATGTTTTGTGTTGTGTTATGTTATGTTATGTTTTGTGTTGTGGTATGGTATGTTGTGTTTTGTGTTATGTTATGTTTTGTTATGTTATGTTATGTTTTGTGTTGTGTTATTTTATGTTATGTATTGTGTTATGTTTTGTGTTGTGTTATGTTATGTGTTATGTTATGTTTTGTGATATGTTATGTTTTGTATTGTGTTATGTTATGTGTTATGTTAAGTAATGTTTTGTGTTGCGTTATGTTATGTATTGTGTTATGTTATGCTTTGTGTTGTGATATGTTATGTTTTGTGTTGTGTTATGTTTTGTTTTGTGTTGTGTTATGTTATGTTTTGTGTTATGGTATGTTATGTTGAGTGTTAAGTTATGTTATGTTTTGTGTTGTGTCTTTTGTTGTGTTATGTTTTGTGTTGTGTTGTGTTGTGTTATGTTTTGTGTTATGTTATGTTATGTTTTGTGTTATGTTATGCTATATTATGTTTTGTGTTATGTTATGTTATGTTTTACGTTATGTTATGTTTTGTGTTATGTTATGTTATGTAATGTTTTGTGTTATGTTATGTTATGTTTTGTGGCGTGTTATGTTATGTTTTGTGTTATGTTATGTTTTGTGTTGTGTTATGTTATGTTTTGTGTTGTGTTATGTTACGTTTTGTGTTATGTTTTGTGTTGTGTTATGTTATGTTTTGTGTTATGTTATGTTTTGTGTTGTGTTATGTTATGTTATATTTTGTGTTATGTTATGTTTTGTGTTATGTTATGTTTTGTGTTATGTTATGTTATGTGTTATGTTATGTTATGTTTTGTGTTGTGTTATGTGATGTTATGTTTTGTATTCTGTTATGTTTCGTGTTGTGTTATGTTATGTTTTGTGTTATGTTTTGTGTTGTGTTTTGTGTTGTGTTATGTTTTGTGTTGTGTTATGTTTTGTGTTGTGTTATGTTATGGTATGTTTTGTGTTATGTTATGTTTTCTGTTGTGTTATGTTATGTGTTGTTTTATGTTATGTTTTGTGTTGTGTTATGTTATGTATTGTGTTATGTAATGTTTTGTGTTATGTTATGTTTTGTGTTGTGTTATGTTATGCTTTGTGTTGTGTTATGTTATGTTTTGTGTTGTGTTATGTTATGTTATGTTTTGTGTTAGTATATGTTGTTTTGTGTTAGTATATGTTATGTTTTGTGTTCGTATATGTTATGTTTTGTGTTGTGTTATGTTATGTTTTGTGTTATGTTATGTTATGTTATGTTATTTTATGTTATGTTGTGTAATGTTATGTTATCTTATGTTATGTTATGTTATGTTATGTTATGCTATGCTATGCTATGTTATGTTATGTTATGTTATGTTATGTTATGTTACGTTACGTTATGTTATGTTATGTTATGTTAGGTTACGTTACGTTATGTTATGTTATGTTATGTTATGTTATGTTATGCTATGTTATGTTATGTTATGTTATGTTATGTTATGTTATGTTATGTTATGTTATGTTATGTTATGTTATGTTATGTTATGTTTTGTGTTATGTTATGTTTTGTGTTATGCTATGTTATGTTTTGTGTTATGTTATGTTTTGTGTTATGTTATGTATTGTGTTATGTTATGTTTTGTGTTGTGTTATGTTTTGTGTTATGTTATGTTATGTTTTTTGTTATGTTATGTGTTGTGTTGTGTTATGTTATGTTATTTTTTGTGTTATGTTATGTTTTGTGTTATGTTATGTTCTGTGTTATTTTATGTTTTGTGTTATGTTATGTTATGTTTTGTGTTATGTTATGTTATGTTTTGTGTTGTGTTATGTTATGTTATGTTTTGTGTTATGTTATGTTTTGTGTTATGTTATGTGTTGTGTTATGTTATGTGTTGAGTTATGTTATGTTATGTGTTGTCTTGTGTTATGTTATGTGTTGTGTTATGTTATGTTTTGTGTTGTTATGTTATGTTTTGTGTTATGTTATGTTATGTTTTGTGTATGTTATATTATATTTTGTGTTATGTTATGTTATGTTTTGTGTTGTGTTATGTTATGTTATGTTTTGTGTTATGCTATGTTATGTTTTGTGTTATGTTATGTTTTGTGTTATGTTATGTGTTGTGTTATGTTATGTTTTGTGTTGTGTTATGTTTTGTGTTATGTTATGTTGTGTTTTGTGTTATGTTATGTTTTGTGTTGTGTTATGTTATTTCTTGTATTATGTTATGTTTTGTGTTATGTTATGTTTTGTGTTATGTTTTGTGTTATGTTATGTAATGTTATGTTATGTTATGTTATGTTTTGTGTTATGTTATGTTATGTTATGTTTTGTGTTATGTTATGTTATGTTGTGTTATGTTATGTTCTGTGTTATGTTATGTTTTGTGTTATGTTATGCTTTGTGTTGTGTCATGTTACTATTTGTGTTATGTTATGTTTTGTGTTGTGTTATGTTATGTTTTGTGTTATGTTATGTTTTGTGTTATGTTATGTGTTGTGTTATGTTATGTTTTGTGTTGTGTTATGTTTTGTGTTATGTTATGTTTTGTGTTGTGTTATGATATTTTTTGTGTTATGTTATGTTTTGTGTTATGTTATGTTTTGTGTTATGTTATGTTATGTTTTGTGTCATGTTATGTTATGTTTTGTGTTATGTTATGTTTTGTGTTCTGTTATGTTATGTTTTGTTTTATGTTATGTTTTGTGATATGTTATGTTTTGTGTTGTGTTATGTTATGTGTTGTGTTATGTTTTGTGTTATGTTATGTTTTGTGTTATGTTATGTGTTGTGTTATGTTATGTTTTGTGTTGTTATGCTATGTTTTGTGTTATGTTATGTTTAGTGTTATACTATGTTATGTGATGTTATGTTATGTTTTGTGTTATGTTATGTTTTGTGTTATGTTATGAGTTGTGTTATGTTATGTTTTGTGTAAAGTTATGTTTTGTGTTGTGTTATGTTTTGTGTTATGTTATGTTATGCTTTGTGTTGTGTTATGTTTTGTGTTGTGTTGTGTTACGTTTTCTGTTGTGTTGTGTTATGTTTTGTGTTATGTTATGTTTTGTGCTATGTTATGTTAAGTTTTGTGCTATGTTATGTGATGTTTATGTTTTGTGTTATGTTATGTTATGTTATGTGTTGTGTTATGTTATGTTATGTTTTGTGTTGTGTTATGTTGTTTTGTGTTATGTTAAGTTATGCTTTGTGTTGTGTTATGTTTTGTGTTATGTTATGTTATGTTTTGTGTTATGTTTTGTGTTATGTAATGTTATGTTTTGTGTTGTGTTATGTTATGTTATGTTTTGTGTTGTGGTATGGTATGTTATGTTTTGTGTTATGTTATGTTTTGTTATGTTATGTTATGTTTTGTGTTGTGTTATTTTATGTTATGTATTGTGTTATGTTTTGTGTTGTGTTATGTTATGTGTTATGTTATGTTTTGTGATATGTTATGTTTTGTATTGTGTTATGTTATGTGTTGTGTTAAGTAATGTTTTGTGTTGCGTTATGTTATGTATTGTGTTATGTTATGCTTTGTGTTGTGATATGTTATGTTTTGTGTTGTGTTATGTTTTGTTTTGTGTTGTGTTATGTTATGTTTTGTGTTATGGTATGTTATGTTGAGTGTTAAGTTATGTTATGTTTTGTGTTGTGTCTTTTGTTGTGTTATGTTTTGTGTTGTGTTGTGTTGTGTTATGTTTTGTGTTATGTTATGTTTTGTGTTATGTTATGTTTTGTGTTGTGTTATGTTATGTTATGTTTTGTGTTGTGTTATGTTATGTTTTGTGTTATGTTATGTTATATTTTGTGTTGTGTTATGTTATGTTTTGTGTTATGTTATGTTTTGTATTATGTTGTGTTATGTTATGTTTTGTGTTGTGTTATGTTATGTTTTGTGTTATGTTATGTTTTGTGTAGTGTTATGTTATGTTATGTTATGTAATGTTTTGTGGTATGTTATGTTTTGTGTTGTGTTATGTTATGTTACGTTAAGTTATGTTATGAGTTATGTTATGTTTTGTGTTGTGTTATGTTTTGTGTTGTGTTATGTTATGTTTTGTGTTATGTTATGTTATGTTTTTGTGTTATGTTTTGTGTTATGTTATGTGTTATGTTATGTTTTGTGTTGTGTTATGTTATGTTTTGTGTTATGTTATGTTTTGTGTTATGTTATGTTTTGTGTTGTGTTATGTTTTGTGTTGTGTTATGTTTTGTGTTGTGTTATGTTTTGTGTTATGTTATGTTTTGTGTTATGTTATCTTTTGTGTTATGTTATGTTATGTTTTGTGTTATGTTATGTTTTGTGTTGTGTTATGTTGTGTTACGTTGTGTTTTGTGTTGTGTTATGTTATGTTATGTTCTGTGTTATGTTATGTTTTGTGTTGTGTTATGTTATGATTTGTGTTGTGTTATGTTATGTTTTGTGTTGTGTTATAATTTGTGTTGTGTTGTGTTATGTTATGTTATGTTATATTTGTGTTGTGTTATGTTATGTTTTGTGTTGTGTTATGTTATGTTTTGTGTTATGTTATGTTTTGTGTTATGTTATGTTTTGTGTTGTGTTATGTTGTGTGTTGTGTTATGTTATGTTTGGGTTGTCTTATGTTATGTTTTGTGTTGTGTTATATTATGATTTGTGTTATGTTATGTTTTGTGTTATGTTTTGTGTTGTGTTATGTTATGTTTTGTATTATGTTATGTTTTGTGTTGTGTTATGTTATGTTTTGTGTTATGTTATGTGTTATGCTATGCTTTGTGTTGTGTTATGTTATGTTGTGTTATGTTTTGTGTTGTGTTATGTTATGTTTTGTGTTATGTTATGTTTTGTGTTATGTTATGTTATGTGTTATGTTATGTTTTGTGTTGTGTTATGTTATGTTTTGTGTTATGTTATCTTATGTTTTGTGTTATGTTTTGTGTTGTTTTATATTTTGTGTTGTGTTATGTTTTGTGTTGTGTAATGTTTTGTGTTATGTTTTTTTTTTGTGTTATGTTATGTTTTGTTATATGTTATGTTTTGTGTTGTGTTATGTTATGTTATGTGTTATGTTATGTTTTGTGTTGTGTTATGTTATGTTATGTTTTGTGTTATGTTATGTTTTGTGTTGTGTTATGTTATGTTATGTTTTGTGTTATGTTATGATTTGTGTTGTGTTATGTTATGTTTTGTGTTATGTTATGTTTTGTGTTATGTTATGTTTTGTGTTGTGTTATGTTATGTTATTGTTTGTGTTATGTTATGTTTTGTGTTATGTTATGTTTTGTGTTATGTTATGATTTGTGTTATGTTATGTTTTGTGTTATGTTATGTTTTGTGTTATGTTATGTTTTGTGTTGTGTTATGTTATGTTATGTTTTGTGTTATATTATGTTTTGTGTTATGTTATGTTTTGTGTTATGTTAAGTTTTGTGTTATGTTATGTGTTGTGTTATGTTATGTGTTGTGTTATGTTATGTGTTGTGTTATGTTGTTTTGTGTTGTTATGTTATGTTTTGTGTTATTTTATGTTATGTTTTGTGTTATGTTATGTTATGTTTTGTGTTATGTTATGTTATGTGTTGTGTTGTGTTATGTTATGTTATGTTTTGTGTTATGCTATGTTATGTTTTGTGTTAAGTTATGTTTTGTGTTAGGTTATGTGTTGTGTTATGTTGTGTTTTGTGTTGTGTTATGTTTTGTGTTATGTTATGTTATGTTTTGTGTTATGTTATGTTTTGTGTTGTGTTATGTTATTTTTTGTGTTATGTTATGTTTTGTGTTATGTTATGTTTTGTGTTATGTTATGTTTTGTGTTATGTTATGTTTTGTGTTATGTTATGTTTGTGTTGTGTTATGTTATGTTTTGTGTTGTGTTATGATATGTTATGTTTTGTGTTATGTTATGTTTTGTGTTATGTTATGTTTTGTGTTATGTTATGTGTTGTGTTATGCTATGTGTTGTGTTATGTTATGTTATGTGTCGTGTTATGTTATGTGTTGTGTTATGTTATGTTTTGTGTTGTTATGCTGTTTTGTGTTATGTTATGTTTTGTGTTATGCTATGTTATGTGATGTTATGTTATGTTTTGTGTTATGTTATGTTTTGTGTTATGTTAAGTTTTGTGTTATGTTATGTTATGTTATGTTATGTTTTGTGTTATGTTATGTTTTGTGTTATGTTATGTTTTGTGTTATGTTATGTTACGTTATGTTTTGTGTTGTGTTATGTTATGTTTTGTGTTATGTTTTGTGTTATATTATGTTATGTTTTGTGTTATTTATGTTATGTTATGTTTTGTGTTATGTTATGTTATGTTATGTTATGTGTTGTGTTATGTGTTGTGTTATGTTGTGTTATGTGTTTTGTTTTATGTTATGTGTTAAGTTATGTTTTGTTTTGTGTTGTTATGTTAAGTTTTGTGTTATGTTATGTTATGTTTTGTGTTATGTTATGTCTTGTGTAATGTTAAGTTATATTTCGTGCTATCTTATGTTATGTTTTGTGTTATATTATGTGTTATGTTATGTTTTGTGTTATGTTATGTTATGTTTTGTGTTATGTTATGTTATGTATTTGTTATGTTATGTTTTGTGTTGTTTAACGTTATGTTATGTTTTGTGTTATGTTATGTGTTGTGTTACGTTATGTGTTGTGTTATGTTATGTGTCGTGTTATGTTATGTTATGTTATGTGTTGTTTTATGTTATGTTTAGTGTTATGTTATGTTTTGTGTTATGTTATGTCTTGTGTTATGTTATGTTATGTTATGTTATGTTTTGTGTTGTGTTATGTTATGTTATGTTTTGTGTTCTGTTATGTTATGTTATGTTTTGAGTTATGTTATATTTTGCGTTATGCTATGTTGTGTGATGTTATGTTATTTTTTGTGTTCTGTTATGTTTTGTGTTGTGTTATGTTTTGTGTTATGTTATGTTGTGTTTTGTGTTATGTTATGTTTTGTGTTGTGTTATGTTATTTCTTGTATTATGTTATGTTTTGTGTTATGTTATGTTTTGTGTTATGTTTTGTGTTATGTTATGTAATGTTATGTTATGTTATGTTATGTTTTGTGTTATGTTATGTTATGTTATGTTTTGTGTTATGTTATGTTATGTTGTGTTATGTTATGTTCTGTGTTATGTTATGTTTTGTGTTATGTTATGCTTTGTGTTGTGTCATGTTACTATTTGTGTTATGTTATGTTTTGTGTTGTGTTATGTTATGTTTTGTGTTATGTTATGTTTTGTGTTATGTTATGTGTTGTGTTATGTTATGTTTTGTGTTGTGTTATGTTTTGTGTTATGTTATGTTTTGTGTTGTGTTATGATATTTTTTGTGTTATGTTATGTTTTGTGTTATGTTATGTTTTGTGTTATGTTATGTTATGTTTTGTGTCATGTTATGTTATGTTTTGTGTTATGTTATGTTTTGTGTTCTGTTATGTTATGTTTTGTTTTATGTTATGTTTTGTGATATGTTATGTTTTGTGTTGTGTTATGTTATGTGTTGTGTTATGTTTTGTGTTATGTTATGTTTTGTGTTATGTTATGTGTTGTGTTATGTTATGTTTTGTGTTGTTATGCTATGTTTTGTGTTATGTTATGTTTAGTGTTATACTATGTTATGTGATGTTATGTTATGTTTTGTGTTATGTTATGTTTTGTGTTATGTTATGAGTTGTGTTATGTTATGTTTTGTGTAAAGTTATGTTTTGTGTTGTGTTATGTTTTGTGTTATGTTATGTTATGCTTTGTGTTGTGTTATGTTTTGTGTTGTGTTGTGTTACGTTTTCTGTTGTGTTGTGTTATGTTTTGTGTTATGTTATGTTTTGTGCTATGTTATGTTAAGTTTTGTGCTATGTTATGTGATGTTTATGTTTTGTGTTATGTTATGTTATGTTATGTGTTGTGTTATGTTATGTTATGTTTTGTGTTGTGTTATGTTGTTTTGTGTTATGTTAAGTTATGCTTTGTGTTGTGTTATGTTTTGTGTTATGTTATGTTATGTTTTGTGTTATGTTTTGTGTTATGTAATGTTATGTTTTGTGTTGTGTTATGTTATGTTATGTTTTGTGTTGTGGTATGGTATGTTATGTTTTGTGTTATGTTATGTTTTGTTATGTTATGTTATGTTTTGTGTTGTGTTATTTTATGTTATGTATTGTGTTATGTTTTGTGTTGTGTTATGTTATGTGTTATGTTATGTTTTGTGATATGTTATGTTTTGTATTGTGTTATGTTATGTGTTGTGTTAAGTAATGTTTTGTGTTGCGTTATGTTATGTATTGTGTTATGTTATGCTTTGTGTTGTGATATGTTATGTTTTGTGTTGTGTTATGTTTTGTTTTGTGTTGTGTTATGTTATGTTTTGTGTTATGGTATGTTATGTTGAGTGTTAAGTTATGTTATGTTTTGTGTTGTGTCTTTTGTTGTGTTATGTTTTGTGTTGTGTTGTGTTGTGTTATGTTTTGTGTTATGTTATGTTTTGTGTTATGTTATGTTTTGTGTTGTGTTATGTTATGTTATGTTTTGTGTTGTGTTATGTTATGTTTTGTGTTATGTTATGTTATATTTTGTGTTGTGTTATGTTATGTTTTGTGTTATGTTATGTTTTGTATTATGTTGTGTTATGTTATGTTTTGTGTTGTGTTATGTTATGTTTTGTGTTATGTTATGTTTTGTGTAGTGTTATGTTATGTTATGTTATGTAATGTTTTGTGGTATGTTATGTTTTGTGTTGTGTTATGTTATGTTACGTTAAGTTATGTTATGAGTTATGTTATGTTTTGTGTTGTGTTATGTTTTGTGTTGTGTTATGTTATGTTTTGTGTTATGTTATGTTATGTTTTTGTGTTATGTTTTGTGTTATGTTATGTGTTATGTTATGTTTTGTGTTGTGTTATGTTATGTTTTGTGTTATGTTATGTTTTGTGTTATGTTATGTTTTGTGTTGTGTTATGTTTTGTGTTGTGTTATGTTTTGTGTTGTGTTATGTTTTGTGTTATGTTATGTTTTGTGTTATGTTATTTTTTGTGTTCTGTTATGTTTTGTGTTGTGTTATGTTTTGTGTTATGTTATGTTGTGTTTTGTGTTATGTTATGTTTTGTGTTGTGTTATGTTATTTCTTGTATTATGTTATGTTTTGTGTTATGTTATGTTTTGTGTTATGTTTTGTGTTATGTTATGTAATGTTATGTTATGTTATGTTATGTTTTGTGTTATGTTATGTTATGTTATGTTTTGTGTTATGTTATGTTATGTTGTGTTATGTTATGTTCTGTGTTATGTTATGTTTTGTGTTATGTTATGCTTTGTGTTGTGTCATGTTACTATTTGTGTTATGTTATGTTTTGTGTTGTGTTATGTTATGTTTTGTGTTATGTTATGTTTTGTGTTATGTTATGTGTTGTGTTATGTTATGTTTTGTGTTGTGTTATGTTTTGTGTTATGTTATGTTTTGTGTTGTGTTATGATATTTTTTGTGTTATGTTATGTTTTGTGTTATGTTATGTTTTGTGTTATGTTATGTTATGTTTTGTGTCATGTTATGTTATGTTTTGTGTTATGTTATGTTTTGTGTTCTGTTATGTTATGTTTTGTTTTATGTTATGTTTTGTGATATGTTATGTTTTGTGTTGTGTTATGTTATGTGTTGTGTTATGTTTTGTGTTATGTTATGTTTTGTGTTATGTTATGTGTTGTGTTATGTTATGTTTTGTGTTGTTATGCTATGTTTTGTGTTATGTTATGTTTAGTGTTATACTATGTTATGTGATGTTATGTTATGTTTTGTGTTATGTTATGTTTTGTGTTATGTTATGAGTTGTGTTATGTTATGTTTTGTGTAAAGTTATGTTTTGTGTTGTGTTATGTTTTGTGTTATGTTATGTTATGCTTTGTGTTGTGTTATGTTTTGTGTTGTGTTGTGTTACGTTTTCTGTTGTGTTGTGTTATGTTTTGTGTTATGTTATGTTTTGTGCTATGTTATGTTAAGTTTTGTGCTATGTTATGTGATGTTTATGTTTTGTGTTATGTTATGTTATGTTATGTGTTGTGTTATGTTATGTTATGTTTTGTGTTGTGTTATGTTGTTTTGTGTTATGTTAAGTTATGCTTTGTGTTGTGTTATGTTTTGTGTTATGTTATGTTATGTTTTGTGTTATGTTTTGTGTTATGTAATGTTATGTTTTGTGTTGTGTTATGTTATGTTATGTTTTGTGTTGTGGTATGGTATGTTATGTTTTGTGTTATGTTATGTTTTGTTATGTTATGTTATGTTTTGTGTTGTGTTATTTTATGTTATGTATTGTGTTATGTTTTGTGTTGTGTTATGTTATGTGTTATGTTATGTTTTGTGATATGTTATGTTTTGTATTGTGTTATGTTATGTGTTGTGTTAAGTAATGTTTTGTGTTGCGTTATGTTATGTATTGTGTTATGTTATGCTTTGTGTTGTGATATGTTATGTTTTGTGTTGTGTTATGTTTTGTTTTGTGTTGTGTTATGTTATGTTTTGTGTTATGGTATGTTATGTTGAGTGTTAAGTTATGTTATGTTTTGTGTTGTGTCTTTTGTTGTGTTATGTTTTGTGTTGTGTTGTGTTGTGTTATGTTTTGTGTTATGTTATGTTTTGTGTTATGTTATGTTTTGTGTTGTGTTATGTTATGTTATGTTTTGTGTTGTGTTATGTTATGTTTTGTGTTATGTTATGTTATATTTTGTGTTGTGTTATGTTATGTTTTGTGTTATGTTATGTTTTGTATTATGTTGTGTTATGTTATGTTTTGTGTTGTGTTATGTTATGTTTTGTGTTATGTTATGTTTTGTGTAGTGTTATGTTATGTTATGTTATGTAATGTTTTGTGGTATGTTATGTTTTGTGTTGTGTTATGTTATGTTACGTTAAGTTATGTTATGAGTTATGTTATGTTTTGTGTTGTGTTATGTTTTGTGTTGTGTTATGTTATGTTTTGTGTTATGTTATGTTATGTTTTTGTGTTATGTTTTGTGTTATGTTATGTGTTATGTTATGTTTTGTGTTGTGTTATGTTATGTTTTGTGTTATGTTATGTTTTGTGTTATGTTATGTTTTGTGTTGTGTTATGTTTTGTGTTGTGTTATGTTTTGTGTTGTGTTATGTTTTGTGTTATGTTATGTTTTGTGTTATGTTATCTTTTGTGTTATGTTATGTTATGTTTTGTGTTATGTTATGTTTTGTGTTGTGTTATGTTGTGTTACGTTGTGTTTTGTGTTGTGTTATGTTATGTTATGTTCTGTGTTATGTTATGTTTTGTGTTGTGTTATGTTATGATTTGTGTTGTGTTATGTTATGTTTTGTGTTGTGTTATAATTTGTGTTGTGTTGTGTTATGTTATGTTATGTTATATTTGTGTTGTGTTATGTTATGTTTTGTGTTGTGTTATGTTATGTTTTGTGTTATGTTATGTTTTGTGTTATGTTATGTTTTGTGTTGTGTTATGTTGTGTGTTGTGTTATGTTATGTTTGGGTTGTCTTATGTTATGTTTTGTGTTGTGTTATATTATGATTTGTGTTATGTTATGTTTTGTGTTATGTTTTGTGTTGTGTTATGTTATGTTTTGTATTATGTTATGTTTTGTGTTGTGTTATGTTATGTTTTGTGTTATGTTATGTGTTATGCTATGCTTTGTGTTGTGTTATGTTATGTTGTGTTATGTTTTGTGTTGTGTTATGTTATGTTTTGTGTTATGTTATGTTTTGTGTTATGTTATGTTATGTGTTATGTTATGTTTTGTGTTGTGTTATGTTATGTTTTGTGTTATGTTATCTTATGTTTTGTGTTATGTTTTGTGTTGTTTTATATTTTGTGTTGTGTTATGTTTTGTGTTGTGTAATGTTTTGTGTTATGTTTTTTTTTTGTGTTATGTTATGTTTTGTTATATGTTATGTTTTGTGTTGTGTTATGTTATGTTATGTGTTATGTTATGTTTTGTGTTGTGTTATGTTATGTTATGTTTTGTGTTATGTTATGTTTTGTGTTGTGTTATGTTATGTTATGTTTTGTGTTATGTTATGATTTGTGTTGTGTTATGTTATGTTTTGTGTTATGTTATGTTTTGTGTTATGTTATGTTTTGTGTTGTGTTATGTTATGTTATTGTTTGTGTTATGTTATGTTTTGTGTTATGTTATGTTTTGTGTTATGTTATGATTTGTGTTATGTTATGTTTTGTGTTATGTTATGTTTTGTGTTATGTTATGTTTTGTGTTGTGTTATGTTATGTTATGTTTTGTGTTATATTATGTTTTGTGTTATGTTATGTTTTGTGTTATGTTAAGTTTTGTGTTATGTTATGTGTTGTGTTATGTTATGTGTTGTGTTATGTTATGTGTTGTGTTATGTTGTTTTGTGTTGTTATGTTATGTTTTGTGTTATTTTATGTTATGTTTTGTGTTATGTTATGTTATGTTTTGTGTTATGTTATGTTATGTTTTGTGTTGTGTTATGTTATGTTATGTTTTGTGTTATGCTATGTTATGTTTTGTGTTAAGTTATGTTTTGTGTTAGGTTATGTGTTGTGTTATGTTGTGTTTTGTGTTGTGTTATGTTTTGTGTTATGTTATGTTATGTTTTGTGTTATGTTATGTTTTGTGTTGTGTTATGTTATTTTTTGTGTTATGTTATGTTTTGTGTTATGTTATGTTTTGTGTTATGTTATGTTTTGTGTTATGTTATGTTTTGTGTTATGTTATGTTTGTGTTGTGTTATGTTATGTTTTGTGTTGTGTTATGATATGTTATGTTTTGTGTTATGTTATGTTTTGTGTTATGTTATGTTTTGTGTTATGTTATGTGTTGTGTTATGCTATGTGTTGTGTTATGTTATGTTATGTGTCGTGTTATGTTATGTGTTGTGTTATGTTATGTTTTGTGTTGTTATGCTGTTTTGTGTTATGTTATGTTTTGTGTTATGCTATGTTATGTGATGTTATGTTATGTTTTGTGTTATGTTATGTTTTGTGTTATGTTAAGTTTTGTGTTATGTTATGTTATGTTATGTTATGTTTTGTGTTATGTTATGTTTTGTGTTATGTTATGTTTTGTGTTATGTTATGTTACGTTATGTTTTGTGTTGTGTTATGTTATGTTTTGTGTTATGTTTTGTGTTATATTATGTTATGTTTTGTGTTATTTATGTTATGTTATGTTTTGTGTTATGTTATGTTATGTTATGTTATGTGTTGTGTTATGTGTTGTGTTATGTTGTGTTATGTGTTTTGTTTTATGTTATGTGTTAAGTTATGTTTTGTTTTGTGTTGTTATGTTAAGTTTTGTGTTATGTTATGTTATGTTTTGTGTTATGTTATGTCTTGTGTAATGTTAAGTTATATTTCGTGCTATGTTATGTTATGTTTTGTGTTATATTATGTGTTATGTTATGTTTTGTGTTATGTTATGTTATGTTTTGTGTTATGTTATGTTATGTATTTGTTATGTTATGTTTTGTGTTGTTTAACGTTATGTTATGTTTTGTGTTATGTTATGTGTTGTGTTACGTTATGTGTTGTGTTATGTTATGTGTCGTGTTATGTTATGTTATGTTATGTGTTGTTTTATGTTATGTTTAGTGTTATGTTATGTTTTGTGTTATGTTATGTCTTGTGTTATGTTATGTTATGTTATGTTATGTTTTGTGTTGTGTTATGTTATGTTATGTTTTGTGTTCTGTTATGTTATGTTATGTTTTGAGTTATGTTATGTTTTGCGTTATGCTATGTTGTGTGATGTTATGTTATTTTTTGTGTTCTGTTATGTTTTGTGTTCTGTTATGTTTTGTGTTATGTTATGTTTTGTGTTATGTTATGTTTTGTGTTATGTTATGTTATGTTTTGTGTTATGTTATGTTATGTTTTGTGTTATGTTATGTTTTGTGTTGTGTTATGTTATGTTTTGTGTTATGTTATGTTATGTTTTGTGTTATGTTATGTTTTGTGTTATGTTATGTTTTGTGTTATGTTATGTTATGTTATGTTTTGTGTTAAGTTATGTTATGTTTTGTGTTGTGTTATGTTTTGTGTTGTGTTGTGTTATGTTTTGTGTTGTGTTATGTTATGTTATGTTCTGTTTTGTGTTTTGTTATGTTATGTTTTCTGTTATGTGTTGTGTTATGTTATGTTTTGTGTTGTGTTATGTTATGTTGTGTTGTGTTGTGTTATGTTTTGTGTTGTGTTATGTTTCGTGTTATGTTATGTTTTGTGTTATGTTATTTTTATTTTATGTTTTGTGTTGTGTTATGTTATGTTTTGTGTTGTGTTGTGTTGTGTTAAGTTTTGTGTTGTGTTGTGTTATGCTTTGTGTTGTGTTATGTTATGTTTAGTGTTATGATATGTTATCTTTTGTGTTATGTTATGTTATGTTTTGTGTTATGTTATGTTATGTTTTGTGTTATGTTATTTTTTGTATTATGTTATGTTATGTATTGTGTTATGTTATGTTTTGTGTTGTGTTATGTTATGTTATGTTATGTTTTGTCTTATGTTATGTTATGTTTTGTGTTGTGTTATGTTATGTTATGTTATTTTTTGTGTTGTGTTATGTTATATTTTTATTTTGTTTTGTGTTATGTTATGTTATGTTTTGTGTTATGTTTTGTGTTATGTTATGTTTTGTGTTATGTTATGTTATGTGTATTGTTATGTTATGTTATGTTATGTTATGTTATGTTATGCTATCTTTTGTGTTGTGTTATGTTATGTTTTGTGTTCTGTTATGTTTTGTGTTGTGTTATGTTATGTTTTGTGTTATGTTTGTGTTATGTTTTGTGTTGTGTTGTGTTATGTTTTGTGTTGTGTTATGTTATTTTATGTTTTGTGTTATGTTATGTTTTGTGTTGTGTTATGTTATGTGTTGTTATATGTTATGTTTTGTGTTGTGTTATGTTATGTTTTGTGTTATATTATGTTTTGTGTTATGTTATGTTTTGTGTTATGTTATGTTATGTTATGTTTTGTGTTGTGTTATGTTATGTTATGTTATGTGTTAGTATATGTTATGTTTTGTGTAAGTATATGTTATGTTCTGTGTTGTGTTATGTTATATTTTGTGTTATATTATGTTTTGTGTTATGTTATGTTTTGTGTTATGTTATGTTTTGTGTTATGTTATGTTATGTTATGTTATGTTATGTTATGTTATGTTAAGTTATGTTATGTTATGGTTTGTGTTATGTTATGTTATGTTTTGTGTTATGTTATGTTTTGTGTTGTGTTATGTTATGTTTAGTGTTATGTTATGTTTTGTGTTGTGTTATGTTATGTTGTGATGTGTTGTGTTGTGTTATGTTGTGTTTTGTGTTGTGTTATGTTATGTTATGTTTTGTGTTATGTTATGTTATCTTATGTTTTGTGTTATGTTATGTTTTGTGTTATGTTATGTTTTGTGTTGTGTTATGTTATATGTTATGTTTTGTGTTATGTTATGTTTTGTGTTGTGTTATGTTATGTGTTATGTTATGTTTTGTGTTATGTTATGTTTTGTGTTGTGTTATGTTATGTGTTATGTTATTTTTGTGTTATGTTATGTTTTGTGTTATGTTATGTTTTGTGTTATGTTATGTTTTGTTTTGTGTTATGTTTTGTGTTGTGTTATGTTATGTTTTGTGTTATGCTATGTTTTGTGTTATGTTATGTCTTGTGTTATGTTATGTTATGTTAAGTTTTGTGTTATGTTATGTTTTGTGTTATGTTATGTTTTGTGTTATGTTATGTTTTGTGTTATGTTATATTTTGTGTTATGTTATGTTTTGTGTTATGTTATGTTATGTTTTGTGTTGTGTTATATTTTGTGTTGTGTTATGTTTTGTGTTGTGTTATGTTATGTTTTGTGTTATGTTTTGTTTTGTGTTATGTTAGGTTATGTTATGTTAAGTTTTGTGTTATGTTATGCTATGTTTTATGTTATGTTATGTTTTGTGTTATGTTATGTTATGTTATGTTATGTTTTGTGTTATGTTATGTTATGTTATGTTATGTTATGTTATGTTATGTTTTGTGTTGTGTTATGTTTTGTGTTGTGTTATGCTATGTTATGTTATGTTTTGTGTTATTGTTATATTATGTTATGTGTTATGTTATGTTTTGTGTTGTGTTATGTTATGTTTTGTGTTGTGTTATGTTTTGTGTTGTGTTATGTTTCCTGTTATGTTATGTTTTGTGTTATGGTATGTTATGTTATTTTATGTTTTGTGTTAATTTATGTTTTGTGTTGTGTTATGTTATCTTTTGTGTTGTGTTGTGTTATGTTTTGTGTTGTGTTGTGTTATGTTTTGTGTTGTGTTATGTTATGTTATGTTATGTTTTGTTATGCTTTTTGTTATGTTATCGTATGTTTTGTGTTATGTTATGTTTTGTATTTTGTTATGTTTTGTGTTATGTTATGTTTTGTGTTGTGTTATGTTTTGTGTTGTGTTATGTTATGTTTTGTGTTGTGCTATGTTATGTTATGTTTTGTGTTATGTTATGTTTTGTGTTGTGTTATGTTATGTTATGTTTTGTGTTGTGTTATGTTATGTTTTGTGTTATGTTTTGTGTTGTGTTATGTTATGTTTTGTGTTGTGTTATGTTATGTTTTGTGTTATGTTATGCTTTATGTTGTGTTATGTTATGTTATATTTTGTGTTATGTTTTTTGTTATGTTATGTTTTGTGTTATGTTATGTTATGTGTTATGTTATGTTTTGTGTTGTGTTATATTATGTTATATTTTGTATTCTGTTATGTTTTGTGTTGTGTTATGTTATGTTTTGTGTTATGTTTTGTGTTATGTTTTGTGTTGTGTTATGTTTTGTGTTGTGTTATGTTTTGTGTTGTGTTATGTTATGTTATGTTTTGTGTTATGTTATGTTTTGTGTTGTGTTATGTTATGTGTTCTTTTATGTTATGTTTTGTGTTGTGTTATGTTATGTTTTGTGTTATGTTATGTTTTGTGTTATGTTATGTTTTGTGTTGTGTTATCTTATGTTTTGTGTTGTGTTGTGTTATGTTATGTTTTGTGTTGAGTTATGTTAAGTTATGTTTTGTTTTAGTATATGTTATGTTTTGTGTTAGTATATGTTATAATTTGTGTTCGTATATGTTATGTTTTGTGTTGTGTTATGTTATGTTTTGTGTTATGTTATGTTATGTTTTGTGTTATGTTATGTTATGTTATGTTATGTTGTGTTATGTTATGTTATGTTATGTTATGTTATGTTATGTTATGTTATGTTATGTTATGTTATGTTATGTTATGTTATGTTATGTTATGTTATGTTATGTTATGTTATGTTATGTTATGTTATGTTATGTTATGTTATGTTATGTTATGTTATGTTATGTTATGTTATGCTATGTTATGTTATGTTATGTTATGTTATATTATGTTATGTTATGTTATGTTATGTTATGTTATGTTATGTTATGTGATGTTATGTTATTTTATGTTATGTTATGTAATGTTATGTTATGTTATCTTATGTTATGCTATGCTATGCTATGTTATGTTATGTTATGTTATGTTATGTTGTGTGATGTTATGTTATTTTATGCTATGTTATGTAATGTTATGTTATGTTATCTTATGTTATGCTATGCTATGCTATGTTATAATATGTTATGTTACGTTACGTTATGTTATGTTATGTTATGTTATGTTATGTTATGTTATGTTATGTTATGTTATGTTATGTTATGTTATGTTTTGTGATATGCTATGTTATGTTTTGTGTTATGTTATGTTTTGTGTTATGTTATGTGTTGTGTTATGTTATGTTTTGTTTTGTGTTATGTTTTGTGTTATGTTATGTTATGTTTTGTGTTATTTTATGTTTTGTTTTGTGTTGTTTTGTGTTATGTTATGTTTTGTGTTATGTTATGTTTTGTGTTATGTTTTGTGTTATGTTATGTTTTGTGTAATGTTATGTTATGTTAAGTTTTGTGTTATGTTATATTTTGTGTTATGTTATGTTTTGTGTTATGTTTTGTGTTATGTTATGTTATGTTTTGTGTTATGTTATGTTATGTTATGTTTTGTGTTGTGTTATGTTTTGTGTTGTGTTATGTTTTGTGTTGTGTTATGTTATGTTTTGTGTTATGTTATGTTTTGTGTTATGTTATGTTATGTTTTGTGTTATGTTATGTTATATTTTGTGTTATGTTATGTTTTGTGTCATGTTATGTTATATTATGTTTTGTGTTACGTTATGTTATGTTTTGTGTTGTGTTATGATTTGTGTTGTGTTGTGTTATGTTTTATGTTATGTTATGTTTTGTGTTTTGTTATGTTATGTTTTGTGTTGTGTTATGTTATGTTTTGTGTTGTGTTATGTTATGTTGTGTTGTGTTGTGTAGTGTTTTGTGTTGTGTTATGTTTCGTGTTATGTTAGGTTTTGTGTTATGTTATGTTATTTTATGTTTTGTGTTATGTTATGTTTTGTGTTGTGTTGTGTTAAGTTTTGTGTTGTGTTGTGTTATGCTTTGTGTTGTGTTATGTTATGTTTAGTGTTATGTTATGTTATCTTTTGTGTTATGTTCTGTTATGTTTTGTGTTATGTTATGTTATGTTATGTTATGTGTTATGTTATGTTTTGTGTAATGTTATGTTATGTGTTGTGTTATGTTATGTTTTGTGTTGTGTTATGTTATGTTATGTTATGTTATGTTATGTTATGTTATGTTTTGTGTTGTGTTATGTTATGTTTTTATTTTGTTTTGTGTTATGTTATGTTATTTTTTGTGTTATGTTATGTTTTGTGTTATGTTATGTTTTGTGTTATGTTATGTGTTACGTTATGCTATGTTTTGTGTTGTGTTATGTTATGTTTTGTGTTCTGTTATGTTTTGTGTTGTGTTATGTTATGTTATGTGTTATGTTTTGTGTTATGTTTTGTGTTGTGTTGTGTTATGATTTATGTTGTGTTATGTTTTGTGTTGTGTTATGTTATGTTTTGTGTTATGTTATGTTTTGTGTTGTGTTATGTTATGTGTTGTTTTATGTTATGTTTTGTGTTGTGTTATGTTATGTTTTGGGTTATGTTATGTTTTGTGTTATGTTATGTTTTGTGTTGTGTTATGTTGTGTTTTGTGTTGTGTTATGTTATGTTATGTGTTAGTATATGTTATGTTTTGTGTAAGTATATGTTGTGTACTGTGTTGTGTTATGTTATGTTTTGTGTTATGTTATGTTATGTTATGTTATGTTGTTATGTTAAGTTATGTAATGTTATAATGTGTTAAGTTATGTTGTGTTGTGTTGTGTTGTGTTGTAATGTGTTATATGTTGTGTTGTGTTATGTTATGTTATGTCATATTTTGTGTTATGTTATGTTATGTTTTGTGTTATGTTATGTTTTGTGTTATGTTATGTTTTGTGTTATGTTATGTTATGTGTTATGTTATGTTATGCTATGTTTTGTGTTGTGTTATGTTATGTTTTGTGTTCTGTTGTGTTTTGTGTTGTGTTATATTATGTTTTGTGTTATGTTTTATGTTATGTTTTGTGTTGTGTTATGTTTTGTGATGTGTTATGTTTTGTGTTGTGTTATGTTATGTTTTGTGTTATGTTATGTTTTGTGTTGTGTTATGTGTTGTGTTGTGTTATGTTATGTTATGTTATGTTTTCTGTTATGTTATGTTAAGTTTTGTGTTATGTTATATTTTGTGTTGTGTTATGTTATATGTTATGTTTAGTGTTATGTTATGTTTTGTGTTGTGTTATGTTATGTTGTGATGTGTTGTGTTGTGTTATGTTGTGTTTTGTGTTGTGTTATGTTATGTTATGTTATGTTATGTTTAGTGTTGTGTTATTTTATGTTATGTTTTGTGTTATGTTATGTTTTGTGTTGTCTTATGTTATATGTTGTTTTGTGTTATGTTATGTATTGTGTTGTGTTATGCTATGTGTTATGTTTTGTGTTATGTTATGTTTTGTGTTGTGTTATGTTATGTGTTATGATATGTTTTGTGTTATGTTATGTTTTAGGTTATGTTATGTTTTGTGTTATGTTATGTTTTGTGTTAGGTTATGTTTTGTGTTATGTTTTGTGTTGTGTTATGTTACGTTTTGTGATATGTTATGTTATGTTTTGTGTTATGTTATGTTATGTTTTGCGTTGTGTTATGTTTTGTGTTGTGTTGTGTTATGTTTTGTGTTGTGTAATGTTACGTTACGTTATGTTTTGTGTTATGTTATGTTATGTTTTGTGTTATGTTATGTTTTGTGTTGCGTTATATTATGTTTTGTGTTGTGTTATGTTTTGTGTTGTGTTATGTTTCGTGTTATGTTATGTTATGTTATGGTATGTTATGTTATTTTATGTATTGTGTTATGTTATGTTTTGTGTTGTGTTATGTTATGTTTTGTGTTGTGTTGTGTTATGTTTTGTGTTGTGTTGTGTTATGTTTTGTGTTGTTATGTTATGTTATGTTTTGTTATGCTTTGTGTTATGTTATGTTATGTTTTGTGTTATGTTATGTTTTGTATTTTGTTATGTTTTGTGTTATGTTATGTTATGTTTTAGGTTATGTTATGTTATGTTTTAGGTTATGCTCTGTTATGTTATGTTTTAGGTTATGTTTTGTTATGTTTTGTGTTATGTTATGTTATGTTTTGTGTTATATTATGTTATGTTTTATGTTGTGTTATGTTTTGTGTTGTGTTATGTTATGTTATGTTATGTTTTGTGTTATGTTATGTCTTGTGTTATGTTATGTTAAGTTTTGTGTTATGTTATGTTTTGTGTTATGTTATGTTTTGTGTTATGTTATGTTTTGTGTTATGTTATATTTTGTGTTATGTTATGTTTTGTGTTATGTTATGTTATGTTTTGTGTTGTGTTATATTTTGTGTTGTGTTATGTTTTGTGTTGTGTTATGTTATGTTTTGTGTTATGTTTTGTTTTGTGTTATGTTAAGTTTTGTGTTATGTTATGCTATGTTTTATGTTATGTTATGTTTTGTGTTATGTTATGTTATGTTATGTTTTGTGTTATGTTATGTTATGTTATGTTATGTTATGTTATGTTTTGTGTTGTGCTATGTTTTGTGTTGTGTTGTGTTATGTTATGTTATGTTATGTTTTGTGTTATTGTTATATCATGTTTTGTGTTATGTTATGTTTTGTGTTGTGTTATGTTATGTTTTGTGTTGTGTTATGTTTTGTGTTGTGTTATGTTTCCTGTTATGTTATGTTTTGTGTTATGGTATGTTATGTTATTTTATGTTTTGTGTTAATTTATGTTTTGTGTTGTGTTATGTTATGTTTTGTGTTGTGTTGTGTTATGTTTTGTGTTGTGTTGTGTTATGTTTTGTGTTGTGTTATGTTATGTTATGTTATGTTTTGTTATGCTTTGTGTTATGTTATCGTATGTTTTGTGTTATGTTATGTTTTGTATTTTGTTATGTTTTGTGTTATGTTATGTTTTGTGTTGTGTTATGTTATGTTTTGTGTTGTGCTATGTTATGTTATGTTTTGTGTTATGTTATGTTTTGTGTTGTGTTATGTTATGTTATGTTTTGTGTTGTGTTATGTTATGTTTTGTGTTGTGTTATGTTATGTTTTGTGTTGTGTTATGTTATGTTTTGTGTTATGTTATGCTTTGTGTTGTGTTATGTTATGTTATATTTTGTGTTATGTTTTTTGTTATGTTATGTTTTGTGTTATGTTATGTTATGTGTTATGTTATGTTTTGTGTTGTGTTATGTTATGATATATTTTGTATTCTGTTATGTTTTGTGTTGTGTTATGTTATGTTTTGTGTTATGTTTTGTGTTGTGTTATGTTTTGTGTTGTGTTATGTTTTGTGTTGTGTTATGTTATGTTATGTTTTGTGTTATGTTATGTTTTGTGTTGTGTTATGTTATGTGTTCTTTTATGTTATGTTTTGTGTTGTGTTATGTTATGTTTTGTGTTATGTTATGTTTTGTGTTATGTTATGTTTTGTGTTGTGTTATCTTATGTTTTGTGTTGTGTTGTGTTATGTTATGTTTTGTGTTGTGTTATGTTAAGTTATGTTTTGTTTTAGTATATGTTATGTTTTGTGTTAGTGTATGTTATAATTTGTGTTCGTATATGTTATGTTTTGTGTTGTGTTATGTTATGTTTTGTGTTATGTTATGTTATGTTTTGTGTTATGTTATGTTATGTTATGTTATGTTATGTTATGTTATGTTATGTTATGTTATGTTATGTTATGTTATGTTATGTTATGTTATGTTATGTTATGTTATGATATGTTATGTTATGTTATATTATGTTATGTTATGTTATGTTATGTTATGTTATGTTATGTTATGTTATGTTATGTTATGTTATGTTATGTTATGTTATGTTATGTTATGTTATATTATGTTATGTTACGTATTGTTATGTTATGTTATGTTATGTTATGTTATGTGATGTTATGTTATTTTATGTTATGTTATGTAATGTTATGTTATGTTATCTTATGTTATGCTATGCTATGCTATGTTATGTTATGTTATGTTACGTTACGTTATGTTATGTTATGTTATGTTATGTTATGTTATGTTATGTTATGTTATGTTATGTTATGTTATGTTATGTTTTGTGTTATGTTATGTTTTGTGATATGCTATGTTATGTTTTGTGTTATGTTATGTTTTGTGTTATGTTATGTGTTGTGTTATGTTATGTTTTGTTTTGTGTTATGTTTTGTGTTATGTTATGTTATGTTTTGTGTTATTTTATGTTTTGTTTTGTGTTGTTTTGTGTTATGTTATGTTTTGTGTTATGTTATGTTTTGTGTTATGTTTTGTGTTATGTTATGTTTTGTGTAATGTTATGTTATGTTAAGTTTTGTGTTATGTTATATTTTGTGTTATGTTATGTTTTGTGTTATGTTTTGTGTTATGTTATGTTATGTTTTGTGTTATGTTATGTTATGTTTTGTGTTGTGTTATGTTTTGTGTTGTGTTATGTTTTGTGTTGTGTTATGTTATGTTTTGTGTTATGTTATGTTTTGTGTTATGTTATGTTATGTTTTGTGTTATGTTATGTTATGTTTTGTGTTATGTTATGTTTTGTGTCATGTTATGTTATATTATGTTTTGTGTTACGTTATGTTATGTTTTGTGTTGTGTTATGATTTGTGTTGTGTTGTGTTATGTTTTATGTTATGTTATGTTTTGTGTTTTGTTATGTAATGTTTTGTGTTGTGTTATGTTATGTTTTGTGTTGTGTTATGTTATGTTGTGTTGTGTTGTGTAGTGTTTTGTGTTGTGTTATGTTTCGTGTTATGTTAGGTTTTGTGTTATGTTATGTTATTTTATGTTTTGTGTTATGTTATGTTTTGTGTTGTGTTGTGTTAAGTTTTGTGTTATGTTGTGTTATGCTTTGTGTTGTGTTATGTTATGTTTAGTGTTATGTTATGTTATCTTTTGTGTTATGTTCTGTTATGTTTTGTGTTATGTTATGTTATGTAATGTGTTATGTTATGTTTTGTGTAATGTTATGTTATGTGTTGTGTTATGTTATGTTTTGTGTTGTGTTATGTTATGTTATGTTATGTTATGTTATGTTATGTTATGTTATGTTATGTTATGTTATGTTATGTTATGTTATGTTATGTTATGTTTTGTGTTGTGTTATGTTATGTTTTTATTTTGTTTTGTGTTATGTTATGTTATTTTTTGTGTTATGTTATGTTTTGTGTTATGTTATGTTTTGTGTTATGTTATGTGTTATGTTATGCTATGTTTTGTGTTCTGTTATGTTATGGTTTGTGTTCTGTTATGTTTTGTGTTGTGTTATGTTATGTTATGTGTTATGTTTTGTGTTATGTTTTGTGTTGTGTTGTGTTATGATTTATGTTGTGTTATGTTTTATGTTGTGTTATGTTATGTTTTGTGTTATGTTATGTTTTGTGTTGTGTTATGTTATGTGTTGTTTTATGTTATGTTTTGTGTTGTGTTATGTTATGTTTTGGGTTATGTTATGTTTTGTGTTATGTTATGTTTTGTGTTGTGTTATGTTATGTTTTGTGTTGTGTTGTGTTATGTTATGTTTTGTGTTGTGTTATGTTAAGTTATGTTTTGTTTTAGTATATGTTATGTTTTGTGTTAGTATATGTTATGTTTTGTGTTACTATATGTTATGTTTTGTGTTGTGTTATGTTATGTTTTGTGTTATGTTATGTTATGTTTTGTGTTATGTTATGTTATGTTATGTTATGTTATGTTATGTTATGTTATGTTATGTTATGTTATGTTATGTTATGTTATGTTATGTTATGTTATGTTATGTTATGTTATGTTATGTTATGTTATGTTATGTTATGTTATGTTATGTTATGTTATGTTATGTTATGTTATGTTATGTTATGTTATGTTATGTTATGTTATGTTATGTTATGTTATGTTATGTTATGTTATGTTATGTTATGTTATGTTATGTTATGTTATGTTATGTTATGTTATGTTATGTTATGTTATGTTATGTTATGTTATGTTATGTTATGTTATGTTATGTTATGTTATGTTATGTTATGTTATGTTATGTTATGTTATGTTATATTATGTTATGTTATGTTATGTTATGTTATGTTATGTTATGTGATGTTATGTTATTTTATGCTATGTTATGTAATGTTATGTTATGTTATCTTATGTTATGCTATGCTATGCTATGTTATGTTATGTTATGTTACGTTACGTTATGTTATGTTATGTTATGTTATGTTATGTTATGTTATGTTATGTTATGTTATGTTATGTTATGTTATGTTATGTTATGTTATGTTTTGTGTTATGTTATGTTTTGTGATATGCTATGTTATGTTTTGTGTTATGTTATGTTTTGTGTTATGTTATGTGTTGTGTTATGTTATGTTTTGTTTTGTGTTATGTTTTGTGTTATGTTATGTTATGTTTTGTGTTATTTTATGTTTTGTTTTGTGTTGTTTTGTGTTATGTTATGTTTTGTGTTATGTTATGTTTTGTGTTATGTTTTGTGTTATGTTATGTTTTGTGTAATGTTATGTTTTGTTAAGTTTTGTGTTATGTTATATTTTGTGTTATGTTATGTTTTGTGTTATGTTTTGTGTTATGTTATGTTATGTTTTGTGTTATGTTATGTTATGTTATGTTTTGTGTTGTGTTATGTTTTGTGTTGTGTTATGTTTTGTGTTGTGTTATGTTATGTTTTGGGTTATGTTATGTTTTGTGTTATGTTATGTTATGTTTTGTGTTATGTTATGTTATGTTTTGTGTTATGTTATGTTTTGTGTCATGTTATGTTATATTATGTTTTGTGTTACGTTATGTTATGTTTTGTGTTGTGTTATGATTTGTGTTGTGTTGTGTTATGTTTTATGTTATGTTATGTTTTGTGTTGTGTTATGTTATGTTTTGTGTTGTGTTATGTTATGTTGTGTTGTGTTGTGTAGTGTTTTGTGTTGTGTTATGTTTCGTGTTATGTTAGGTTTTGTGTTATGTTATGTTATTTTATGTTTTGTGTTATGTTATGTTTTGTGTTGTGTTGTGTTAAGTTTTGTGTTATGTTGTGTTATGCTTTGTGTTGTGTTATGTTATGTTTAGTGTTATGTTATGTTATCTTTTGTGTTATGTTCTGTTATGTTTTGTGTTATGTTATGTTATGTTATGTGTTATGTTATGTTTTGTGTAATGTTATGTTATGTGTTGTGTTATGTTATGTTTTGTGTTGTGTTATGTTATGTTATGTTATGTTATGTTATGTTATGTTATGTTATGTTATGTTATGTTTTGTGTTGTGTTATGTTATGTTTTTATTTTGTTTTGTGTTATGTTATGTTATTTTTTGTGTTATGTTATGTTTTGTGTTATGTTATGTTTTGTGTTATGTTATGTGTTATGTTATGCTATGTTTTGTGTTGTGTTATGTTATGTTTTGTGTTCTGTTATGTTTTGTGTTGTGTTATGTTATGTTATGTGTTATGTTTTGTGTTATGTTTTGTGTTGTGTTGTGTTATGATTTATGTTGTGTTATGTTTTGTGTTGTGTTATGTTATGTTTTGTGTTATGTTATGTTTTGTGTTGTGTTATGTTATGTGTTGTTTTATGTTATGTTTTGTGTTGTGTTATGTTATGTTTTGGGTTATGTTATGTTTTGTGTTATGTTATGTTTTGTGTTGTGTTATGTTATGTTTTGTGTTGTGTTATGTTATGTTATGTGTTAGTATATGTTATGTTTTGTGTAAGTATATGTTGTGTACTGTGTTGTGTTATGTTATGTTTTGTGTTATGTTATGTTATGTTATGTTATGTTATGTTATGTAATGTTATGTTGTTATGTTAAGTTATGTAATGTTATAATGTGTTAAGTTATGTTGTGTTGTGTTGTGTTGTGTTGTGTTGTGTTGTAATGTGTTATAAGTTGTGTTGTGTTATGTTATGTTATGTTATATTTTGTGTTATGTTATGTTATGTTATGTTTTGTGTTATGTTATGTTTTGTGTTATGTTATGTTTTGTGTTATGTTATGTTATGTGTTATGTTATGTTATGCTATGTTTTGTGTTGTGTTATGTTATGTTTTGTGTTCTGTTATGTTTTGTGTTGTGTTATATTATGTTTTGTGTTATGTTGATGTTATGTTTTGTGTTGTGTTATGTTTTGTGTTGTGTTATGTTTTGTGTTGTGTTATGTTATGTTTTGTGTTATGTTATGTTTTGTGTTGTGTTATGTGTTGTGTTGTGTTATGTTATGTTATGTTATGTTTTCTGTTATGTTATGTTAAGTTTTGTGTTATGTTATATTTTGTGTTGTGTTATGTTATATGTTATGTTTAGTGTTATGTTATGTTTTGTGTTGTGTTATGTTATGTTGTGATGTGTTGTGTTGTGTTATGTTGTGTTTTGTGTTCTGTTATGTTAGGTTATGTTATGTTATGTTTAGTGTTGTGTTATTTTATGTTATGTTTTGTGTTATGTTATGTTTTGTGTTGTGTTATGTTATATGTTATGTTTTGTGTTATGTTATGTTTTGTGTTGTGTTATGCTATGTGTTATGTTTTGTGTTATGTTATGTTTTGTGTTGTGTTATGTTATGTGTTATGTTATGTTTTGTGTTATGTTATGTTTTAGGTTATGTTATGTTTTGTGTTATGTTATGTTTTGTGTTATGTTATGTTTTGTGTTATGTTTTGTGTTGTGTTATGTTACGTTTTGTGATATGTTATGTTTTGTTTTGTGTTATGCTTTGTGTTGTGTTATGTTATGTTTTGTGTTATGTTATGTTTTGTGTTATGTTAAGTTTTTAATTATGTTAAGTTATGTTAAGTTTTGTGTTATGCTATGTTTTGTGTTATGTTATGTATTGTGTTATGTTATATTTGTGTTATGTTATGTTATGTTTTGTGTTATGTTATGTTTTGTGTTATGTTATATTATGTTTTGTGTTGTGTTATGTTTTGTGTTGTGTTATGTTTTGTGTAGTGTTATGTTATGTTTTGTGTTATGTTAGGTTATGTTATACTATGTTTTGTGTTATGTTATGTTATGTTTTATGTTATGGTATGTTTTGTGTTATGTTATGTTATGTTTTGTGTTATGTTATGTTATGTTTTGTGTTGTGTTATGTTTTGTGTTGTGTTGTGTTATGTTTTGTGTTGTGTAATGTTACGTTACGTTATGTTTTGTGTTATGTTATGTTTTGTGTTATGTTATGTTTTGTGTTGCGTTATATTATGTTTTGTGTTGTGTTATGTTTTGTGTTGTGTTATGTTTCGTGTTATGTTATGTTATGTTATGTTATGGTATGTTATGTTATTTTATGTATTGTGTTATGTTATGTTTTGTGTTGTGTTATGTTATGTTTTGTGTTGTGTTGTGTTATGTTTTGTGTTGTGTTGTGTTATGTTTTGTGTTGTTATGTTATGTTATGTTTTGTTATGCTTTGTGTTATGTTATGTTATGTTTTGTGTTATGTTATGTTTTGTATTTTGTTATGTTTTGTGTTATGTTATGTTATGTTTTAGGTTATGTTATGTTATGTTTTAGGTTATGCTCTGTTATGTTATGTTTTAGGTTATGTTTTGTTATGTTTTGTGTTATGTTATGTTATGTTTTGTGTTATATTATGTTATGTTTTATGTTGTGTTATGTTTTGTGTTGTGTTGTGTTATGTTATGTTATGTTATGTTATGTTTTGTGTTATGTTATGTTTTGTATTATGTTATGTTATGTTTTGTGTTGTGTTATGTTATGTTTTGTGTTGTGTTATGTTATTTGTTGTGTTATGTTATGTTTTGTGTTATGTTTTGTGTTATGTTATGTTTTGTGTTGTTATGTTATGTTATGTTATGTTATGTTATGTTATGTTATGTTATGTTATGTTATGTTATGTTATATTATGTGTTAAGTTTTGTGTTGTGTATGTTATGTTTTATGTTATGTTTTGTGTTATGCTATGTTTTGTGTTGTGTTATGTTATGTTTTGTGTTATGTTATGTTTTGTGTTATGTGATGTTTTGTGTTATGTTATGTTCTGAGTTATGTTATGTTTTGTGTTATGTTATGTTTTGTATTATGTTGTTTTGTGTTATGTTATGTTTTGTGTTATGTTATGTTTTGTGTTATGTTATGTTTTGTGTTGTGTTATGTTATGTTATGTTTTGTGTTGTGTTATGTTATGTTATCTTTTGTGTTATGTTATGTTATGTTATGTTATGTTATGTAATGTTTTGTGTAATGTTATGTTATGTTATGTTATGTTTTGTATTATGTTATGTTTTGTGTTGTGTTATGTTATGTTTTGTGTTATGTTATTTTTTGTGTTGTGTTATGTTTTGTGTTTTGTTATGTTATGTTTTGAGTTATGTTATGTTATGTTTTGTGTTATGTTATGTTACATTTTGTGTTATGTTATGTTTTGTGTTATGCTTTGTTATGTTTTGCGTTATGTTATGTTATGTTTTGTGTTATGTTATGTTTTGTGTTATGTTATGCTTTGTGTTATGCTATGTTTTGTGCTATGTTTTGTTATGTTTTGTGTTATGTTATGTTATGTTTTGTGTTATGTTATGTTTGGTTTAGTGTTGTGTTATGTTTTGTGTTGTGTTGTGTTATGTTTTGTGTTATGTTTTGTGTTATGTTATGTTATGTCTAGTGTTGTGTTATGTTTTGTGTTGTGTTGTGTTATGTTTTGTGTTGTGTGTGTTATGTTTAGTGTTGTGTTATGTTATGTTTTGTGTTATGTTATGTTTTGTGTTGTGTAATGTTATTTTTTGTGTTATGTTATGTTTTGTTTTGTGTTATGTTATGTTTTGTGTTGTGTTTTGTTATGTTATGTTTTGTGTTATGTTATGTTTTGTGTTATGTTATGTTTTAGGTTATGTTATGTTTTAGGTTATGTTATGTTATGTTTTGTGTTATGTTATGTTATGTTTTGTGTTATATTATGTTATGTTTTGTGTTATGTTATGTTTTGTGTTGTGTTATGTTATGCTTTGTGTTGTGATATGTTATGTTTTGTGTTGTGTTTTGTTTTGTGTTGTGTTATGTTTTGTGTTGTTATGTCATGTTTTGTGTTGTGTTATGTTTTGTGTTTCGTTATGTTATGTTTTGTGTTATGTTATGTTATGTTTTGTGTTATGTTGTGTTATGTTATGTTTTGTGTTATGTTATGTTTTGTGTTATGTTATGTTATGTTTTGTGTTGTGTTATGTTTTGTGTTGTGTTAAGTTATGTTTTGTGTTATGATCTGTTATGCTTTGTGTTGTTATGCTATGTTTTGTGTTGTGTTATGTTATGTTTTGTGTTATGTTATGTTTTGTGTTGTGTTTTGTCATGTTATGTCTTGTGTTATATGATGTTATGTTTTGTGTTATGTTATGTTTTGTGTTATGTTATGTTATGTGTTATGTTATGTTTTGTGTAATGTTATGTTATGTGTTGTGTTATGTTATGTTTTGTGTTGTGTTATGTTATGTTATGTTTAGTTATGTTATGTTATGTTATGTTTTGTGTTGTGTTATGTTATGTTTTTATTTTGTTTTGTGTTATGTTATGTTATTTTTTGTGTTATGTTATGTTTTGTGTTATGTTATGTCTTGTGTTATGTTATGTGTTATGTTATGCTATGTTTTGTGTTGTGTTATGTTATGTTTTGTGTTCTGTTATGTTTTGTGTTGTGTTATGTTATGTTAAGTGTTATGTTTTGTGTTATGTTTTGTGTTGTGTTGTGTTATGATTTATGTTGTGTTATGTTTTGTGTTGTGTTATGTTATGTTTTGTGTTATGTTATGTTTTGTGTTGTGTTATGTTATGTGTTGTTTTATGTTATGTTTTGTGTTGTGTTATGTTATGTTTTGGGTTATGTTATGTTTTGTGTTATGTTATGTGTTGTGTTATGTTATGTTTTGTGTTGTGTTATGTTATGTTATGTGTTAGTATATGTTATGTTTTGTGTAAGTATATGTTGTGTACTGTGTTGTGTTATGTTATGTTTTGTGTTATGTTATGTTATGTTATGTTATGTTATGTTATGTTATGTTATGTAATGTTATGTTGTTATGTTAAGTTATGTTATGTTATAATGTGTTAAGTTATGTTGTGTTGTGTTGTGTTGTAATGTGTTATATGTTGTGTTGTGTTATGTTATGTTATGTTATATTTTGTGTTATGTTATGTTATGTTATGTTTTGTGTTATGTTATGTTTTGTGTTAGGTTATGTTTTGTGTTATGTTATGTGTTATGTTATGTTATGCTATGTTTTGTGTTGTGTTATGTTATGTTTTGTGTTCTGTTATGTTTTGTGTTGTGTTATATTATGTTTTGTGTTATGTTTTGTGTTGTGTTATGTTTTGTGTTGTGTTATGTTTTGTGTTGTGTTATGTTATGTTTTGTGTTATGTTATGTTTTGTGTTGTGTTATGTGTTGTGTTGTGTTATGTTATGTTATGTTATGTTTTCTGTTATGTTATGTTAAGTTTTGTGTTATGTTATATTTTGTGTTGTGTTATGTTATATGTTATATTTAGTGTTATGTTATGTTTTGTGTTGTGTTATGTTATGTTGTGATGTGTTGTGTTGTGTTATGTTGTGTTTTGTGTTGTGTTATGTTATGTTACGTTATGTTTAGTGTTGTGTTATTTTATGTTATGTTTTGTGTTATGTTATGTTTTGTGTTGTGTTATGTTATATGTTATGTTTTGTGTTATGTTATGTTTTGTGTTGTGTTATGCTATGTGTTATGTTTTGTGTTATGTTATGTTTTGTGTTGTGTTATGTTATGTGTTATGTTATGTTTTGTGTTATGTTATGTTTTAGGTTATGTTATGTTTTGTGTTATGTTATGTTTTGTGTTATGTTATGTTTTGTGTTATGTTTTGTGTTGTGTTATGTTACGTTTTGTGATATGTTATGTTTTGTTTTGTGTTATGCTTTGTGTTGTGTTATGTTATGTTTTGTGTTATGTTATGTTTTGTGTTATGTTAAGTTTTTTGTTATGTTAAGTTATGTTAAGTTTTGTGTTATGCTATGTTTTGTGTTATGTTATGTATTGTGTTATGTTATATTTGTGTTATGTTATGTTATGTTTTGTGTTATGTTATGTTTTGTGTTATGTTATATTATGTTTTGTGTTGTGTTATGTTTTGTGTTGTGTTATGTTTTGTGTAGTGTTATGTTATGTTTTGTGTTATGTTAGGTTATGTTATACTATGTTTTGTGTTATGTTATGTTATGTTTTATGTTATGGTATGTTTTGTGTTATGTTATGTTATGTTTTGTGTTATGTTATGTTATGTTTTGTGTTGTGTTATGTTTTGTGTTCTGTTGTGTTATGTTTTGTGTTGTGTAATGTTACGTTACGTTATGTTTTGTGTTATGTTATGTTATGTTTTGTGTTATGTTATGTTTTGTGTTGCGTTATATTATGGTTTGTGTTGTGTTATGTTTTGTGTTGTGTTATGTTTCGTGTTATGTTATGTTTTGTGTTATGGTATGTTATGTTATTTTATGTATTGTGTTATGTTATGTTTTGTGTTGTGTTATGTTATGTTTTGTGTTGTGTTGTGTTATGTTTTGTGTTGTGTTGTGTTATGTTTTGTGTTGTTATGTTATGTTATGTTTTGTTATGCTTTGTGTTATGTTATGTTATGTTTTGTGTTATGTTATGTTTTGTATTTTGTTATGTTTTGTGTTATGTTATGTTATGTTTTAGGTTATGTTATGTTATGTTTTAGGTTATGCTCTGTTATGTTATGTTTTAGGTTTTGTTTTGTTATGTTTTGTGTTATGTTATGTTATGTTTTGTGTTATATTATGTTATGTTTTATGTTGTGTTATGTTTTGTGTTGTGTTATGTTATGTTATGTTATGTTATGTTATGTTTTGTGTTATGTTATGTTTTGTATTATGTTATGTTATGTTTTGTGTTGTGTTATGTTATGTTTTGTGTTGTGTTATGTTATGTGTTGTGTTATGTTATGTTTTGTGTTATGTTTTGTGTTATGTTATGTTTTGTGTTGTTATGTTATGTTATGTTATGTTATGTTATGTTATGTTATGTTATGTTATATTATGTGTTAAGTTTTGTGTTGTGTATGTTATGTTTTATGTTATGTTTTGTGTTATGCTATGTTTTGTGTTGTGTTATGTTATGTTTTGTGTTATGTTATGTTTTGTGTTATGTGATGTTTTGTGTTATGTTATGTTCTGAGTTATGTTATGTTTTGTGTTATGTTATGTTTTGTATTATGTTGTTTTGTGTTATGTTATGTTTTGTGTTATGTTATGTTTTGTGTTATGTTATGTTTTGTGTTATGTTATGTTTTGTGTTGTTTTATGTTATGTTATGTTTTGTGTTGTGTTATGTTATGTTATCTTTTGTGTTATGTTATGTTATGTTATGTTATGTTATGTAATGTTTTGTGTTATGGTATGTTATGTTATGTTATGTTTTGTATTATGTTATGTTTTGTGTTGTGTTATGTTATGTTTTGTGTTATGTTATTTTTTGTGTTGTGTTATGTTTTGTGTTTTGTTATGTTATGTTTTGAGTTATGTTATGTTATGTTTTGTGTTATGTTATGTTACATTTTGTGTTATGTTATGTTATGTTTTGTGTTATGTTTTGTTATGTTTTGTGTTATGTTATGTTATGTTTTGTGTTATGTTATGTTTTGTGTTATGTTATGCTTTGTGTTATGCTATGTTTTGTGCTATGTTTTGTTATGTTTTGTGTTATGTTATGTTGTGTTTTGTGTTATGTTATGTTTGGTTTAGTGTTGTGTTATGTTTTGTGTTGTGTTGTGTTATGTTTTGTGTTATGTTTTGTGTTATGTTATGTTATGTCTAGTGTTGTGTTATGTTTTGTGTTGTGTTGTGTTATGTTTTGTGTTGTGTGTGTTATGTTTAGTGTTGTGTTATGTTATGTTTTGTGTTATGTTATGTTTTGTGTTGTGTAATGTTATTTTTTGTGTTATGTTATGTTATGTTTTATGTTATGTTATGTTATGTTTTGTTTTGTGTTATTTTATGTTTTGTGTTGTGTTTTGTTATGTTATGTTTTGTGTTATGTTATGTTTTGTGTTATGTTATGTTTTAGGTTATGTTATGTTTTAGGTTATGTTATGTTATGTTTTGTGTTATGTTATGTTTTGTGTTATATTATGTTATGTTTTGTGTTATGTTATGTTTTGTGTTGTGTTATGTTATGCTTTGTGTTGTGATATGTTATGTTTTGTGTTGTGTTTTGTTTTGTGTTGTGTTATGTTTTGTGTTGATATGTCATGTTTTGTGTTGTGTTATGTTTTGTGTTTCGTTATGTTATGTTTTGTGTTATGTTATGTTTTGTGTTATGTTATGTTATGTTTTGTGTTATGTTGTGTTATGTTATGTTTTGTGTTATGTTATGTTTTGTGTTATGTTATGTTATGTTATGTTTTGTGTTGTGTTATGTTTTGTGTTGTGTTAGGTTATGTTTTGTGTTATGATCTGTTATGTTTTGTGTTGTGTTATGCTATGTTTTGTGTTGTGTTATGTTATGTTTTGTGTTATGTTATGTTTTGTGTTGTGTTTTGTCATGTTATGTCTTGTGTTATATTATGTTATGTTTTGTGTTATGTTATGTTTTGTGTTATGTTATGTGTAATGCTATGCTTTGTGTTGTGTTATGTTATGTTGTGTTATGTTTTGTGATGTGTTATGTTATGTTTTGTGTTATCTTATGTTTTGTGTTATGTTTTGTGTTGTTATATGTTTTGTGTTGTGTTATGTTTTGTGTTGTGTAATGTTTTGTGTTATGTTTTTTTGTGTTATGTTATGTTTTGTTATATGTTATGTTTTGTGTTGTGTTATGTTATGTTATGTTTTGTGTTATATTATGTTATGTTTTGTGTTATCTTATGTTTTGTGTTATGTTTTGTGTTGTTTTATGTTTTGTGTTATGTTATGTTTTGTGTTGTGTTATGTTATGTTTTGTGTTGTGTTATGTCGTGTTATGTATTATGTTATGTTTTGTGTTATGTTATCTTACGTTTTGTGTTATGTTATGTTTTGTGTTATGTTATGTTATGTTTTGTGTTATGTTATGTTTTGTGTTATGTTATGTTTTGTGTTGTGTTATGTTTTGTGTTGTGTTATGTTATGTTATGTTTTGTGTTATGTTATTTTTGTGTTGTGTTATGTTTTGTGTTTTGTTATGTTATGTTTTGAGTTATGTTATGTTATGTTTTGTGTTATGTTATGTTACATTTTGTGTTATGTTATGTTATGTTTTGTGTTATGTTATGTTATGTTTTGTGTTATGTTATGTTATGTTTTGTGTTATGTTATGTTTTGTGTTATGTTATGTTTTGTGTTATGCTATGTTTTGTGTTATGTTGTGTTTTGGGTTATGTTATGTTTGGTTTAGTGTTATGTTTTGTGTTATGTTTTGTGTTATGTTTTGTGTTATGTTATGTTATGTCTAGTGTTATGTTATGTTTTGTGTTGTGTTGTGTTATGTTATGTGTTTAGTGTGTTATGTTTTTTGTTATGTTATGTTATGTTTTGTGTTATGTTATGTTTTGTGTTGTGTAATGTTATTTTTTGTGTTATGTTATGTTATGTTTTATGTTATGTTATGTTATGTTATGTTATGTTTTGTGTTGTGTTATGTTATTTTTTGTGTTGTGTTTTGTTATGTTATGTTTTGTGTTATGTTATGTTTTAGGTTATGTTATGTTATGTTTTGTGTTATGTTATGTTATCTTTTGTGTTATATTATGTTATGTTTTGTGTTGTGTTATGTTATGTTATGTTATGTTATGTTATGTTTTGTGTTATGTTATGTTATGTTTTGTGCTATGTTATGTTATGTTTTGTGTTGTGTTATGTTATGTTCTGTGTTGTGTTATGTTATGTTTTGTGTTGTGTTATGTTATGTGTTGTGTTATATTTTGTTTTGTGTTATGTTATGTTTTGTGTTATGTTATGTTTTGTGTTGTGTTGTGTTATGTTATGTTATATTTTGTGTTATGTTTTGTGTTGTGTTATGTTATGTTTTGTGTTATGTTATGTTATGTTTTGTGTTATGTTATGTTTTGTGTTATTTTATGTTATGTTATATTTTGTGTTATGTTATGTCATGTTTTGTGTTATGTTATGTTTTGTGTTATGCTATGTTTTGTGTTATGTTATATTTTGTGTTGTGTTATGTTATGTTTTGTGTTATGTTATGTTCTGTGTTGTGTTATGTTATGCTTTGTGTTGTGATATGTTATGTTTTGTGTTGTGTTTTGTTTTGTGTTGTGTTATGTTTTGTGTTGTTATGTCATGTTTTGTGTTGTGTTATGTTTTGTGTTTCGTTATGTTATGTTTTGTGTTATGTTATGTTTTGTGTTATGTTATGTTATGTTTTGTGTTATGTTGTGTTATGTTATGTTTCGTGTTATGTTATGTTATGTTTTGTGTTGTGTTATGTTTTGTGTTGTGTTAAGTTATGTTTTGTGTTATGATCTGTTATGTTTTGTGTTGTGTTATGCTATGTTTTGTGTTGTGTTATATTATGTTTTGTGTTATGTTATGTTTTGTGTTGTGTTATGTCATGTTATGTCTTGTGTTATATTATGTTATGTTTTGTGTTATGTTATGTTTTGTGTTATGTTATGTGTTATGCTATGCTTTGTGTTGTGTTATGTTATGTTGTGTTATGTTTTGTGATGTGTTATGTTATGTTTTGTGTTATCTTATGTTTTGTGTTATGTTTTGTGTTGTTTTATGTTTTGTGTTGTGTTATGTTTTGTGTTGTGTAATGTTGTGTGTTATGTTTTTTTGTGTTATGTTATGTTTTGTTATATGTTATGTTTTGTGTTGTGTTATGTTATGTTATGTTTTGTGTTATGTTATGTTATGTTTTGTGTTGTGTTATGTTATGTTATGTTTTGTGTTATGCTATGTTATGTTTTGTGTTATGTTATGTTTTGTGTTATGTTATGTGTTGTGTTATGTTATGTTTTGTGTTGTGTTATGTTTTGTGTTATGTTATGTTATGTTTTGTGTTATGTTATGTTTTGTGTTCTGTTATGTTATGTTATGTTTTGTGTTATGTTATGATTTGTGTTGTGTTATGTTATGTTTTGTGTTTTGTTATGTTTTGTGTTATGTTATGTTTTGTGTTACGTTACGTTTTGTGTTATGTTATGTTTTGTGTTGTGTTATGTTGTGTTATGTATTATGTTATGTTTTGTGTTATGTTATGTTACGTTTTGTGTTATGTTATGTTTTGTGTTATGTTATGTTATGTTTTGTGTTATGTTATGTTTTGTGTTATGTTATGTTTTGTGTTGTGTTATGTTATGTTTTGTGTTATGTTATAGTTTGTGTTATGTTATGTTTTGTTTTGTGTTATCTTATGTTTTGTGTTATGTTATGTTTTGTGTTGTGTTATGTTATGTTTTGTGTTGTGTTATGTTATGTTACGTTTTGTGTTGTGTTATGTTATGTTTTGTGTTATGTTATGTTATCTTTTGTGTTATGTTATGTAATGTTTTGTGTTGTGTTATGTTATGTTTTGTGTTATGTTATGTTTTGTGTTGTGTTATGTTATGTTATGTTTTGTGATATGTTATGTAACGTTTTGTGTTATGTTATGTTTTGTGTTATGTTATGTTATGTTTTGTGTTATGTTATGTTTTGTGTTATGTTATGTTTTGTGTTGTGTTGTGTTATGTTTTGTGTTATGTTATAGTTTGTGTTATGTTATGTTTTGTTTTGTTATCTTATGTTTTGTGTTATGCTATGTTTTGTGTTGTGTTATGTTATGTTTTGTGTTGTGTTATGTTATGTTACGTTTTGTGTTGTGTTATGTTATGTTTTGTGTTATGTTATGTTATCTTTTGTGTTATGTTATGTAATGTTTTGTGTTGTGTTATGTTATGTTTTGTGTTATGTTATGTTTTGTGTTGTGTTATGTTATGTTTTGTGTTATGTTATGGCTTGTGTTGTGTTATGTTATGTTTTGTGTTATGTTATGTTTTGTGTTATGTTGTGTTTTGTGTTATGTTATGTTTTGTTTTGTGTTATGTTTTGTGTTATGTTTTGTGTTATGTTATGTTATGTCTTGTGTTGTGTTGTGTTATGTTTTGTGTTGTGTTGTGTTATATTTTGTGTCGTGTAGTGTTATGTTTTGTGTTGTGTTATGTTATGTTTTGTGTTATGTTATGTTTTCTGTTGTGTTATGTTATGTTTTGTGTTATGTTATGTTATGTTTTGTGTTATGTTATGTTATGTTATGTTTTGTGTTGTGTTATGTTATGTTTTGTGTTGTGTTTTGTTATGTTACGTTTTGTGTTATGTTATGTTTTGTGTTATGTTATGTTTTAGGTTATGTTATGTTATGTTTTAGGTTATGCTCTGTTATGTTATGTTTTGTTATGTTTTGTGTTATGTTATGTTATGTTATGTTTTGTGTTATATTATGTTATGTTTTATGTTATGTTATGTTTTGTGTTGTGTTATGTTATGTTATGTTATGTTTTGTGTTATGTTATGTTTTGTGTTATGTTATGTTATGTGTTGTGTTATGTTATGTTTTGTGTTGTGTTAAGTTATGTGTTGTGTTATGTTATGTTTTGTGTTATGTTTTGTGTTATGTTATGTTTTGTGTTGTTATGTTATGTTATGTTATGTTATGTTATGTTATGTTATGTTATGTTATGTTATGTTGTTATATTTTGTGTTAAGTTTAGTGTTGTGTATGTTATGTTTTATGTTATGTTTTGTGTTATGCTATGTTTTGTGTTGTGTTATGTTATGTTTTGTGTTATGTTATGTTTTGTGTTATGTGATGTTTTGTGTTATGTTATGTTCTGAGTTATGTTATGTTTTGTGTTATGTTATGTTTTGTATTATGTTGTTTTGTGTTATGTTATGTTTTGTGTTATGTTATGTTTTGTGTTATGTTATGTTTTGTTTTGTGTAATGTTATGTTGTGTGTTATGTTATGTTTTGTGTTATGTTATGTTTTGTGTTGTGTTATGTTATGTTATGTTTTGTGTTGTGCTATGTTATGTTATCTTTTGTGTTATGTAATGTTATGTTATGTTATGTAATGTTTTGTGTTATGTTATGTTATGTTATGTTATGTTTTGTGTTATGTTATGTTTTGTGTTGTGTTATGTTATGTTTTGTTTTATGTTATTTTTTGTGTTGTGTTATGTTTTGTGTTTTGTTATGTTATGTTTTGAGTTATGTTATGTTATGTTTTCTGTTATGTTATGTTATGTTACATTTTGTGTTATGTTATGTTATGTTTTGTGTTATGCTTTGTTATGTTTTGTGTTATGTTATGTTATGTTTTGTGTTATGTTATGTTTTGTGTTATGTTATGCTTTGTGTTATGCTATGTTTTGTGTTATGTTGTGTTTTGTGTTATGTTATGTTTGGTTTAGTGTTATGTTTCTGTTATGTTTTGTCTTATGTTTTGTGTTATGTTATGTTATGTCTAGTGTTGTGTTATGTTTTGTGTTGTGTTGTGTTATGTTTTGTGTTGTGTGTGTTATGTTTTGTGTTGTGTTATGTTATGTTTTGTGTTATGTTATGTTTTGTGTTGTGTAATGTTATTTTTTGTGTTATGATATGTTATGTTTTATGTTATGTTATGTTATGTTATGTTATGTTATGTTATGTTATGTTATGCTATGTTATGTTATGTTTTGTGTTGTGTTATGTTATGTTTTGTGTTGTGTTTTGTTATGTTATGTTTTGTGTTATGTTATGTTTTGTGTTATGTTATGTTTTAGGTTATGTTATGTTTTAGGTTATGTTATGTTATGTTATGTTTAGTGTTATGTTATGTTATGTTTTGTGTTATATTATTTTATGTTTTGTGTTATGTTATGTTTTGTGTTGTGTTATGTTATGTTATGTTTTGTGTTATGTTATGTTATGTTTTGTGTTATGTTATGTTTTGTGTTGTGTTATGTTATGTTCTGTGTTGTGTTATGTTATGTTTTGTGTTGTGTTATGTTATGTGTTGTGTTATATTTTGTTTTGTGTTATGTTATGTTTTGTGTTATGTTATGTTTTGTGTTGTGTTATGTTATGTTTTGTGTTATGTTATGTTTTGTGTTGTGTTATGTCATGTTATGTCTTGTGTTATATTATGTTATGTTTTGTGTTATGTTATGTTTTGTGTTATGTTATGTGTTATGCTATGCTTTGTGTTGTGTTATGTAATGTTGTGTTATGTTTTGTGATGTGTTATGTTATGTTTTGTGTTATCTTATGTTTTGTGTTATGTTTTGTGTTGTTTTATGTTTTGTGTTGTGTTATGTTTTGTGTTGTGTAATGTTTTGTGTTATGTTTTTTTTGTGTTATGTTATGTTTTGTTATATGTTATGTTTTGTGTTGTGTTATGTTATGTTATGTTATGTTTTGTGTTATGTTATGTTATGTTTTGTGTTATCTTATGTTTTGTGTTATGTTTTGTGTTGTTTTATGTTTTGTGTTATGTTATGTTTTGTGTTGTGTTATGTTATGTTATGTTTTGTGTTATGTTATGTTTTGTGTTGTGTTATGTTATGTTATGTTTTGTGTTATGTTATGATTTGTGTTGTGTTATGTTATGTTTTGTGTTTTGTTATGTTTTGTGTTATGTTATGTTTTGTGTTACGTTACGTTTTGTGTTATGTTATGTTACGTTTTGTGTTATGTTATGTTTTGTGTTATGTTATGTTATGTTTTGTGTTATGTTATGTTTTGTGTTATGTTATGTTTTGTGTTGTGTTATGTTTTGTGTTATGTTATGTTATGTTTTGTGTTATGTTATTTTTGTGTTGTGTTATGTTTTGTGTTTTGTTATGTTATGTTTTGAGTTATGTTATGTTATGTTTTGTGTTATGTTATGTTACATTTTGTGTTATGTTATGTTATGTTTTGTGTTATGTTATGTCATGTTTTGTGTTATGTTATGTTATGTTTTGTGTTATGTTATGTTTTGTGTTATGTTATGTTTTGTGTTATGCTATGTTTTGTGTTATGTTGTGTTTTGTGTTATGTTATGTTTGGTTTAGTGTTATGTTTTGTGTTATGTTTTGTGTTATGTTTTGTGTTATGTTATGTTATGTCTAGTGTTGTGTTATGTTTTGTGTTGTGTTGTGTTATGTTTTGTGTTGTGTGTATTATGTTTTGTGTTATGTTATGTTATGTTTTGTGTTATGTTATGTTTTGTGTTATGTTATGTTTTGTGTTGTGTTATGTTATGTTTTGTGTTATGTTATAGTTTGTGTTATGTTATGTTTTGTTTTGTGTTATCTTATGTTTTGTGTTATGTTATGTTTTGTGTTGTGTTATGTTATGTTTTGTGTTGTGTTATGTTATGTTACGTTTTGTGTTGTGTTATGTTATGTTTTGTGTTATGTTATGTTATCTTTTGTGTTATGTTATGTAATGTTTTGTGTTGTGTTATGTTGTGTTTTGTGTTATGTTATGTTTTGTATTGTGTTATGTTATGTTATGTTTTATGATATGTTATGTTACGTTTTGTGTTATGTTATGTTTTGTGTTATGTTATGTTATGTTTTGTGTTATGTTATGTTTTGTGTTATGTTATGTTTTGTGTTGTGTTATGTTATGTTTTGTGTTATGTTATAGTTTGTGTTATGTTATGTTTTGTTTTGTGTTATCTTATGTTTTGTGTTATGTTATGTTTTGTGTTGTGTTATGCTATGTTTTGTGTTGTGTTATGTTATGTTACGTTTTGTGTTGTGTTATGTTATGTTTTGTGTTATGTTATGTTATCTTTTGTGTTATGTTATGTAATGTTTTGTGTTGTGTTATGTTATGTTTTGTGTTATGTTATGTTTTGTGTTGTGTTATGTTATGTTTTGTGTTATGTTATGGCTTGTGTTGTGTTATGTTATGTTTTGTGTTATGTTATGTTTTGTGTTATGTTGTGTTTTTTGTTATGTTATGTTTTGTTTTGTGTTCTGTTTTGTGATATGTTTTGTGATATGTTATGTTATGTCTTGTGTTGTGTTGTGTTATGTTTTGTGTTGTGTTATATTTTGTGTCGTGTAGTGTTATGTTTTGTGTTGTGTTATGTTATGTTTTGTGTTATGTTATGTTTTCTGTTGTGTTATGTTATGTTTTGTGTTATGTTATGTTATGTTTTGTGTTATGTTATGTTATGTTATGTGATGTTATGTTATTTTTTGTGTTGTGTTATGTTATGTTTTGTGTTGTGTTTTGTTATGTTACGTTTTGTGTTATGTTATGTTTTGTGTTATGTTATGTTTTAGGTTATGTTATGTTATGTTTTAGGTTATGCTCTGTTATGTTATGTTTTAGGTTATGTTTTGTTATGTTTTGTGTTATGTTATGTTATGTTATGTTTTATGTTATGTTATGTTTTGTGTTGTGTTATGTTATGTTATGTTATGTTTTATGTTATGTTATGTTATGTTATGTTTTGTTATGTTATGTTATGTTTTATTTTGTGTTGTGTTATGTTATGTTTTGTGTTATGTTATGTTATGTTTTGTGTTATGTTCTGTTATGTTATGTTATGTTTTGTGTTATGTTATGTGTTTGTGTTATGTTATGTTTTGTGTTGTGTTACGTTATGTTTTGTGTTATTTTATGTTTTGTGTTATGTTATGTTTTGTGTTATGTTATGTTTTGTGTTATGTTATGTTATGTTATGTTATGTTATGTGTTAATCTATGTTATGTTATGTTATGTTTTGTGTTATATTATGTTATGTGTTATGTTATGTTATGTTTTGCGTTATGTTATGTTTTGTGTGGTGTTATGTTATGTTATGTTTTGTGTTGTGTTATGTTTTGTGTTATGTTATGTTATGTGTTATGTTTTGTGTTATGTTTTGTGTTGTGTTATGTTTTGTGTTATGTTATGTGTTGTGTTGTTATGTTTTGTGTTATGTTATGTTATGTTTTGTGTTATGTTATGTTTTGTGTTATGTTTTATGTTATGTTTTGTTGTTTTGTGTTATGTTATGTTATGTTTTGTGTTATGTT
This sequence comes from Tenodera sinensis, assembly GCA_030765045.1. Classification (NCBI taxonomy): domain Eukaryota; kingdom Metazoa; phylum Arthropoda; class Insecta; order Mantodea; family Mantidae; genus Tenodera; species Tenodera sinensis. The sequence continues at coordinate 61,325 of JAUKNM010000016.1, forward strand.
ATGTTATGTTATGTTTTGTGTTGTTATGTTTTGTGATGTGTTATGTTATGTTTTGTTTTATGTTTTGTTATGTTTTGTGTTATGTTATGTGTTGTGTTATGTTATGTTTTGTGTTATGTTATGTGTTGGGTTATGTTATGTTTTGTGTTATAGTATGTTATGTTTTGTGTTATGGTATGTTATGTTTTGTGTTATGTTATGTTATGTTTTGTGTTATGTTATGTTATGTTTTGTGTTATGTTATGTTTTGTGTTATTTTATGTTATGTTATGTTTTGTGTTATGTTATGTTATGTTTTGTGTTATGTTATGTTTTGTGTTGCGTTATGTTATGTTTTGTGTTATGTCATGTTTTGTGTTGTGTTATGTTATGTTATGTTTTGTGTTATGTTATGTTTTGTGTTTTGTTATGTTTTGTTTTGTGTTATGTTATGTTATGTTTTGTGTTGTGTTATGTTATGTTACGTTTTGTGTTGTGTTATGTTATGTTTTGTGTTATGTTAAGTTTTGTGTTGTGTTATCTTATGTTATGTTTTGTGTTATGTTATGTTTTGTGTTATGTTATGTTATGTTATGTTTTGTGTTATGTTATGTTTTGTGTTGTGTTATGTTATGTTTTGTGTTATGTTATGCTTTGTGTTGTGTTATGTTTTGTGTTATGTTATGTTACATTTTGTGTTATGTTATGTTTTGTGTTATGTTATGTTATGTTTTGTGTTATGTTATGTTTTGTGTTATGTTATGTTATGTTATCTTATGTTATGTTATGTTATGTTATGTTATGTTATGTTTTGTGTTGTGTTTATTGTTATGTTATGTTATGTGTTATGTTTTGTGTTATGTTTTGTGTTGTGATATGTTTTGTGTTATGTTATGTGTTGTGTTGTTATGTTTTGTGTTATGTTATGTTATGTTTTGTGTTATGTTTTGTTATGTTTTGTGCTATGTTATGTTATGTTTTGTGTTTTGTGTTGTTATGTTTTGTGATGTGTCATGTTATGTTTGGTGTTATGTTTTGTTATGTTTTGTGTTATGTTATGTGTTGTGTTATGTTATGTTTTGTGTTATGTTATGTGTTGGGTTATGTTATGTTTTGTGTTATGTTATGTTATGTTTTGTTTTATGGTATGTTATGTTTTGTGTTATGTTATGTTTTGTGTTATTTTATGTTATGTTATGTTTTGTGTTATGTTATGTAATGTTTTGTGTTATGTTATGTTTTGTGTTGCGTTATGTTATGTTTTGTGTTATGTTATGTTTTGTGTTGTGTTATGTTATGTTTTGTGTTATGTTATGTTTTGTGTTATGTTATGTTTTGTTTTGTGTTATCTTATGTTTTGTGTTATGTTATGCTTTGTGTTATGTTATGTTTTGTATTGTGTTATGTTATGTTACGTTTTGTGTTGTGTTATGTTATGTTTTGTGTTATGTTATGTTTTGTGTTGTGTTATGTTATGTTATGTTTTGTTTTATGTTATGTTTTGTGTTATGTTATGTTATGTTATGTTTTGTGTTATGTTATGTTTTGTGTTGTGTTGTGTTATGTTATGTTTTGTGTTATGTTATGGTTTGTGTTGTGTTATGTTATGTTTTGTGTTATGTTATGTCTTGTGTTATGTTATGTTTTGTGTTATGTTGTGTTTTGTGTTATGTTATGTTTTGTGTTATGTTTTGTATTATGTTATGTTCTGTGTTATGTTATGTTATATTTTGTGTTATGTTATGTTTTGTGTTATGTTATGTTGTTTTGTGTTATGTTATGTTATGTTTTGTGTTATGTTATGTTATGTTATGTCTTGTGTTATGTTATGTTATGTTATGCTTTGTGTTGTGTTATGTTATGCTTTGTGTTGTGTTATGTTATGTTATGTTTTGTGTTATGTTATGTTTTGTGTTATGTTAGTTATGTTTTGTGTTGTGTTATGTTATGTTTTGTGTTATGTTATGTTTGTGTTATGTTATCTTTTGTGTTATGTTATTTTTTGTGTTATGTTATGTTATGTTTTGTGTTATGTTATGTTTTGTGATATGTATTGTGTTATGTTATGTTATGTTTTGTGTTATGTTATGTTTTGTTATGTTATGTTTTATTTTGTGTTGTGTTATGTTATGTTTTGTGTTATGTTATGTTTTGTATTATGTTATGTTTTGTGTTATGTTATGTTTTGTGTTATGTTGTTTTGTGATATGTTATGTTATGTTTTGTGTTATGTTATGTTATGTTTTGTGTTATGTTGTGTTTTGTGTTGTGTTATGTTGTGTTATGTTATGTGCTGTGTTATGTTATGTTTTGTGTTATGTTATGTTATGTTTTGTGTTATGTAATGTTATGTTTTGTGTTGTGTTATGTTATGTTTTGTGTTGTGTTATGTTATGTTTTGTGTTATGTTATGTTATGTTTTTGTGTTATGTTACGTTTTGTGTTGTGTTATATTATGTTTTGTGTTATGTTATGCTTTGTGTTATGTTATGTTATGATTTGTGTTATGTTATGTTATGCTTTGTTATATGTTATGTTATGATATGTTTTGTGTTATGTTATGTTTTGTGTTATGTTGTGTTCTGTTATGTTTTGTGTTATCTTATGTTATGTTTTGTGTTATGTTATGTTATGTTTTGTGTTGTGTTATGTTATGTTTTGTGTTGTGTTACGTTATGTTTTGTGTTATTTTATGTTTTGTGTTATGTTATGTTTTGTGTTATGTTATGTTTTGTGTTATGTTATGTTATGTTATGTTATGTGTTAATCTATGTTATGTTATGTTATGTTTTGTGTTATATTATGTTATGTGTTATGTTATGTTATGTTTTGCGTTATGTTATGTTTTGTGTGGTGTTATGTTATGTTATGTTTGGTGTTGTGTTATGTTTTGTGTTATGTTATGTTATGTGTTATGTTTTGTGTTATGTTTTGTGTTGTGTTATGTTTTGTGTTATGTTATGTGTTGTGTTGTTATGTTTTGTGTTATGTTATGTTATGTTTTGTGTTATGTTATGTTTTGTGTTATGTTTTATGTTATGTTTTGTTGTTTTGTGTTATGTTATGTTATGTTTTGTGTTATGTTATGTTATGTTATGTTTTGTGTTGTTATGTTTTGTGATGTGTTATGTTATGTTTTGTTTTATGTTTTGTTATGTTTTGTGTTATGTTATGTGTTGTGTTATGTTATGTTTTGTGTTATGTTATGTGTTGGGTTATGTTATGTTTTGTGTTATAGTATGTTATGTTTTGTGTTATGGTATGTTATGTTTTGTGTTATGTTATGTTATGTTTTGTGTTATGTTATGTTATGTTTTGTGTTATGTTATGTTTTGTGTTATTTTATGTTATGTTATGTTATGTGTTATGTTATGTTATGTTTTGTGTTATGTTATGTTTTGTGTTGCGTTATGTTATGTTTTGTGTTATGTCATGTTTTGTGTTGTGTTATGTTATGTTATGTTTTGTGTTATGTTATGTTTTGTGTTTTGTTATGTTTTGTTTTGTGTTATGTTATGTTATGTTATGTTTTGTGTTGTGTTATGTTATGTTACGTTTTGTGTTGTGTTATGTTATGTTTTGTGTTATGTTAAGTTTTGTGTTGTGTTATCTTATGTTATGTTTTGTGTTATGTTATGTTTTGTGTTATGTTATGTTATGTTATGTTTTGTGTTATGTTATGTTTTGTGTTGTGTTATGTTATGTTTTGTGTTATGTTATGCTTTGTGTTGTGTTATGTTTTGTGTTATGTTATGTTACATTTTGTGTTATGTTATGTTTTGTGTTATGTTATGTTATGTTTTGTGTTATGTTATGTTTTGTGTTATGTTATGTTATGTTATCTTATGTTATGTTATGTTATGTTATGTTATGTTTTGTGTTGTGTTTATTGTTATGTTATGTTATGTGTTATGTTTTGTGTTATGTTTTGTGTTGTGATATGTTTTGTGTTATGTTATGTGTTGTGTTGTTATGTTTTGTGTTATGTTATGTTATGTTTTGTGTTATGTTTTGTTATGTTTTGTGCTATGTTATGTTATGTTTTGTGTTTTGTGTTGTTATGTTTTGTGATGTGTCATGTTATGTTTTGTGTTATGTTTTGTTATGTTTTGTGTTATGTTATGTGTTGTGTTATGTTATGTTTTGTGTTATGTTATGTGTTGGGTTATGTTATGTTTTGTGTTATGTTATGTTATGTTTTGTTTTATGGTATGTTATGTTTTGTGTTATGTTATGTTTTGTGTTATTTTATGTTATGTTATGTTTTGTGTTATGTTATGTTATGTTTTGTGTTATGTTATGTTTTGTGTTGCGTTATGTTATGTTTTGTGTTATGTTATGTTTTGTGTTGTGTTATGTTATGTTTTGTGTTATGTTATGTTTTGTGTTATGTTATGTTTTGTTTTGTGTTATCTTATGTTTTGTGTTATGTTATGCTTTGTGTTATGTTATGTTTTGTATTGTGTTATGTTATGTTACGTTTTGTGTTGTGTTATGTTATGTTTTGTGTTATGTTATGTTTTGTGTTGTGTTATGTTATGTTATGTTTTGTTTTATGTTATGTTTTGTGTTATGTTATGTTATGTTATGTTTTGTGTTATGTTATGTTTTGTGTTGTGTTGTGTTATGTTATGTTTTGTGTTATGTTATGGTTTGTGTTGTGTTATGTTATGTTTTGTGTTATGTTATGTCTTGTGTTATGTTATGTTTTGTGTTATGTTGTGTTTTGTGTTATGTTATGTTTTGTGTTATGTTTTGTATTATGTTATGTTCTGTGTTATGTTATGTTATATTTTGTGTTATGTTATGTTTTGTGTTATGTTATGTTGTTTTGTGTTATGTTATGTTATGTTTTGTGTTATGTTATGTTATGTTATGTCTTGTGTTATGTTATGTTATGTTATGCTTTGTGTTGTGTTATGTTATGCTTTGTGTTGTGTTATGTTATGTTATGTTTTGTGTTATGTTATGTTTTGTGTTATGTTAGTTATGTTTTGTGTTGTGTTATGTTATGTTTTGTGTTATGTTATGTTTGTGTTATGTTATCTTTTGTGTTATGTTATTTTTTGTGTTATGTTATGTTATGTTTTGTGTTATGTTATGTTTTGTGATATGTATTGTGTTATGTTATGTTATGTTTTGTGTTATGTTATGTTTTGTTATGTTATGTTTTATTTTGTGTTGTGTTATGTTATGTTTTGTGTTATGTTATGTTTTGTATTATGTTATGTTTTGTGTTATGTTATGTTTTGTGTTATGTTGTTTTGTGATATGTTATGTTATGTTTTGTGTTATGTTATGTTATGTTTTGTGTTATGTTGTGTTTTGTGTTGTGTTATGTTGTGTTATGTTATGTGCTGTGTTATGTTATGTTTTGTGTTATGTTATGTTATGTTTTGTGTTATGTAATGTTATGTTTTGTGTTGTGTTATGTTATGTTTTGTGTTGTGTTATGTTATGTTTTGTGTTATGTTATGTTATGTTTTTGTGTTATGTTACGTTTTGTGTTGTGTTATATTATGTTTTGTGTTATGTTATGCTTTGTGTTATGTTATGTTATGATTTGTGTTATGTTATGTTATGCTTTGTTATATGTTATGTTATGTTATGTTTTGTGTTATGTTATGTTTTGTGTTATGTTGTGTTATGTTATGTTTTGTGTTATCTTATGTTATGTTTTGTGTTATGTTATGTTATGTTTTGTGTTGTGTTATGTTATGTTTTTTGTTGTGTTATGTTATGTTTTGTGTTATGATTTGTGTTTTTTATGTTATGTTTTGTGTTATGTTTAGTGTGGTGTTATGTTATGTTTTGTGTTGTGTTATGTTTTGTGTTGTGTTATGTTATGTTATATTTTGTGTTATGTTTTGTTTTGTGTTGTGTTGTGTTGTGTTATGTTATGTTATGTTATGTTTTGTGTTATGTTATGTTTTGTGTTGTGTTATGTTATGTTATGTTTTGTGTTATGTTATGTTATGTTTTATTGTTATGTTATGTTTTGTGTTGTGTTATGGAATGTTATGTTTTGTATTATGTTATGTTATGTTTTGTGTGATGTTATGTTTTGTGTTGTGTTATGTTATGTTTTGTGTTGTTTTATGTTATGTTATGTTTTGTGTTGTGTTATGTTATGTTATGATTTGTGTTGTGTTATGTTAAGTTATGTTTTGTGTTGTGTTATGTTATGTTATGTTTGGTGTTGAGTTATGTTATGTTATGTTTTGTGTTATGTTATGTTATGTTATGTTTTGTGTTATGTTTTGTTATGTTTTGTGTTATATTATGTTTTGTGTTATGTTATGTTATGTTTTGTGTTATGTTATGTTATGTTTTGTGTTATGTTATGTTTTGTGTTATGTTATGTTATGTTTTGTGTTAAGTTATGTTTTATGTTATGTTATGTTTTATTTTGTGTTGTGTTATGTTATGTTTTGTGTTATGTTATGTTTTGTGTTATGTAATGTTATGTTTTGTGTTATGTTATGTTTTGTGTTATGTTATGTTATGTTATGCTTTGTGTTATGTTATGTTATGTTTTTGTGTTGTGTTACTTTTGTGTTGTGTTATGTTATGTTTTGTGTTATGTTATGTTTTGTGTTATGTTATGCTTTGTGTTATGTTATGTTATGTTTTGTGTTATGTTATGTTATGTTTTGTGTTATGTTATGTTATGTTATGTTATGTTTTGTGTTATGTTATGTTATGTTTTGTGTTATGTTGTGTTATGTTTTGTGTTATGTTATGTTTTGTGTTATGTTATGTTTTGTGTTGTGTTATGTTATGTTTTGTGTTGTGTTATGTTATGTTTTGTGTTATGATTTGTGTTGTGTTATGTTATGTTTTGTGTTATGTTTAGTGTGGTGTTATGTTATGTTTTGTGTTATGTTATGTTTTGTGTTATGTTATGTTCTGTGTTGTGTTATGTTATGTTATATTTTGTGTTATGTTATGTTTTGTTTTGTGTTGTGTTGTGTTATGTTATGTTATGTTATGTATTGTGTTATGTTATGTTTTGTGTTGTGTTATGTTATGTTATGTTTTGTGTTAGGTTATGTTTTGTGTTGTGTTATGTTATAATTTGTGTTATGTTATGTTTTGTGTTGTGTCATGTTATGTGTTATGTTATGTTTTGTGTCATGTTATGTTTTGTGTTATGTTATGTTATGTTTTGTGTTATGTTATGTTATGTTATGTTATGTTATGTTATGTTATGTTTTGTGTTATGTTATGTTTTGTGTTGTGTTATGTTATGTTATATTTTGTGTTGTGTTATGTTATGTTTTGTGTTGTGTTATGTTATGTTTTGTGTTATGTTTTGTGTTGTGTTACTTTATGTTTTGTGTTATGTTATGTTTTGTGTTGTGCTATGTTATGTTATGTAATATTTTTTGTTATGTTATGTTTTGTGTTGTGTTATGTTATTTTATGTTAATTTTTGTGTTATGTTATGGTTTGTGTTGTGTTATGTTATCTTTTGTGTTATGTTATGTTTTGTGTTATGTTATGTTTTGTGTTATGTTATGTTTTGTGTTATGTTATGTTATGTTTTGTATTATGTTATGTTATGTTTTGTGTTGTGTTATGTTATGTTTTGTTTTGTGTTGTGTTATGTTATGTTATGTTATGTTTTGATTTGTGTTATGTTTTGTGTTATGTTATGTTATATTATGTTTTATTTTGTGTTATGTTTTGTGTTATGTTATGTTATGTTTTGTGTAGTGTTATGTTATGTTATGTTTTGTGTTGTGTTATGTTATGTTTTGTGTTGTGTTAAGTTATGTTATGTTATGTTTTGTGTTATGTTATGTCTTGTGTTGTGTTATGTTATGTTATGTTTTGTGTTATGTTATGTTTTGTGTTATGTTATGTTTTGTGTTGTGTTATGTTATGTGTTATGTTATGTTTTGTGTTGTGTTATGTTACGTATTGTGTTATGTTATGTTTTGTGATGTGTTATGTTACGTTTTGTGTTGTGTTATGTTATGTTTTGTGTTATGTTATGCTTTGTGTTATGTTATGTTATGTTTTGTGTTATGTTATGTTATGTTATGTTATATAATGTTTTGTGTTATGTTATGTTTTGTGTTATGTTTTGTGTTATGTTATGTTTTGTGTTATGTTTTGTGTTATGTTTTGTGTTATGTTTTGTGTAATGTTATGTTATGTTTTGTGTTATGTTTTGTGTTATGTTATGTTATGTGTTATGTTATGTTATGCTTTGTGTTATGTTATGTTATGTTATGTTATGTGTTATGTTATGTTCTGTGTTATGTTATGTTTTGTGTTGTGTTATGTTATGTTATGTGTTGTGTTATGTTATGTTTTGTGTTGTGTTATGTTATGTTATGTTTTGTGTTGTGTTATGTTATGTTTTGTGTTGTGTTATGTTTTGTGTTATGTTATGTTATGTTATGTTTTGTGTTATGTTATGTTATGATTTTTTTGTGTTATGTTATGTTATGTTATATTTTGTGTTATGTTATGTTATGTTTTATGCTATGTTATGTTTTGTGTTATGTTATGTTATGTTTTGTGTTATGTTATGTTATGTTTATGTTATGTTATGTTATGTTTTGTTATGTTTTGTTATGTTTTATTTTGTGTTGTTTTATGTTATGTTTTGTGTTATGTTATGTTTTGTGTTATGTTATGTTATGTTTTGTGTTATGTTATGTTATGTTTTTGTGTTATGTTATGTTTTGTGTTGTGTTATGTTATGTTTTGTGTTATGTTATGTTTTGTATTATGTTATGTTATGTTTTGTGTTATGTTATGTTATGTTTTCTGTTATGTTATGTTTTGTGTTATGTTATGTTTTGTGTTATGTTGTGTTATGTTATGTTATGTTTTGTGTTATGTTATGTTTTGTGTTATGTTATGTTTTGTGTTATGTTATGTTATGCTTTGTGTTAATCTATGTTATGTTATGTTATGTTATGTTTTGTGTTAGATTATGTTATGTGTTATGTTATGTTATGTTATTTTTGTGTTATGTTATGTTTTGTGTTATGATGTGTTATGTTATGTTTTGTGTTATTTTATGTTTTGTGCTATGTTATGTTATGTTATGTTTTGTGTTATGTTATATTATGTTTTGTGTTGTGTTATGTTATGTTATGTTTTGTGTTGTGTTATGTTTTGTGTTATGTTATGTTATGTGTTATGTTTTGTGTTATGTTATGTGTTGTGTTGTTATGTTTTGTGTTATGTTATGTTATGTGTTATGTTATGTTTTGTGTTATGTTTTGTGTTATGTTTTGTTATGTTTTGTTCTATGTTATGTTATGTTTTGGGTTATGTTATGTTATGTTTTGTGTTGTTATGTTTTGTGATGTGTTATGTTATGTTTTGTGTTATGTTTTGTTATGTTTTGTGTTATGTTATGTGTTGTGTTATGTTATGTTTTGTGTTATGTTATGTGTTGTGTTATGTTATGTTTTGGGTATGTTATGTTTTGTGTTATGGTATGTTATGTTTTGTGTTATGTTATGTTTTGTGTAATTTTATGTTATGTTTTGTGTTATGTTATGTTATGTTTTGTGTTATGTTATGTTTTGTGTTATGTTATGTTTTGTGTTGCGTTATGTTATGTTTTGTGTTATGTTATGTTTTGTGTTGTGTAACGTTATGTTTTGTGTTATGTTATGTTTTGTGTTATGTTATGTTTTGTTTTGTTATCTTATGTTTTGTGTTATGTTATGCTTTGTGTTAGGTTATGTTTTGTGTTGTGTTATGTTATGTTACGTTTTGTGTTGTGTTATGTTATGTTTTGTGTTATGTTATGTTTTGTGTTGTGTTATGTTATGTTATGTTTTGTGTTATGTTATGTTTTGTGTTATGTTATGTTATGTTATGTTATGTTTTGTGTTATGTTATGTTTTGTGTTATGTTATGTTATGTTTTGTGTTGTGTTATGTTTTGTGTTATGTTATGTTTTGTGTTATGTTATGTTTTGTTTTGTGTTATGTTTTGTGTTGTGTTATGTTACGTTTTGTGTTATGTTATGTTTTGTTTTGTGTTATGCTTTGTGTTGTGTTATGTTATGTTTTGTGTTATGTTATGTTTTGTGTTATGTTAAGTTTTTTGTTATGTTATGTTATGTTATGTTATGTTAAGTTTTGTGTTATGTTATTTTATGTTTTGTGTTATGTTATGTTTTGTGTTATGTTATGTTTTGTGTTATGTTATGTTTTGTGTTGTGTTGTGTTATGTTTTGTGTTGTGTTATGTTTTGTGTTGTGTTATGTTATGTTTTGTGTTATGTTATGTTTTGTGTTGTGTTATGTGTTGTGTTGTGCTATGTTATGTTATGTTTTCTGTTATGTTATGTTAAGTTTTGTGTTATGTTATGCTTTGTGTTGTGTTATGTTATGTTATGTTTTGTGTTATGTTATGTTTTGTGTTATGTTATGTTATGTTATGTTTTGTGTTATGTTATGTTTTGTGTTATGTTATGTTATGTTATGTGTTATGTTATGTTATGCTATGTTTTGTGTTGTGTTATGTTATGTTTTATGTTCTGTTATGTTTTGTGTTGTGTTATGTTATGTTTTGTGTTATGTTTAATGTTATGTTTTGTGTTGTGTTGTGTTATGTTTTGTGTTGTTATGTTTTGTGTTGTCTTATGTTATTTTTTGTGTTATGTTATGTTTTGTGTTGTGTTATGTGTTGTGTTATGTTGTGTTATGTTATGTTATGTTATGTTATATTTTGTGTTATGTTATGTTATGTTTTGTGTTATGTTATGTTTTGTGTTGTGTTATGTTATATGTTATGTTTAGTGTTATGTTATGTTTTGTGTTGTGTTATGTTATGTTGTGATGTGTTGTGTTGTGTTATGTTGTGTTTTGTGTTGTGTTATGTTATGTTATGTTTTGTGTTATGTTCTGTTATGTTTTGTGTTATGTTTTGTGTTATGTTTTGTGTTGTGTTATGTTACGTTTTGTGATATGTTATGTTTTGCTTTGTGTTATGCTTTGTGTTGTGTTATGTTATGTTTTGTGTTATGTTATGTTTTGTGTTATGTTAAGTTTTTTGTTATGTTATGTTATGTTAAGTTTTGCGTTATGCTATGTTTTGTGTTATGTTATGTTTTGTGTTATGTTATGTTTTGTGTTATGTTATATTTGTGTTATGTTATGTTATGTTTTGTGTTATGTTATGTTTTGTGTTATGTTATGTTTTGTGTTGTGTTATGTTTTGTGTTGTGTTATGTTTTGTGTAGTGTTATGTTATGTTTTGTGTTATGTTAGGTTATGTTATATTATGTTTTGTGTTATGTTATGTTATGTTTTATGTTATGTTTTGTGTTATGTTATGTTATGTTATGTTTTGTGTTATGTTATGTTTTGTGCTATGTTATGTTATGTTTTGCGTTATGTTATGTTTTGTGTGGTGTTATGTTATGTTATGTTTTGTGTTGTGTTATGTTTTGTGTTATGTTATGTTATGTGTTATGTTTTGTGTTATGTTTTGTGTTGTGTTATGTTTTGTGTTATGTTATGTGTTGTGTTGTTATGTTTTGTGTTATGTTATGTTATGTTTTGTGTTATGTTATGTTTTGTGTTATGTTTTATGTTATGTTTTGTTGTTTTGTGTTATGTTATGTTATGTTTTGTGTTATGTTATGTTATGTTATGTTTTGTGTTGTTATGTTTTGTGATGTGTTATGTTATGTTTTGTTTTATGTTTTGTTATGTTTTGTGTTATGTTATGTGTTGTGTTATGTTATGTTTTGTGTTATGTTATGTGTTGGGTTATGTTATGTTTTGTGTTATAGTATGTTATGTTTTGTGTTATGGTATGTTATGTTTTGTGTTATGTTATGTTATGTTTTGTGTTATGTTATGTTATGTTTTGTGTTATGTTATGTTTTGTGTTATTTTATGTTATGTTATGTTTTGTGTTATGTTATGTTATGTTTTGTGTTATGTTATGTTTTGTGTTGCGTTATGTTATGTTTTGTGTTATGTCATGTTTTGTGTTGTGTTATGTTATGTTATGTTTTGTGTTATGTTATGTTTTGTGTTTTGTTATGTTTTGTTTTGTGTTATGTTATGTTATGTTTTGTGTTGTGTTATGTTATGTTACGTTTTGTGTTGTGTTATGTTATGTTTTGTGTTATGTTAAGTTTTGTGTTGTGTTATCTTATGTTATGTTTTGTGTTATGTTATGTTTTGTGTTATGTTATGTTATGTTATGTTTTGTGTTATGTTATGTTTTGTGTTGTGTTATGTTATGTTTTGTGTTATGTTATGCTTTGTGTTGTGTTATTATTTGTGTTATGTTATGTTATATTTTGTGTTATGTTATGTTTTGTGTTATGTTATGTTATGTTTTGTGTTATGTTATGTTTTGTGTTATGTTATGTTATGTTATCTTATGTTATGTTATGTTATGTTATGTTATGTTTTGTGTTGTGTTTATTGTTATGTTATGTTATGTGTTATGTTTTGTGTTATGTTTTGTGTTGTGATATGTTTTGTGTTATGTTATGTGTTGTGTTGTTATGTTTTGTGTTATGTTATGTTATGTTTTGTGTTATGTTTTGTTATGTTTTGTGCTATGTTATGTTATGTTTTGTGTTTTGTGTTGTTATGTTTTGTGATGTGTCATGTTATGTTTTGTGTTATGTTTTGTTATGTTTTGTGTTATGTTATGTGTTGTGTTATGTTATGTTTTGTGTTATGTTATGTGTTGGGTTATGTTATGTTTTGTGTTATGTTATGTTATGTTTTGTTTTATGGTATGTTATGTTTTGTGTTATGTTATGTTTTGTGTTATTTTATGTTATGTTATGTTTTGTGTTATGTTATGTTATGTTTTGTGTTATGTTATGTTTTGTGTTGCGTTATGTTATGTTTTGTGTTATGTTATGTTTTGTGTTGTGTTATGTTATGTTTTGTGTTATGTTATGTTTTGTGTTATGTTATGTTTTGTTTTGTGTTATCTTATGTTTTGTGTTATGTTATGCTTTGTGTTATGTTATGTTTTGTATTGTGTTATGTTATGTTACGTTTTGTGTTGTGTTATGTTATGTTTTGTGTTATGTTATGTTTTGTGTTGTGTTATGTTATGTTATGTTTTGTTTTATGTTATGTTTTGTGTTATGTTATGTTATGTTATGTTTTGTGTTATGTTGTGTTTTGTGTTGTGTTGTGTTATGTTATGTTTTGTGTTATGTTATGGTTTGTGTTGTGTTATGTTATGTTTTGTGTTATGTTATGTTTTGTGTTATGTTATGTTTTGTGTTATGTTGTGTTTTGTGTTATGTTATGTTTTGTGTTATGTTTTGTATTATGTTATGTTCTGTGTTATGTTATGTTATATTTTGTGTTATGTTATGTTTTGTGTTATGTTATGTTGTTTTGTGTTATGTTATGTTATGTTTTGTGTTATGTTATGTTATGTTATGTCTTGTGTTATGTTATGTTATGTTATGCTTTGTGTTGTGTTATGTTATGCTTTGTGTTGTGTTATGTTATGTTATGTTTTGTGTTATGTTATGTTTTGTGTTATGTTAGTTATGTTTTGTGTTGTGTTATGTTATGTTTTGTGTTATGTTATGTTTGTGTTGTTATCTTTTGTGTTATGTTATTTTTTGTGTTATGTTATGTTATGTTTTGTGTTATGTTATGTTTTGTGATATGTATTGTGTTATGTTATGTTATGTTTTGTGTTATGTTATGTTTTGTTATGTTATGTTTTATTTTGTGTTGTGTTATGTTATGTTTTGTGTTATGTTATGTTTTGTATTATGTTATGTTTTGTGTTATGTTATGTTTTGTGTTATGTTGTTTTGTGATATGTTATGTTATGTTTTGTGTTATGTTATGTTATGTTTTGTGTAATGCTATGTTATGTTTTGTGTTATGTTGTGTTATGTTATGTGCTGTGTTATGTTATGTTTTGTGTTATGTTATGTTATGTTTTGTGTTATGTTATGTTATGTTTTGTGTTGTGTTATGTTATGTTTTGTGTTGTGTTATGTTATGTTTTGTGTTATGTTATGTTATGTTTTTGTGTTATGTTACGTTTTGTGTTGTGTTATATTATGTTTTGTGTTATGTTATGCTTTGTGTTATGTTATGTTATGATTTGTGTTATGTTATGTTATGCTTTGTTATATGTTATGTTATGTTATGTTTTGTGTTATGTTATGTTATGTTTTGTGTTATGTTGTGTTATGTTATGTTTTGTGTTATCTTATGTTATGTTTTGTGTTATGTTATGTTATGTTTTGTGTTGTGTTATGTTATGTTTTTTGTTGTGTTATGATTTGTGTTTTTTATGTTATGTTTTGTGTTATGTTTAGTGTGGTGTTATGTTATGTTTTGTGTTGTGTTATGTTTTGTGTTGTGTTATGTTATGTTATATTTTGTGTTATGTTTTGTTTTGTGTTGTGTTGTGTTGTGTTATGTTATGTTATGTTATGTTTTGTGTTATGTTATGTTTTGTGTTGTGTTATGTTATGTTATGTTTTGTGTTATGTTATGTTATGTTTTATTGTTATGTTATGTTTTGTGTTGTGTTATGGAATGTTATGTTTTGTATTATGTTATGTTATGTTTTGTGTGATGTTATGTTTTGTGTTGTGTTATGTTATGTTTTGTGTTGCTTTATGTTATGTTATGTTTTGTGTTGTGTTATGTTATGTTATGATTTGTGTTGTGTTATGTTAAGTTATGTTTTGTGTTGTGTTATGTTATGTTATGTTTGGTGTTGAGTTATGTTATGTTATGTTTTGTGTTATGTTATGTTATGTTATGTTTTGTGTTATGTTTTGTTATGTTTTGTGTTATATTATGTTTTGTGTTATGTTATGTTATGTTTTGTGTTATGTTATGTTATGTTTTGTGTTATGTTATGTTTTGTGTTATGTTATGTTATGTTTTGTGTTAAGTTATGTTTTATGTTATGTTATGTTTTATTTTGTGTTGTGTTATGTTATGTTTTGTGTTATGTTATGTTTTGTGTTATGTAATGTTATGTTTTGTGTTATGTTATGTTTTGTGTTATGTTATGTTATGCTTTGTGTTATGTTATGTTATGTTTTTGTGTTGTGTTACTTTTGTGTTGTGTTATGTTATGTTTTGTGTTATGTTATGTTTTGTGTTATGTTATGTTTTGTGTTATGTTATGTTATGTTTTGTGTTATGTTATGTTATGTTTTGTGTTATGTTATGTTATGTTATGTTATGTTTTGTGTTATGTTATGTTATGTTTTGTGTTATGTTGTGTTATGTTTTGTGTTATGTTATGTTTTGTGTTATGTTATGTTATGTTTTGTGTTGTGTTATGTTATGTTTTGTGTTGTGTTATGTTATGTTTTGTGTTATGATTTGTGTTGTGTTATGTTATGTTTTGTGTTATGTTTAGTGTGGTGTTATGTTATGTTTTGTGTTATGTTATGTTTTGTGTTATGTTATGTTCTGTGTTGTGTTATGTTATGTTATATTTTGTGTTATGTTATGTTTTGTTTTGTGTTGTGTTGTGTTATGTTATGTTATGTTATGTTATGTATTGTGTTATGTTATGTTTTTTGTTGTGTTATGCTATGTTATGTTTTGTGTTAGGTTATGTTTTGTGTTGTGTTATGTTATAATTTGTGTTATGTTATGTTTTGTGTTGTGTCATGTTATGTGTTATGTTATGTTTTGTGTCATGTTATGTTTTGTGTTATGTTATGTTATGTTTTGTGTTATGTTATGTTATGTTATGTTATGTTATGTTATGTTATGTTTTGTGTTATGTTATGTTTTGTGTTGTGTTATGTTATGTTATATTTTGTGTTGTGTTATGTTATGTTTTGTGTTGTGTTATGTTATGTTTTGTGTTATGTTTTGTGTTGTGTTACTTTATGTTTTGTGTTATGTTATGTTTTGTGTTGTGCTATGTTATGTTATGTAATATTTTTTGTTATGTTATGTTTTGTGTTGTGTTATGTTATTTTATGTTAATTTTTGTGTTATGTTATGGTTTGTGTTGTGTTATGTTATCTTTTGTGTTATGTTATGTTTTGTGTTATGTTATGTTTTGTGTTATGTTATGTTTTGTGTTATGTTATGTTATGTTTTGTATTATGTTATGTTATGTTTTGTGTTGTGTTATGTTATGTTTTGTTTTGTGTTGTGTTATGTTATGTTATGTTATGTTTTGATTTGTGTTATGTTTTGTGTTATGTTATGTTATATTATGTTTTATTTTGTGTTATGTTTTGTGTTATGTTATGTTATGTTTTGTGTAGTGTTATGTTATGTTATGTTTTGTGTTGTGTTATGTTATGTTTTGTGTTGTGTTAAGTTATGTTATGTTATGTTTTGTGTTATGTTATGTCTTGTGTTGTGTTATGTTATGTTATGTTTTGTGTTATGTTATGTTTTGTGTTATGTTATGTTTTGTGTTGTGTTATGTTATGTGTTATGTTATGTTTTGTGTTGTGTTATGTTACGTATTGTGTTATGTTATGTTTTGTGATGTGTTATGTTACGTTTTGTGTTGTGTTATGTTATGTTTTGTGTTATGTTATGCTTTGTGTTATGTTATGTTATGTTTTGTGTTATGTTATGTTATGTTATGTTATATAATGTTTTGTGTTACGTTATGTTTTGTGTTATGTTGTGTGTTATGTTATATTTTGTGTTATGTTTTGTGTTATGTTTTGTGTTATGTTTTGTGTAATGTTATGTTATGTTTTGTGTTATGTTTTGTGTTATGTTATGTTATGTGTTATGTTATGTTATGCTTTGTGTTATGTTATGTTATGTTATGTTATGTGTTATGTTATGTTCTGTGTTATGTTATGTTTTGTGTTGTGTTATGTTATGTTATGTGTTGTGTTATGTTATGTTATGTTTTGTGTTGTGTTATGTTATGTTATGTTTTGTGTTGTGTTATGTTATGTTTTGTGTTGTGTTATGTTTTGTGTTATGTTATGTTATGTTATGTTTTGTGTTATGTTATGTTATGATTTTTTTGTGTTATGTTATGTTATGTTATATTTTGTGTTATGTTATGTTATGTTTTATGCTATGTTATGTTTTGTGTTATGTTATGTTATGTTTTGTGTTATGTTATGTTATGTTTATCTTATGTTATGTTATGTTTTGTTATGTTTTGTTATGTTTTATTTTGTGTTGTTTTATGTTATGTTTTGTGTTATGTTATGTTTTGTGTTATGTTATGTTATGTTTTGTGTTATGTTATGTTATGTTTTTGTGTTATGTTATGTTTTGTGTTGTGTTATGTTATGTTTTGTGTTATGTTATGTTTTGTATTATGTTATGTTATGTTTTGTGTTATGTTATGTTATGTTTTCTGTTATGTTATGTTTTGTGTTATGTTATGTTTTGTGTTATGTTGTGTTATGTTATGTTATGTTTTGTGTTATGTTATGTTTTGTGTTATGTTATGTTTTGTGTTATGTTATGTTATGCTTTGTGTTAATCAATGTTATGTTATGTTATGTTATGTTTTGTGTTAGATTATGTTATGTGTTATGTTATGTTATGTTATTTTTGTGTTATGTTATGTTTTGTGTTATGATGTGTTATGTTATGTTTTGTGTTATTTTATGTTTTGTGCTATGTTATGTTATGTTATGTTTTGTGTTATGTTATATTATGTTTTGTGTTGTGTTATGTTATGTTATGTTTTGTGTTGTGTTATGTTTTGTGTTATGTTATGTTATGTGTTTTGTTTTGTGTTATGTTTTGTGTTGTGTTATGTTTTGTGTTATGTTATGTGTTGTGTTGTTATGTTTTGTGTTATGTTATGTTATGTGTTATGTTATGTTTTGTGTTATGTTTTGTGTTATGTTTTGTTATGTTTTGTTCTATGTTATGTTATGTTTTGGGTTATGTTATGTTATGTTTTGTGTTGTTATGTTTCGTGATGTGTTATGTTATGTTTTGTGTCATGTTTTGTTATGTTTTGTGTTATGTTATGTGTTGTGTTATGTTATGTTTTGTGTTATGTTATGTGTTGTGTTATGTTATGTTTTGGGTTATGTTATGTTTTGTGTTATGGTATGTTATGTTTTGTGTTATGTTATGTTTTGTGTAATTTTATGTTATGTTTTGTGTTATGTTATGTTATGTTTTGTGTTATGTTATGTTTTGTGTTATGTTATGTTTTGTGTTGCGTTATGTTATGTTTTGTGTTATGTTATGTTTTGTGTTGTGTAACGTTATGTTTTGTGTTATGTTATGTTTTGTGTTATGTTATGTTTTGTTTTGTTATCTTATGTTTTGTGTTATGTTATGCTTTGTGTTAGGTTATGTTTTGTGTTGTGTTATGTTATGTTACGTTTTGTGTTGTGTTATGTTATGTTTTGTGTTATGTTATGTTTTGTGTTGTGTTATGTTATGTTATGTTTTGTGTTATGTTATGTTTTGTGTTATGTTATGTTATGTTATGTTTTGTGTTATGTTATGTTTTGTGTTATGTTATGTTATGTTTTGTGTTGTGTTATGTTTTGTGTTATGTTATGTTTTGTGTTATGTTATGTTTTGTTTTGTGTTATGTTTTGTGTTGTGTTATGTTACGTTTTGTGTTATGTTATGTTTTGTTTTGTGTTATGCTTTGTGTTGTGTTATGTTATGTTTTGTGTTATGTTATGTTTTGTGTTATGTTAAGTTTTTTGTTATGTTATGTTATGTTATGTTATGTTAAGTTTTGTGTTATGTTATTTTATGTTTTGTGTTATGTTATGTTTTGTGTTATGTTATGTTTTGTGTTATGTTATGTTTTGTGTTGTGTTGTGTTATGTTTTGTGTTGTGTTATGTTTTGTGTTGTGTTATGTTATGTTTTGTGTTATGTTATGTTTTGTGTTGTGTTATGTGTTGTGTTGTGCTATGTTATGTTATGTTTTCTGTTATGTTATGTTAAGTTTTGTGTTATGTTATGTTTTGTGTTGTGTTATGTTATGTTATGTTTTGTGTTATGTTATGTTTTGTGTTATGTTATGTTATGTTTTGTGTTATGTTATGTTTTGTGTTATGTTATGTTATGTTATGTGTTATGTTATGTTATGTTATGCTATGTTTTGTGTTGTGTTATGTTATGTTTTGTGTTCTGTTATGTTTTGTGTTGTGTTATGTTATGTTTTGTGTTATGTTTAATGTTATGTTTTGTGTTGTGTTGTGTTATGTTTTGTGTTGTTATGTTTTGTGTTGTCTTATGTTATTTTTTGTGTTATGTTATGTTTTGTGTTGTGTTATGTGTTGTGTTATGTTGTGTTATGTTATGTTATGTTATATTTTGTGTTATGTTATGTTATGTTTTGTGTTATGTTATGTTTTGTGTTGTGTTATGTTATATGTTATGTTTAGTGTTATTTTATGTTTTGTGTTGTGTTATGTTATGTTGTGATGTGTTGTGTTGTGTTATGTTGTGTTTTGTGTTGTGTTATGTTATGTTATGTTTTGTGTTATGTTCTGTTATGTTTTGTGTTATGTTATGTTTTGTGTTATGTTTTGTGTTGTGTTATGTTACGTTTTGTGATATGTTATGTTTTGCTTTGTGTTATGCTTTGTGTTGTGTTATGTTATGTTTTGTGTTATGTTATGTTTTGTGTTATGTTAAGTTTTTTGTTATGTTATGTTATGTTAAGTTTTGCGTTATGCTATGTTTTGTGTTATGTTATGTTTTGTGTTATGTTATGTTTTGTGTTATGTTATATTTGTGTTATGTTATGTTATGTTTTGTGTTATGTTATGTTTTGTGTTATGTTATGTTATGTTTTGTGTTGTGTTATGTTTTGTGTTGTGTTATGTTTTGTGTAGTGTTATGTTATGTTTTGTGTTATGTTAGGTTATGTTATATTATGTTTTGTGTTATGTTATGTTATGTTTTATGTTATGTTTTGTGTTATGTTATGTTATGTTATGTTTTGTGTTATGTTATGTTTTGTGTTGTGTTATGTTTTGTGTTGTGTTGCGTTGTGTTATGTTTTGTGTTGTGTAATGTTATGTTATGTTTTGTGTTATGTTATGTTATGTTTTGTGTTATGTTATGTTTTGTGTTGCGTTATATTATGTTTTGTGTTGTGTTATGTTTTGTGTTGTGTTATGTTTCGTGTTATGTTATGTTTTGTGTTACGGTATGTTATGTTATTTAATGTTTTGTGTTATGTTATGTTTTGTGTTGTGTTATGTTGTGTTTTGTGTTGTGTTGTGTTATGTTTTGTGTTGTGTTGTGTTATGTTTTGTGTTGTTTTATGTTATGTTATGTTTTGTTATGCTTTGTGTTATGTTATGTTATGTTTTGTGTTATGTTATGTTTTGTATTTTGTTATGTTTTGTGTTATGTTATGTTTTGTGTTGTGTTATGTAATGTTTTGTGTTGTGCAATGTTATGTTATGTTTTGTGTTGTGTTATGTTATGTTTTGTGTTGTGTTATGTTTTGTGTTATGTTTTGTGTTGTGTTATGTTATGTTTTGTGTTGTGTTATGTTATGTTTTGTGTTATGTTATGTTTTGTGTTGTGTTATGTTATGTTATATTTTGTGTTATGTTATGTTTTGTGTTATGTTATGTTTTGTGTTATGTTATGTTATGTGTTATGTTATGTTTTGTGTTGTGTTATGTTATGTTTTGTATTCTGTTATGTTTCGTGTTGTGTTATGTTATGTTTTGTGTTATGTTTTGTGTTATGTTTTGTGTTATGTTTTGTGTTGTGTTATGTTTTGTGTTGTGTTATGTTATGTTATGTTATGTTATGTTTTGTGTTATGTTATGTTTTGTGTTGTGTTATGTTATGTGTTGTTTTATGTTATGTTTTGTGTTGTGTTATGTTATGTTTTGTGTTATGTAATGTTTTGTGTTATGTTATGTTTTGTGTTGTGTTATGTTATGTTTTGTGTTGTGTTATTTTATGTTTTGTGTTGTGTTATGTTATGTTATGTTTTGTGTTAGTATATGTTATGTTTTGTGTTAGTATATGTTATGTTTTGTGTTCGTATACGTTATGTTTTGTGTTGTGTTATGTTATGTTTTGTGTTATGTTATCTTATGTTATGTTTTGTGTTATGTTATGTTATGTTATTTTATGTTATGTTGTGTAATGTTATGTTATGTTATCTTAAGTTATGTTATGTTATGTTACGTTATGCTATGCTATGCTATGTTATGTTATGTTATGTTATTATATGTTATGTTATGTTATGTTACGTTACGTTATGTTATGTTATGTTGTGTTATGTTATGTTATGTTATGTTATGTTATGTTATGTTATGTTATGTTATGTTTTGTCTTATGTTATGTTTTGTGTTATGCTTTGTTATGTTTTGTGTTATGTTATGTTTTGTGTTATGTTATGTGTTGTGTTATGTTATGTTTTGTGTTGTGTTATATTTTGTGTTATGTTATGTTTTGTGTTATGTTATGTTTTGTGTTATGTTATGTTTTGTGTTGTGTTATGTTATGTTATTTTTTGTGTTATGTTATGTTTTGTGTTATGTTATGTTTTGTGTTATGTTATGTTTTGTGTTATGTTATTTTATGTTTTGTGTTATGTTATGTTTTGTGTTGTGTTATGTAATGGTATGTTTTGTGTTATGTTATGTTTTGTGTTATGTTATGTGTTGTGTTATGTTATGTGTTGTGTTATGTTATGTGTTGTGTTATGTTATGTTATGTGTTGTGTTATGTTATGTTTTGTGTTGTTATGTTATGTTTTGTGTTATGTTATGTTTTGTGTTATGTTATGTTATGTTTAGTGTTATGTTATGGTATGTTTTGTGTTCTGTTATGTTATGTTATGTCTTGTGTTATGCTATGTTATGTTTTGTGTTATGTTATGTTTTGTGTTATGTTATGTGTTGTGTTATGTTATGTTTTGTGTTGTGTTATGTTTTGTGTTATGTTATGTTTTGTGTTGTGTTATGATATTTTTTGTGTTATGTTATGTTTTGTGTTATGTTATGTTTTGTGTTATGTTATGTTATGTTTTGTGTTATGTTATGTTATGTTTTGTGTTATGTTATGTTTTGTGTTCTGTTATGTTATGTTATGTTATGTTTTGTTTTATGTTATGTTTTGTGATATGTTATGTTTTGTGTTGTGTTGTGTTATGTGTTGTGTTATGTTTTGTGTTATGTTATGTTTTGTGGTATGTTATGTTGTGTGTTGTGTTATGTTATGTTTTGTGTTATGTTATGTTTTATGTTAAGTTATGTTTTGTGTTATGTTATGTTTTGTGTTATGTTAAGTTTTTTGTTATGTTATGTTAAGTTAAGTTTTGTGTTATATTATGTTTTGTGTTATGTTATGTTTTGTGTTATGTTATGTTTTGTGTTATGTTATATTTGTGTTATGTTATGTTTTGTGTTATGTTATGTTTTGTGTTATTTTATGTTATGTTTTGTGTTGTGTTATGTTTTGTGTTGTGTTATGTTATGTTTTGTGTTATGTTAGGTTATGTTATATTATGTTTTGTGTTATGTTATGTTATGTTTTACGTTATGTTATGTTTTGTGTTATGTTATGTTTTGTGTTATGTTATGTTATGTTTTGTGTTGTGTTATGTTTTGTGTTGTGTTGTGTTATGTTTTGTGTTGTGTTATGTTATGTTATGTTTTGTGTTATGTTATGTTATGTTTTGTGTTATGTTATGTTTTGTGTTGTGTTATGTTATGTTTTGTGTTGTGTTGTGTTATGTTTTGTGTTTTGTTGTGTTATGTTTTGTGTTGTGTTATGTTATGTTATGTTATGTTATGTTATGTTTTGTTATGCTTTGTGTTATGTTATGTTATGTTTTGTGTTATGTTATGCTTTGTATTTTGTTATGTTTTGTGTTATGTTATGTTATGTTTTG
This sequence comes from Tenodera sinensis, assembly GCA_030765045.1. NCBI lineage: Eukaryota > Metazoa > Arthropoda > Insecta > Mantodea > Mantidae > Tenodera > Tenodera sinensis. The sequence goes on from JAUKNM010000016.1 coordinate 84,120, forward strand.
TGTTGTGTTATGTTATGTTTTACGTTATGTTATGTTTTGTGTTATGTTATGTTATGTTATGTTATGTTATGTTTTGTGTTAAGTTATGTTTTACGTTATGTTATGTTTTGTGTTATGTTATGTTATGTTATGTTTTGTGTTATGTTATGTTATGTTTTGTGTTGTGTTATGTTATGTTTTGTGTTATGTTATGTTTTGTGTTGTGTTATGTTATGTTATGTTTTGTGTTGTGTTATGTTATGTTTTGTGTTATGTTTTGTGTTGTGTTATGTTATGTTTTGTGTTATGCTATGTTTTGTGTTGTGTTATGTTATGTTTTGTGTTATGTTATGTTTTGTGTTGTGTTATGTTATGTTATGTTTTGTGTTGTGTTATGTTATGTTTTGTGTTATGTTTTGTGTTGTGTTATGTTATGTTTTGTGTTATGTTATGTTTTGTGTTGTGTTATGTTATGTTATATTTTGTGTTATGTTATGTTTTGTTTTATGTTATGTTTTGTGTTGTGTTATGTTATGCTTTGTGTTGTGTTATGTTATGTTTTGTGTTGTGTTATGTTATGTTATGTTTTGTGTTATGTTATGTTATGTTTTGTGTTATGTTATGTTTTGTGTTGTGTTATGTTATGTTTTGTGTTGTGTTGTGTTATGTTTTGTGTTGTGTTGTGTTATGTTTTGTGTTGTGTTATGTTATGTTATGTTATGTTATGTTTTGTTATGCTGTGTTTTATGTTATGTTATGTTTTGTATTTTGTTATGTTTTGTGTTATGTTATGTTATGTTATGTTTTGTGTTGTGTTATGTTATGTTTTACGTTATGTTATGTTTTGTGTTATGTTATGTTATGTTATGTTAGGTTTTGTGTTATGTTATGTTTTACGTTATGTTATGTTTTGTGTTATGTTATGTTATGTTATATTTTGTGTTATGTTATGTTATGTTTTGTGTTGTGTTATGTTATGTTTTGTGTTATGTTATGTTTTGTGTTGTGTTATGTTATGTTATGCTTTGTGTTGTGTTATGTTACGTTTTGTGTTATGTTTTGTGTTGTGTTATGTTATGTTTTGTGTTATGTTATGTTTTGTGTTGTGTTATGTTATGTTATATTTTGTGTTATGTTATGTTTTGTGTTATGTTATGTTTTGTGTTATGTTATGTTATGTTATGTGTTATGTTATGTTATGTTTTGTGTTGTGTTATGTGACGTTATGTTTTGTATTCTGTTATGTTTCGTGTTGTGTTATGTTATGTTTTGTGTTATGTTTTGTGTTGTGTTTTGTGTTGTGTTATGTTTTGTGTTGTGTTATGTTTTGTGTTGTGTTATGTTATGTTATGGTATGTTTTGTGTTATGTTATGTTTTCTGTTGTGTTATGTTATGTGTTGTTTTATGTTATGTTTTGTGTTGTGTTATGTTATGTATTGTGTTATGTAATGTTTTGTGTTATGTTATGTTTTGTGTTGTGTTATGTTATGCTTTGTGTTGTGTTATGTTATGTTTTGAGTTGTGTTATGTTATGTTATGTTTTGTGTTAGTATATGTTATGTTTTGTGTTAGTATATGTTATGTTTTGTGTTGTATATGTTATGTTTTGTGTTGTGTTATGTTATGTTTTGTGTTATGTTATGTTATGTTATGTTATGTTATGTTATGTTATGTTATGTTATTTTATGTTATGTTGTGTAATGTTATGTTATGTTATCTTATGTTATGTTATGTTATGTTATGTTATGTTATGTTATGTTATGTTATGTTATGTTATGTTATGTTATGTTATGTTATGTTATGTTATGTTATGTAATGTTACGTTACGTTATGTTATGTTATGTTATGTTATGTTATGTTATGTTATGTTATGTTATGTTATGTTATGTTATGTTTTGTGTTATGTTATGTTTTGTGTTATTCTATGTTATGTTTTGTGTTATGTTATGTTTTGTGTTATGTTATGTATTGTGTTATGTTATGTTTTGTGTTGTGTTATGTTTTGTGTTATGTTATGTTATGTTTTGTGTTATGTTATGTGTTGTGTTGTGTTATGTTATGTTATTTTTTGTGTTATGTTATGTTTTGTGTTATGTTATGTTCTGTGTTATTTTATGTTTTGTGTTATGTTATGTTATGTTATGTTATGTTTTGTGTTATGTTATGTTATGTTTTGTGTTATGTTATGTTTTGTGTTGTGTTATGTTATGTTTTGTGTTATGTTATGTTTTGTGTTATGTTATGTGTTGTGTTATGTTATGTGTTGAGTTATGTTATGTTATGTGTTGTGTTATGTTATGTTATGTTTTGTGTTGTTATGTTATGTTTTGTGTTATGTTATGTTATGTTTTGTGTTATGTTATGTTATGTTTTGTGTTATGTTATGTTATGTTTTGTGTTGTGTTATGTTATGTTTTGTGTTATGCTATGTCATGTTTTGTGTTATGGTATGTTTTGTGTTATGTTATGTGTTGTGTTATAATATGTTTTGTGTTGTGTTATGTTTTGTGTTATGTTATGTTGTGTTTTGTGTTATGTTATGTTTTGTGTTGTGTAATGTTATTTCTTTTGTAATGTTATGTGTTGTGTTATGTTATGTTTTGTGTTATGTTTTGTGTTGTGTTATGTTTTGTGTTGTGTTATGTTTTGTGTTGTGTTATGTTATCTTTTGCGGTGTGTTACGTTATGTTTTGTGTTGTGGTATAATTTGTGTTGTGTTGTTTTATGTTATGTTATGTTTTGTGTTGTGTTATGTTATGTTTTGTGTTGCGTTATGATATGTTTTGTGTTGTGTTATGTAATGGTATGTTTTGTGTTATGTTATGTTTTGTGTTATGTTATGTGTTGTGTTATGTTATGTGTTGTGTTATGTTATGTGTTGTGTTATGTTATGTTATGTGTTGTGTTATGTTATGTTTTGTGTTGTTATGTTATGTTTTGTGTTATGTTATGTTATGTTTAGTGTTATGTTATGTTATGTTTTGTGTTCTGTTCTGTTATGTTATGTTTTGTGTTATGCTATGTTATGTTTTGTGTTATGTTATGTTTTGTGTTATGTTATGTGTTGTGTTATGTTATGTTTTGTGTTGTGTAATGTTTTGTGTTATGTTATGTTTTGTGTTGTGTTATGATATTTTTTGTGTTATGTTATGTTTTGTGTTATGTTATGTTTTGTGTTATGTTATGTTATGTTTTGTGTTATGTTAATTTATGTTTTGTGTTATGTTATGTTTTGTGTTCTGTTATGTTATGTTATGTTTTGTTTTATGTTATGCTTTGTGATATGTTATGTTTTGTGTTGTGTTATGTTATGTGTTGTGTTATGTTTTGTGTTATGTTATGTTTTGTGTTATGTTATGTGTTGTGTTATGTTATGTTTTGTGTTGTTATGCTATGTTTTGTGTTATGTTATGTTTTGTGTTATGCTATGTTATGTGATGTTTTGTTATGTTTTGTGTTATGTTATGTTTTGTGTTATGTTATGTTTTGTGTTATGTTATGTTTTGTGTTATGTTATGTTTTGTGTTATGTTAAGTTTTTTGTTATGTTATGTTAAGTTAAGTTTTGTGTTATATTATGTTTTGTGTTATGTTATGTTTTGTGTTATGTTATGTTTTGTGTTATGTTATATTTGTGTTATAATATGTTTTGTTTATGTTATGTTTTGTGTTATGTTATGTTATGTTTTGTGTTGTGTTATGTTTTGTGTTGTGTTATGTTATGTTATGTTTTGTGTTATGTTATGTTATGTTTTGTGTTATGTTATGTTTTGTGTTGTGTTGTGTTATGTTTTGTGTTGTGTTGTGTTATGTTTTGTGTTGTGTTATGTTATTTTATGTTATGTTATGTTTTGTTATGCTTTGTGTTATGTTATGTTATGTTTTGTGTTATGTTATGTTTTGTATTTTGTTATGTTTTGTGTTATGTTATGTTATGTTCTGTGTTGTGTTATGTTATGTTTTGTTTTATGTTATGTTTTGTGTTGTGTTATGTTATGTTATGTTTTGTGTTGTGTTATGTTATGTTTTGTGTTATGTTTTGTGTTGTGTTATGTTATGTTTTGTGTTATGTTATGTTTTGTGTTGTGTTATGTTATGTTATATTTTGTGTTATGTTATGTTTTGTTTTATGTTATGTTTTGTGTTGTGTTATGTTATGCTTTGTGTTGTGTTATGTTATGTTTTGTGTTGTGTTATGTTATGTTTTGTGTTATGTTATGTTATGTTTTGTGTTATGTTATGTTTTGTGTTGTGTTATGTTATGTTTTGTGTTGTGTTGTGTTATGTTTTGTGTTGTGTTGTGTTATGTTTTGTGTTGTGTTATGTTATGTTATGTTATGTTATGTTATGTTTTGTTATGCTGTGTTTTATGTTATGTTATGTTTTGTGTTATGTTATGTTTTGTATTTTGTTATGTTTTGTGTTATGTTATGTTATGTTATGTTTTGTGTTGTGTTATGTTATGTTTTACGTTATGTTATGTTTTGTGTTACGTTATGTTATGTTAGGTTTTGTGTTATGTTATGTTTTACGTTATGTTATGTTTTGTGTTATGTTATGTTATGTTATATTTTGTGTTATGTTATGTTATGTTTTGTGTTGTGTTATGTTATGTTTTGTGTTATGTTATGTTTTGTGTTGTGTTATGTTTTGTGTTATGTTATGTTTTGTGTTGTGTTATGTTATATTTTGTGTTATGTTATGTTTTGTGTTATGTTATGTTTTGTGTTATGCTATGTTATGTTATGTGTTATGTTATGTTATGTTTTGTGTTGTGTTATGTGATGTTATGTTTTGTATTCTGTTATGTTTCGTGTTGTGTTATGTTTTGTGTTATGTTTTGTGTTGTGTTTTGTGTTGTGTTATGTTTTGTGTTGTGTTATGTTTTGTGTTGTGTTATGTTATGTTATGGTATGTTTTGTGTTATGTTATGTTTTCTGTTGTGTTATGTTATGTGTTGTTTTATGTTATGTTTTGTGTTGTGTTATGTTATGTATTGTGTTATGTAATGTTTTGTGTTATGTTATGTTTTGTGTTGTGTTATGTTATGCTTTGTGTTGTGTTATGTTATGTTTTGAGTTGTGTTATGTTATGTTATGTTTTGTGTTATGTTATGTTATGTTTTGTGTTATGTTATGTTTTGTGTTGTGTTATGTAATGGTATGTTTTGTGTTATGTTATGTTTTGTGTTATGTTATGTTTTGTGTTATGTTATGTGTTGTGTTATGTTATGTGTTGAGTTATGTTATGTTATCTGTTGTGTTATGTTATGTTATGTTTTGTGTTGTTATGTTATGTTTTGTGTTATGTTATGTTATGTTTTGTGTTATGTTATGTTATGTTTTGTGTTATGTTATGTTATGTTTTGTGTTGTGTTATGTTATGTTTTGTGTTATGTTATGTTTTGTGTTATGTTATGTGTTGTGTTATGTTTTGTGTTATGTTATGTTTTGTGTTGTGTTATGATATTTTTTGTGTTATGTTATGTTTTGTGTTATGTTATGTTTTGTGTTATGTTATGTTATGTTTTGTGTTATGTTAATTTATGTTTTGTGTTATGTTATGTTTTGTGTTCTGTTATGTTATGTTATGTTTTGTTTTATGTTATGTTTTGTGATATGTTATGTTTTGTGTTGTGTTATGTTATGTGTTGTGTTATGTTTTGTGTTATGTTATGTTTTGTGTTATGTTATGTTATGTGTTGTGTTATGTTATGTTTTGTGTTGTTATGCTATGTTTTGTGTTATGTTATGTTTTGTGTTATGCTATGTCATGTGATGTTTTGTTATGTTTTGTGTTATGTTATGTTTTGTGTTATGTTATGTTTTGTGCTATGTTGTTTTGTGTTATGTTATGTTTTGTGTTATGTTAAGTTTTTTGTTATGTTATGTTAAGTTAAGTTTTGTGTTATATTATGTTTTGTGTTATGTTATGTTTTGTGTTATGTTGTATTTGTGTTATGTTATGTTTTGTGTTATGTTATGTTTTGTGTTATGTTATGTCATGTTATTTTTTGTGTTGTGTTATGTTTTGTGTTGTGTTATGTTATGTTATGTTTTGTGTTATGTTATGTTATGTTTTGTGTTATGTTATGTTTTGTGTTGTGTTGTGTTATGTTTTGTGTTCTGTTATGTTATGTTATGTTATGTTGCTTTGTTATGCTTTGTGTTATGTTATGTTATGTTTTGTGTTATGTTATGTTTTGTATTTTGTTATGTTTTGTGTTATGTTATGTTATGTTTTGTGTTGTGTTATGTTATGTTTTGTGTTATGTTATGTTTTGTGTTGTGTTATGTTATGTTATGTTTTGTGTTGTGTTATGTTATGTTTTGTGTTATGTTTTGTGTTGTGTTATGTTATGTTTTGTGTTATGTTATGTTTTGTGTTGTGTTATGTTATGTTATATTTTGTGTTATGTTATGTTTTGTTTTATGTTATGTTTTGTGTTGTGTTATGTTATGCTTTGTGTTGTGTTATGTTATGTTTTGTGTTGTGTTATGTTATGTTATGTTTTGTGTTATGTTATGTTATGTTTTGTGTTATGTTATGTTTTGTGTTGTGTTATGTTATGTTTTGTGTTGTGTTGTGTTATGTTTTGTGTTGTGTTGTGTTATGTTTTGTGTTGTGTTATGTTATGTTATGTTATGTTTTGTTATGCTGTGTTTTATGTTATGTTATGTTTTGTGTTATGTTATGTTTTGTATTTTGTTATGTTTTGTGTTATGTTATGTTATGTTTTGTGTTGTGTTATGTTATGTTTTACGTTATGTTATGTTTTGTGTTACGTTATGTTATGTTAGGTTTTGTGTTATGTTATGTTTTACGTTATGTTATGTTTTGTGTTATGTTATGTTATGTTATATTTTGTGTTATGTTATGTTATGTTTTGTGTTGTGTTATGTTATGTTTTGTGTTATGTTATGTTTTGTGTTTTGTTATGTTATGTTATGCTTTGTGTTGTGTTATGTTATGTTTTGTGTTATGTTTTGTGTTGTGTTATGTTATGTTTTGTGTTATGTTATGTTTTGTGTTGTGTTATGTTATGTTATATTTTGTGTTATGTTATGTTTTGTGTTATGTTATGTTTTGTGTTATGCTATGTTATGTTATGTGTTATGTTATGTTATGTTTTGTGTTGTGTTATGTGATGTTATGTTTTGTATTCTGTTATGTTTCGTGTTGTGTTATGTTTTGTGTTATGTTTTGTGTTGTGTTTTGTGTTGTGTTATGTTTTGTGTTGTGTTATGTTTTGTGTTGTGTTATGTTATGTTATGGTATGTTTTGTGTTATGTTATGTTTTCTGTTGTGTTATGTTATGTGTTGTTTTATGTTATGTTTTGTGTTGTGTTATGTTATGATTTGTGTTATGTAATGTTTTGTGTTATGTTATGTTTTGTGTTGTGTAATGTTATGCTTTGTGTTGTGTTATGTTATGTTTTGAGTTGTGTTATGTTATGTTTCTGTTTTGTGTTGGTATATGTTATGTTTTGTGTTAGTATATGTTATGTTTTGTGTTGTATATGTTATGTTTTGTGTTGTGTTATGTTATGTTTTGTGTTATGTTATGTTATGTTATGTTATTTTATGTTATGTTGTGTAATGTTATGTTATGTTATCTTATGTTATGTTATGTTATGTTATGCTATGCTATGCTATGTTATGTTATGTTATGTTATGTTATGTTATGTTATGTTATGTTATGTTATGTTATGTTATGTTATGTTATGTTATGTTATGTTATGTTATGTTATGTTATGTTATGTTTTGTGTTATGTTATGTTTTGTGTTATTCTATGTTATGTTTTGTGTTATGTTATGTTTTGTGTTATGTTATGTATTGTGTTATGTTATGTTTTGTGTTGTGTTATGTTTTGTGTTATGTTATGTTATGTTTTGTGTTATGTTATGTGTTGTGTTGTGTTATGTTATGTTATTTTTTGTGTTATGTTATGTTTTGTGTTATGTTATGTTCTGTGTTATTTTATGTTTTGTGTTATGTTATGTTATGTTTTGTGTTATGTTATGTTATGTTTTGTGTTATGTTATGTTTTGTGTTGTGTTATGTTACGTTATGTTTTGTGTTATGTTATGTTTTGTGTTATGTTATGTGTTGTGTTATGTTATGTGTTGAGTTATGTTATGTTATGTGTTGTGTTATGTTATGTTATGTGTTGTGTTATGTTATGTTTTGTGTTGTTATGTTATGTTTTGTGTTATGTTATGTTATGTTTTGTGTTATGTTATGTTATGTTTTGTGTTATGTTATGTTATGTTTTGTGTTGTGTTATGTTATGTTATGTTTTGTGTTATGCTATGTCATGTTTTGTGTTATGGTATGTTTTGTGTTGTGTTATGTGTTGTGTTATGTTATGTTTTGTGTTGTGTTATGTTTTGTGTTATGTTATGTTGTGTTTTGTGTTATGTTATGTTTTGTGTTGTGTAATGTTATTTCTTTTGTTATGTTATTTGTTGTGTTATGTTATGTTTTGTGTTATGTTTTGTGTTGTGTTATGTTTTGTGTTGTGTTATGTTATCTTTTGCGGTGTGTTACGTTATGTTTTGTGTTGTGGTATAATTTGTGTTGTGTTGTTTTATGTTATGTTATGTTTTGTGTTGTGTTATGTTATGTTTTGTGTTGCGTTATGTTATGTTTTGTGTTATGTTATGTAATGTTATGTTATGTTATGTTATGTGATGTTTTGTGTTATGTTATGTTATGTTATGTTTTGTGTTATGTTATGTTGTGTTATGTTATGTTCTGTGTTATGTTATGTTTTGTGTTATGTTATGCTTTGTGTTGTGTCATGTTACTATTTGTGTTATGTTATGTTTTGTGTTGTGTTATGTTATGTTGTGTGTTATGTTATGTTTTGTGTTGTGTTATGTTTTGTGTTATGTTATGTTTTGTGTTGTGTTATGATATTTTTTGTGTTATGTTATGTTTTGTGTTATGTTATGTTTTGTGTTATGTTATGTAATGTTTTGTGTTATGTTATGTTATGTTTTGTGTTATGTTATGTTTTGTGTTCTGTTATGTTATGTTTTGTTTTATGTTATGTTTTGTGATATGTTATGTTTTGTGTTGTGTTATGTTATGTGTTGTGTTATGTTTTGTGTTATGTTATGTTTTGTGTTATGTTATGTTATGTGTTGTGTTATGTTATGTTTTGTGTTGTTATGCTATGTTTTGTGTTATGTTATGTTTTGTGTTATGCTATGTTATGTGATGTTATGTTATGTTTTGTGTTATGTTATGTTTTGTGTTATGTTATGTTTTGTGTTATATTATGTTTTGTGCTATATTATGTTTTGTGTTATGTTAAGTTTCTTGTTATGTTATGTTAAGTTAAGTTTTGTGTTATATTATGTTTTGTGTTATGTTATGTTTTGTGTTATGTTATGTTTTGTGTTATGTTATATTTGTGTTATGTTATGTTTTGTGTTATGTTTTGTGTTGTGTTATGTTATGTTTTGTGTTATGTTATGTTTTGTGTTGTGTTATGTTATGTTATATTTTGTGTTATGTTATGTTTTGTTTTATGTTATGTTTTGTGTTGTGTTATGTTATGCTTTGTGTTGTGTTATGTTATGTTTTGTGTTGTGTTATGTTATGTTTTGTGTTATGTTATGTTATGTTTTGTGTTATGTTATGTTTTGTGTTGTGTTATGTTATGTTTTGTGTTGTGTTGTGTTATGTTTTGTGTTGTGTTGTGTTATGTTTTGTGTTGTGTTATGTTATGTTATGTTATGTTATGTTTTGTTATGCTGTGTTTTATGTTATGTTATGTTTTGTGTTATGTTATGTTATGTTATGTTTTGTGTTGTGTTATGTTATGTTTTACGTTATGTTATGTTTTGTGTTACGTTATGTTATGTTAGGTTTTGTGTTATGTTATGTTTTACGTTATGTTATGTTTTGTGTTATGTTATGTTATGTTATATTTTGTGTTATGTTATGTTATGTTTTGTGTTGTGTTATGTTATGTTTTGTGTTATGTTATGTTTTGTGTTGTGTTATGTTATGTTATGCTTTGTGTTGTGTTATGTTATGTTTTGTGTTATGTTTTGTGTTGTGTTATGTTATGTTTTGTGTTATGTTATGTTTTGTGTTGTGTTATGTTATGTTATATTTTGTGTTATGTTATGTTTTGTGTTATGTTATGTTTTGTGTTATGCTATGTTATGTTATGTGTTATGTTATGTTATGTTTTGTGTTGTGTTATGTGATGTTATGTTTTGTATTCTGTTATGTTTCGTGTTGTGTTATGTTTTGTGTTATGTTTTGTGTTGTGTTTTGTGTTGTGTTATGTTTTGTGTTGTGTTATGTTTTGTGTTGTGTTATGTTATGTTATGGTATGTTTTGTGTTATGTTATGTTTTCTGTTGTGTTATGTTATGTGTTGTTTTATGTTATGTTTTGTGTTGTGTTATGTTATGTATTGTGTTATGTAATGTTTTGTGTTATGTTATGTTTTGTGTTGTGTTATGTTATGCTTTGTGTTGTGTTATGTTATGTTTTGAGTTGTGTTATGTTATGTTATGTTTTGTGTTATGTTATGTTATGTTTTGTGTTATGTTATGTTTTGTGTTGTGTTATGTAATGGTATGTTTTGTGTTATGTTATGTTTTGTGTTATGTTATGTTTTGTGTTGTGTTATGTGTTGTGTTATGTTATGTGTTGAGTTATGTTATGTTATGTGTTGTGTTATGTTATGTTATGTTTTGTGTTGTTATGTTATGTTTTGTGTTATGTTATGTTATGTTTTGTGTTATGTTATGTTATGTTTTGTGTTATGTTATGTTATGTTTTGTGTTGTGTTATGTTATGTTATGTTTTGTGTTATGCTATGTCATGTTTTGTGTTATGGTATGTTTTGTGTTATGTTATGTGTTGTGTTATGTTATGTTTTGTGTTGTGTTATGTTTTGTGTTATGTTATGTTGTGTTTTGTGTTATGTTATGTTTTGTGTTGTGTAATGTTATTTCTTTTCTAATGTTATGTGTTGTGTTATGTTATGTTTTGTGTTATGTTTTGTGTTGTGTTATGTTTTGTGTTGTGTTATGTTTTGTGTTGTGTTATGTTATCTTTTGCGGTGTGTTACGTTATGTTTTGTGTTGTGGTATAATTTGTGTTGTGTTGTTTTATGTTATGTTATGTTTTGTGTTGTGTTATGTTATGTTTTGTGTTGCGTTATGTTATGTTTTGTGTTGTGTTATGTAATGGTATGTTTTGTGTTATGTTATGTTTTGTGTTATGTTATGTGTTGTGTTATGTTATGTGTTGTGTTATGTTATGTGTTGTGTTATGTTATGTTATGTGTTGTGTTATGTTATGTTTTGTGTTGTTATGTTATGTTTTGTGTTATGTTATGTTATGTTTAGTGTTATGTTATGTTATGTTTTGTGTTCTGTTATGTTATGTTATGTTTTGTGTTATGCTATGTTATGTTTTGTGTTATGTTATGTTTTGTGTTATGTTATGTGTTGTGTTATGTTATGTTTTGTGTTGTGTTATGTTTTGTGTTATGTTATGTTTTGTGTTGTGTTATGATATATTTTGTGTTATGTTATGTTTTGTGTTATGTTATGTTTTGTGTTATGTTATGTTATGTTTTGTGTTATGTTAATTTATGTTTTGTGTTATGTTATGTTTTGTGTTCTGTTATGTTATGTTATGTTTTGTTTTATGTTATGTTTTGTGATATGTTATGTTTTGTGTTGTGTTATGTTATGTGTTGTGTTATGTTTTGTGTTATGTTATGTTTTGTGTTATGTTATGTTATGTGTTGTGTTATGTTATGTTTTGTGTTGTTATGCTATGTTTTGTGTTATGTTATGTTTTGTGTTATGCTATGTTATGTGATGTTTTGTTATGTTTTGTGTTATGTTATGTTTTGTGTTATGTTATGTTTTGTGTTATGTTATGTTTTGTGTTATGTTATGTTTTGTGTTATGTTAAGTTTTTTGTTATGTTATGTTAAGTTAAGTTTTGTGTTATATTATGTTTTGTGTTATGTTATGTTTTGTGTTATGTTATGTTTTGTGTTATGTTATATTTGTGTTATGTTATGTTTTGTGTTATGTTATGTTTTGTGTTATGTTATGTTATGTTTTGTGTTGTGTTATGTTTTGTGTTGGGTTATGTTATGTTATGTTTTGTGTTATGTTATGTTATGTTTTGTGTTATGTTATGTTTTGTGTTGTGTTGTGTTATGTTTTGTGTTGTGTTGTGTTATGTTTTGTGTTCTGTTATGTTATGTTATGTTATGTTTTGTTATGCTTTGTGTTATGTTATGTTATGTTTTGTGTTATGTTATGTTTTGTATTTTGTTATGTTTTGTGTTATGTTATGTTATGTTTTGTGTTGTGTTATGTTATGTTTTGTGTTATGTTATGTTTTGTGTTGTGTTATGTTATGTTATGTTTTGTGTTGTGTTATGTTATGTTTTGTGTTATGTTTTGTGTTGTGTTATGTTATGTTTTGTGTTATGTTATGTTTTGTGTTGTGTTATGTTATGTTATATTTTGTGTTATGTTACGTTTTGTTTTATGTTATGTTTTGTGTTGTGTTATGTTATGCTTTGTGTTGTGTTATGTTATGTTTTGTGTTGTGTTATGTTATGTTATGTTTTGTGTTATGTTATGTTATGTTTTGTGTTATGTTATGTTTTGTGTTGTGTTATGTTATGTTTTGTGTTGTGTTGTGTTATGTTTTGTGTTGTGTTGTGTTATGTTTTGTGTTGTGTTATGTTATGTTATGTTATGTTATGTTATGTTATGTTATGTTTTGTTATGCTGTGTTTTATGTTATGTTATGTTTTGTGTTATGTTATGTTTTGTATTTTGTTATGTTTTGTGTTATGTTATGTTATGTTATGTTTTGTGTTGTGTTATGTTATGTTTTACGTTATGTTATGTTTTGTGTTACGTTATGTTATGTTAGGTTTTGTGTTATGTTATGTTTTACGTTATGTTATGTTTTGTGTTATGTTATGTTATGTTATATTTTGTGTTATGTTATGTTATGTTTTGTGTTGTGTTATGTTATGTTTTGTGTTATGTTATGTTTTGTGTTGTGTTATGTTATGTTATGCTTTGTGTTGTGTTATGTTATGTTTTGTGTTATGTTTTGTGTTGTGTTATGTTATGTTTTGTGTTATGTTATGTTTTGTGTTGTGTTATGTTATGTTATATTTTGTGTTATGTTATGTTTTGTGTTATGTTATGTTTTGTGTTATGCTATGTTATGTTATGTGTTATGTTATGTTATGTTTTGTGTTGTGTTATGTGATGTTATGTTTTGTATTCTGTTATGTTTCGTGTTGTGTTATGTTTTGTGTTATGTTTTGTGTTGTGTTTTGTGTTGTGTTATGTTTTGTGTTGTGTTATGTTTTGTGTTGTGTTATGTTATGTTATGGTATGTTTTGTGTTATGTTATGTTTTCTGTTGTGTTATGTTATGTGTTGTTTTAGGTTATGTTTTGTGTTGTGTTATGTTATGATTTGTGTTATGTAATGTTTTGTGTTATGTTATGTTTTGTGTTGTGTTATGTTATGCTTTGTGTTGTGTTATGTTATGTTTTGAGTTGTGTTATGTTATGTTATGTTTTGTGTTAGTATATGTTATGTTTTGTGTTAGTATATGTTATGTTTTGTGTTGTATATGTTATGTTTTGTGTTGTGTTATGTTATGTTTTGTGTTATGTTATGTTATGTTATGTTATTTTATGTTATGTTGTGTAATGTTATGTTATGTTATCTTATGTTATGTTATGTTATGTTATGCTATGCTATGCTATGTTATGTTATGTTATGTTATGTTATGTTATGTTATGTTATGTTATGTTATGTTATGTTATGTTATGTTATGTTATGTTATGTTATGTTATGTTATGTTATGTTATGTTATGTTATGTTATGTTATGTTATGTTATGTTATGTTATGTTATGTTATGTTATGTTATGTTTTGTGTTATGTTATGTTTTGTGTTATTCTATGTTATGTTTTGTGTTATGTTATGTTTTGTGTTATGTTATGTATTGTGTTATGTTATGTTTTGTGTTGTGTTATGTTTTGTGTTATGTTATGTTATGTTTTGTGTTATGTTATGTGTTGTGTTGTGTTATGTTATGTTATTTTTTGTGTTATGTTATGTTTTGTGTTATGTTATGTTCTGTGTTATTTTATGTTTTGTGTTATGTTATGTTATGTTTTGTGTTATGTTATGTTATGTTATGTTTTGTGTTATGTTATGTTTTGTGTTGTGTTATGTTATGTTTTGTGTTATGTTATGTTTTGTGTTATGTTATGTGTTGTGTTATGTTATGTGTTGAGTTATGTTATGTTATGTGTTGTGTTATGTTATGTTATGTGTTGTGTTATGTTATGTTTTGTGTTGTTATGTTATGTTTTGTGTTATGTTATGTTTTGTGTTATGTTATGTTATGTTTTGTGTTATGTTATGTTATGTTTTGTGTTGTGTTATGTTATGTTATGTTTTGTGTTATGCTATGTCATGTTTTGTGTTATGGTATGTTTTGTGTTATGTTATGTGTTGTGTTATGTTATGTTTTGTGTTGTGTTATGTTTTGTGTTATGTTATGTTGTGTTTTGTGTTATGTTATGTTTTGTGTTGTGTAATGTTATTTCTTTTGTTATGTTATGTGTTGTGTTATGTTATGTTTTGTGTTATGTTTTGTGTTGTGTTATGTTTTGTGTTGTGTTATGTTATCTTTTGCGGTGTGTTACGTTATGTTTTGTGTTGTGGTATAATTTGTGTTGTGTTGTTTTATGTTATGTTATGTTTTGTGTTGTGTTATGTTATGTTTTGTGTTGCGTTATGTTATGTTTTGTGTTATGTTATGTAATGTTATGTTATGTTATGTTATGTTTTGTGTTATGTTATGTTATGTTATGTTTTGTGTTATGTTATGTTGTGTTATGTTATGTTCTGTGTTATGTTATGTTTTGTGTTATGTTATGCTTTGTGTTGTGTCATGTTACTATTTGTGTTATGTTATGTTTTGTGTTGTGTTATGTTATTTTGTGTGTTATGTTATGTTTTGTGTTGTGTTATGTTTTGTGTTATGTTATGTTTTGTGTTGTGTTATGATATTTTTTGTGTTATGTTATGTTTTGTGTTATGTTATGTTTTGTGTTATGTTATGTAATGTTTTGTGTTATGTTATGTTATGTTTTGTGTTATGTTATGTTTTGTGTTCTGTTATGTTATGTTTTGTTTTATGTTATGTTTTGTGATATGTTATGTTTTGTGTTGTGTTATGTTATGTGTTGTGTTATGTTTTGTGTTATGTTATGTTTTGTGTTATGTTATGTTATGTGTTGTGTTATGTTATGTTTTGTGTTGTTATGCTATGTTTTGTGTTATGTTATGTTTTGTGTTATGCTATGTTATGTGATGTTATGTTATGTTTTGTGTTATGTTATGTTTTGTGTTATGTTATGTTTTGTGTTATATTATGTTTTGTGCTATATTATGTTTTGTGTTATGTTAAGTTTTTTGTTATGTTATGTTAAGTTAAGTTTTGTGTTATATTATGTTTTGTGTTATGTTATGTTTTGTGTTATGTTATGTTTTGTGTTATGTTATATTTGTGTTATGTTATGTTTTGTGTTATGTTATGTTTTGTGTTATGTTATGTTATGTTTTGTGTTGTGTTATGTTTTGTGTTGTGTTATGTTTTGTGTTGTGTTATGTTATGTTTTGTGTTATGTTAGGTTATGTTATATTATGTTTTGTGTTATGTTATGTTATGTTTTACGTTATGTTATGTTTTGTGTTATGTTATGTTATGTTTTGATTTATGTTATGTTATGTTTTGTGTTAGTATATGTTATGTTTTGTGTTAGTATATGTTATGTTTTGTGTTCGTATATGTTATGTTTTGTGTTGTGTTATGTTATGTTTTGTGTTATGTTTTGTTATGTTATGTTATTTTATGTTATGTTGTGTAATGTTATGTTATGTTATGTTTTGTGTTATGCTATGTTATGTTTTGTGTTATGTTATGTTTTGTGTTATGTTATGTGTTGTGTTATGTTATGTTTTGTGTTGTGTTATGTTTTGTGTTATGTTATGTTATGTTTTGTGTTATGTTATGTTTTATGTTGTGTTATGTTATTTCTTGTGTTATGTTATGTGTTGTGTTGTGTTATGTTATGTTTTGTGTTATGTTTCGTGTTGTGTTATGTTTTGTGTTGTGTTATGTTATCTTTTGCGGTGTGTTACGTTATGTTTTGTGTTGTGGTATAATTTGTGTTGTGTTGTTTTATGTAATGTTATGTTTTGTGTTGTCTTATGTTATGTTTTGTGTTGCGTTATGTTATGTTTTGTGTTATGTTATGTTTTGTGTTATGTTATGTAATGTTATGTTATGTTATGTTATGTTTTGTGTTATGTTATGTTATGTTATGTTTTGTGTTATGTTATGTTATGTTGTGTTATGTTATGTTCTGTGTTATGTTATGTTTTGTGTTATGTTGTGCTTTGTGTTGTGTCATGTTACTATTTGTGTTATGTTATGTTTTGTGTTGTCTTATGTTATGTTTTGTGTTATGTTATGTTTTGTGTTATGTTATGTGTTGTCTTATGTTATGTTTTGTGTTGTTTTATGTTTTGTGTTATGTTATGTTTTGTGTTGTGTTATGATATTTTTTGTGTTATGTTATGTTTTGTGTTATGTTATGTTTTGTGTTATGTTATGTTATGTTTTGTGTTATGTTATGTTATGTTTTGTGTTATGTTATGTTTTGTGTTCTGTTATGTTATGTTATGTTATGTTTTGTTTTATGTTATGTTTTGTGATATGTTATGTTTTGTGTTGTGTTATGTTATGTGTTATGTTTTGTGTTATGTTATGTTTTGTGTTATGTTATGTTATGCTTTGTGTTATGTTATGTTATATTATGTTTTGTGTTATGTTATGTTATGTTTTACGTTATGTTATGTTTTGTGTTATGTTATGTTATGTTATGTTTTGTGTTATGTTATGTTATGTTTTGTGGCGTGTTATGTTATGTTTTGTGTTATGTTATGTTTTGTGTTGTGTTATGTTATGTTATGTTTTGTGTTGTGTTATGTTATGTTTTGTGTTATGTTTTGTGTTGTGTTATGTTATGTTTTGTGTTATGTTATGTTTTGTGTTGTGTTATGTTATGTTATATTTTGTGTTATGTTATGTTTTGTGTTATGTTATGTTATGTGTTATGTTATGTTATGTTTTGTGTTGTGTTATGTGATGTTATGTTTTGTATTCTGTTATGTTTCGTGTTGTGTTATGTTATGTTTTGTGTTATGTTTTGTGTTGTGTTTTGTGTTGTGTTATGTTTTGTGTTGTGTTATGTTTTGTGTTGTGTTATGTTATGTTATGGTATGTTTTGTGTTATGTTATGTTTTCTGTTGTGTTATGATATGTGTTGTTTTATGTTATGTTTTGTGTTGTGTTATGTTATGTATTGTGTTATGTAATGTTTTGTGTTATGTTATGTTTTGTGTTGTGTTATGTTATGCTTTGTGTTGTGTTATGTTATGTTTTGTGTTGTGTTATGTTATGTTATGTTTTGTGTTAGTATATGTTGTTTTGTGTTAGTATATGTTATGTTTTGTGTTCGTATATGTTATGTTTTGTGTTGTGTTATGTTATGTTATGTTATGTTATTTTATGTTATGTTGTGTAATGTTATGTTATCTTATGTTATGTTATGTTATGTTATGTTATGTTATGCTATGCTATGCTATGCTATGTTATGTTATGTTATGTTATGTTATGTTACGTTATGTTATGTTATGTTATGTTATGTTATGTTACGTTACGTTATGTTATGTTATGTTATGTTATGTTATGTTATGTTATGTTATGTTATGTTTTGTGTTATGTTATGTTTTGTGTTATGCTATGTTATGTTTTGTGTTATGTTATGTTTTGTGTTATGTTATGTATTGTGTTATGTTATGTTTTGTGTTGTGTTATGTTTTGTGTTATGTTATGTTATGTTTTTTGTTATGTTATGTGTTGTGTTGGGTTATGTTATGTTATTTTTTGTGTTATGTTATGTTTTGTGTTATGTTATGTTCTGTGTTATTTTATGTTTTGTGTTATGTTATGTTATGTTTTGTGTTATGTTATGTTATGTTTTGTGTTGTGTTATGTTATGTTATGTTTTGTGTTATGTTATGTTTTGTGTTATGTTATGTGTTGTGTTATGTTATGTGTTGAGTTATGTTATGTGTTGTGTTGTGTTATGTTATGTGTTGTGTTATGTTATGTTTTGTGTTGTTATGTTATGTTTTGTGTTATGTTATGTTATGTTTTGTGTTATGTTATGTTATATTATGTTTTGTGTTATGTTATGTTATGTTTTACGTTATGTTATGTTTTGTGTTATGTTATGTTATGTTATGTTTTGTGTTATGTTATGTTATGTTTTGTGGCGTGTTATGTTATGTTTTGTGTTATGTTATGTTTTGTGTTGTGTTATGTTATGTTTTGTGTTGTGTTATGTTATGTTTTGTGTTATGTTTTGTGTTGTGTTATGTTATGTTTTGTGTTATGTTATGTTTTGTGTTGTGTTATGTTATGATATATTTTGTGTTATGTTATGTTTTGTGTTATGTTATGTTTTGTGTTATGTTATGCTATGTGTTATGTTATGTTATGTTTTGTGTTGTGTTATGTGATGTTATGTTTTGTATTCTGTTATGTTTCGTGTTGTGTTATGTTATGTTTTGTGTTATGTTTTGTGTTGTGTTTTGTGTTGTGTTATGTTTTGTGTTGTGTTATGTTTTGTGTTGTGTTATGTTATGGTATGTTTTGTGTTATGTTATGTTTTCTGTTATGTTATGTGTTGTTTTATGTTATGTTTTGTGTTGTGTTATGTTATGTATTGTGTTATGTAATGTTTTGTGTTATGTTATGTTTTGTGTTGTGTTATGTTATGCTTTGTGTTGTGTTATGTTATGTTTTGTGTTGTGTTATGTTATGTTATGTTTTGTGTTAGTATATGTTGTTTTGTGTTAGTATATGTTATGTTTTGTGTTCGTATATGTTATGTTTTGTGTTGTGTTATGTTATGTTTTGTGTTATGTTATGTTATGTTATGTTATTTTATGTTATGTTGTGTAATGTTATGTTATCTTATGTTATGTTATGTTATGTTATGTTATGTTATGTTATGTTATGTTATGTTATGCTATGCTATGCTATGTTATGTTATGTTATGTTATGTTACGTTACGTTATGTTATGTTATGTTATGTTAGGTTACGTTACGTTATGTTATGTTATGTTATGTTATGTTATGTTATGTTATGTTATGTTATGTTATGTTATGTTATGTTTTGTGTTATGTTATGTTTTGTGTTATGCTATGTTATGTTTTGTGTTATGTTATGTTTTGTGTTATGTTATGTATTGTGTTATGTTATGTTTTGTGTTGTGTTATGTTTTGTGTTATGTTATGTTATGTTGTTTGTTATGTTATGTGTTGTGTTGTGTTATGTTATGTTATTTTTTGTGTTATGTTATGTTTTGTGTTATGTTATGTTCTGTGTTATTTTATGTTTTGTGTTATGTTATGTTATGTTTTGTGTTATGTTATGTTATGTTTTGTGTTGTGTTATGTTATGTTATGTTTTGTGTTATGTTATGTTTTGTGTTATGTTATGTGTTGTGTTATGTTATGTGTTGAGTTATGTTATGTTATGTGTTGTGTTGTGTTATGTTATGTGTTGTGTTATGTTATGTTTTGTGTTGTTATGTTATGTTTTGTGTTATGTTATGTTATGTTTTGTGTTATGTTATATTATATTTTGTGTTATGTTATGTTATGTTTTGTGTTGTGTTATGTTATGTTATGTTTTGTGTTATGCTATGTTATGTTTTGTGTTATGTTATGTTTTGTGTTATGTTATGTGTTGTGTTATGTTATGTTTTGTGTTGTGTTATGTTTTGTGTTATGTTATGTTGTGTTTTGTGTTATGTTATGTTTTGTGTTGTGTTATGTTATTTCTTGTATTATGTTATGTTTTGTGTTATGTTATGTTTTGTGTTATGTTTTGTGTTATGTTATGTAATGTTATGTTATGTTTTGTGTTATGTTATGTTATGTTATGTTATGTTATGTTTTGTGTTATGTTATGTTATGTTATGTTATGTTATGTTCTGTGTTATGTTATGTTTTGTGTTATGTTATGCTTTGTGTTGTGTCATGTTACTATTTGTGTTATGTTATGTTTTGTGTTGTGTTATGTTATGTTTTGTGTTATGTTATGTTTTGTGTTATGTTATGTGTTGTGTTATGTTATGTTTTGTGTTGTGTTATGTTTTGTGTTATGTTATGTTTTGTGTTGTGTTATGATATTTTTTGTGTTATGTTATGTTTTGTGTTATGTTATGTTTTGTGTTATGTTATGTTATGTTTTGTGTCATGTTATGTTATGTTTTGTGTTATGTTATGTTTTGTGTTCTGTTATGTTATGTTTTGTTCTATGTTATGTTTTGTGATATGTTATGTTTTGTGTTGTGTTATGTTATGTGTTGTGTTATGTTTTGTGTTATGTTATGTTTTGTGTTATGTTATGTGTTGTGTTATGTTATGTTTTGTGTTGTTATGCTATGTTTTGTGTTATGTTATGTTTTGTGTTATACTATGTTATGTGATGTTATGTTATGTTTTGTGTTATGTTATGTTTTGTGTTATGTTATGAGTTGTGTTATGTTATGTTTTGTGTAAAGTTATGTTTTGTGTTGTGTTATGTTTTGTGTTATGTTATGTTATGCTTTGTGTTGTGTTATGTTTTGTGTTGTGTTGTGTTACGTTTTCTGTTGTGTTGTGTTATGTTTTGTGTTATGTTATGTTTTGTGTTATGTTATGTTAAGTTTTGTGCTATGTTATGTTATGTTTATGTTTTGTGTTATGTTATGTTATGTTATGTGTTGTGTTATGTTATGTTATGTTTTGTGTTGTGTTATGTTGTTTTGTGTTATGTTAAGTTATGCTTTGTGTTGTGTTATGTTTTGTGTTATGTTATGTTATGTTTTGTGTTATGTTTTGTGTTATGTATAGTTATGTTTTGTGTTGTGTTATGTTATGTTATGTTTTGTGTTGTGGTATGGTATGTTATGTTTTGTGTTATGTTTCGTTTTGTTATGTTATGTTATGTTTTGTGTTGTGTTATTTTATGTTATGTATTGTGTTATGTTTTGTGTTGTGTTATGTTATGTGCTATGTTATGTTTTGTGATATGTTATGTTTTGTATTGTGTTATGTTATGTGTTGTGTTAAGTAATGTTTTGTGTTGCGTTATGTTATGTATTGTGTTATGTTATGCTTTGTGTTGTGATATGTTATGTTTTGTGTTGTGTTATGTTTTGTTTTGTGTTGTGTTGTGTTATGTTATGTTTTGTGTTATGGTATGTTATGTTGAGTGTTAAGTTATGTTATGTTTTGTGTTGGGTCTTTTGTTGTGTTATGTTTTGTGTTGTGTTGTGTTGTGTTATGTTTTGTGTTATGTTATGTTATGTTTTGTGTTATGTTATGTTATATTATGTTTTGTGTTATGTTATGTTATGTTTTACGTTATGTTATGTTTTGTGTTATGTTATGTTATGTTATGTTTTGTGTTATGTTATGTTATGTTTTGTGGCGTGTTATGTTATGTTTTGTGTTATGTTATGTTTTGTGTTGTGTTATGTTATGTTTTGTGTTGTGTTATGTTATGTTTTGTGTTATGTTTTGTGTTGTGTTATGTTATGTTTTGTGTTATGTTATGTTTTGTGTTGTGTTATGTTATGTTATATTTTGTGTTATGTTATGTTTTGTGTTATGTTATGTTTTGTGTTATGTTATGTTATGTGTTATGTTATGTTATGTTTTGTGTTGTGTTATGTGATGTTATGTTTTGTATTCTGTTATGTTTCGTGTTGTGTTATGTTATGTTTTGTGTTATGTTTTGTGTTGTGTTTTGTGTTGTGTTATGTTTTGTGTTGTGTTATGTTTTGTGTTGTGTTATGTTATGGTATGTTTTGTGTTATGTTATGTTTTCTGTTGTGTTATGTTATGTGTGGTTTTATGTTATGTTTTGTGTTGTGTTATGTTATGTATTGTGTTATGTAATGTTTTGTGTTATGTTATGTTTTGTGTTGTGTTATGTTATGCTTTGTGTTGTGTTATGTTATGTTTTGTGTTGTGTTATGTTATGTTATGTTTTGTGTTAGTATATGTTGTTTTGTGTTAGTATATGTTATGTTT
This sequence comes from Tenodera sinensis, assembly GCA_030765045.1. Lineage (NCBI taxonomy): Eukaryota > Metazoa > Arthropoda > Insecta > Mantodea > Mantidae > Tenodera > Tenodera sinensis. The sequence continues at coordinate 106,366 of JAUKNM010000016.1, forward strand.
TGTGTTCGTATATGTTATGTTTTGTGTTGTGTTATGTTATGTTTTGTGTTATGTTATGTTATGTTATGTTATTTTATGTTATGTTGTGTAATGTTATGTTATCTTATGTTATGTTATGTTATGTTATGTTATGCTATGCTATGCTATGTTATGTTATGTTATGTTATGTTATGTTATGTTATGTTATGTTATGTTATGTTACGTTATGTTATGTTATGTTATGTTATGTTAGGTTACGTTACGTTATGTTATGTTATGTTATGTTATGTTATGTTATGTTATGTTATGTTATGTTATGTTATGTTATGTTATGCTATGTTATGTTATGTTATGTTTTGTGTTATGTTATGTTTTGTGTTATGCTATGTTATCTTTTGTGTTATGTTATGTTTTGTGTTATGTTATGTATTGTGTTATGTTATGTTTTGTGTTGTGTTATGTTTTGTGTTATGTTATGTTATGGTTTTTGTTATGTTATGTGTTGTGTTGTGTTATGTTATGTTATTTTTTGTGTTATGTTATGTTTTGTGTTATGTTATGTTCTGTGTTATTTTATGTTTTGTGTTATGTTATGTTATGTTTTGTGTTATGTTATGTTATGTTTTGTGTTGTGTTATGTTATGTTATGTTTTGTGTTATGTTATGTTTTGTGTTATGTTATGTGTTGTGTTATGTTATGTGTTGAGTTATGTTATGTTATGTGTTGTGTTGTGTTATGTTATGTGTTGTGTTATGTTATGTTTTGTGTTGTTATGTTATGTTTTGTGTTATGTTATGTTATGTTATGTTTTGTGTTATGTTATATTATATTTTGTGTTATGTTATGTTATGTTTTGTGTTGTGTTATGTTGTGTTATGTTTTGTGTTATGCTATGTTATGTTTTGTGTTATGTTATGTTTTGTGTTATGTTATGTGTTGTGTTATGTTATGTTTTGTGTTGTGTTATGTTTTCTGTTATGTTATGTTGTGTTTTGTGTTATGTTATGTTTTGTGTTGTGTTATGTTATTTCTTGTATTATGTTATGTTTTGTGTTATGTTATGTTTTGTGTTATGTTTTGTGTTATGTTATGTAATGTTATGTTATGTTATGTTATGTTTTGTGTTATGTTATGTTATGTTATGTTTTGTGTTATGTTATGTTATGTTGTGTTATGTTATGTTCTGTGTTATGTTATGTTTTGTGTTATGTTATGCTTTGTGTTGTGTCATGTTACTATTTGTGTTATGTTATGTTTTGTGTTGTGTTATGTTATGTTTTGTGTTATGTTATGTTTTGTGTTATGTTATGTGTTGTGTTATGTTATGTTTTGTGTTGTGTTATGTTTTGTGTTATGTTATGTTTTGTGTTGTGTTATGATATTTTTTGTGTTATGTTATGTTTTGTGTTATGTTATGTTTTGTGTTATGTTATGTTATGTTTTGTGTCATGTTATGTTATGTTTTGTGTTATGTTACGTTTTGTGTTCTGTTATGTTATGTTTTGTTTTATGTTATGTTTTGTGATATGTTATGTTTTGTGTTGTGTTATGTTATGTGTTGTGTTATGTTTTGTGTTATGTTATGTTTTGTGTTATGTTATGTGTTGTGTTATGTTATGTTTTGTGTTGTTATGCTATGTTTTGTGTTATGTTATGTTTTGTGTTATACTATGTTATGTGATGTTATGTTATGTTTTGTGTTATGTTATGTTTTGTGTTATGTTATGAGTTGTGTTATGTTATGTTTTGTGTAAAGTTATGTTTTGTGTTGTGTTATGTTTTGTGTTATGTTATGTTATGCTTTGTGTTGTGTTATGTTTTGTGTTGTGTTACGTTTTCTGTTGTGTTGTGTTATGTTTTGTGTTATGTTATGTTTTGTGTTATGTTATGTTAAGTTTTGTGCTATGTTATGTTATGTTTATGTTTTGTGTTATGTTATGTTATGTTATGTGTTGTGTTATGTTATGTTATGTTTTGTGTTGTGTTATGTTGTTTTGTGTTATGTTAAGTTATGCTTTGTGTTGTGTTATGTTTTGTGTTATGTTATGTTATGTTTTGTGTTATGTAATGTTATGTTTTGTGTTGTGTTATGTTATGTTATGTTTTGTGTTGTGGTATGGTATGTTATGTTTTGTGTTATGTTATGTTTTGTTATGTTATGTTATGTTTTGTGTTGTGTTATTTTATGTTATGTATTGTGTTATGTTTTGTGTTGTGTTATGTTATGTGTTATGTTATGTTTTGTGATATGTTATGTTTTGTATTGTGTTATGTTATGTGTTGTGTTAAGTAATGTTTTGTGTTGCGTTATGTTATGTATTGTGTTATGTTATGCTTTGTGTTGTGATATGTTATGTTTTGTGTTGTGTTATGTTTTGTTTTGTGTTGTGTTATGTTATGTTTTGTGTTATGGTATGTTATGTTGAGTGTTAAGTTATGTTATGTTTTGTGTTGGGTCTTTTGTTGTGTTATGTTTTGTGTTGTGTTGTGTTGTGTTATGTTTTGTGTTATGTTATGTTATGTTTTGTGTTATGTTATGTTATATTATGTTTTGTGTTATGTTATGTTATGTTTTACGTTATGTTATGTTTTGTGTTATGTTATGTTATGTTATGTTTTGTGTTATGTTATGTTATGTTTTGTGGCGTGTTATGTTATGTTTTGTGTTATGTTATGTTTTGTGTTGTGTTATGTTATGTTTTGTGTTGTGTTATGTTATGTTTTGTGTTATGTTTTGTGTTGTGTTATGTTATGTTTTGTGTTATGTTATGTTTTGTGTTGTGTTATGTTATGTTATATTTTGTGTTATGTTATGTTTTGTGTTATGTTATGTTTTGTGTTATGTTATGTTATGTGTTATGTTATGTTATGTTTTGTGTTGTGTTATGTGATGTTATGTTTTGTATTCTGTTATGTTTCGTGTTGTGTTATGTTATGTTTTGTGTTATGTTTTGTGTTGTGTTTTGTGTTGTGTTATGTTTTGTGTTGTGTTATGTTTTGTGTTGTGTTATGTTATGGTATGTTTTGTGTTATGTTATGTTTTCTGTTGTGTTATGTTATGTGTGGTTTTATGTTATGTTTTGTGTTGTGTTATGTTATGTATTGTGTTATGTAATGTTTTGTGTTATGTTATGTTTTGTGTTGTGTTATGTTATGCTTTGTGTTGTGTTATGTTATGTTTTGTGTTGTGTTATGTTATGTTATGTTTTGTGTTAGTATATGTTGTTTTGTGTTAGTATATGTTATGTTTTGTGTTCGTATATGTTATGTTTTGTGTTGTGTTATGTTATGTTTTGTGTTATGTTATGTTATGTTATGTTATGTTATTTTATGTTATGTTGTGTAATGTTATGTTATCTTATGTTATGTTATGTTATGTTATGTTATGCTATGCTATGCTATGTTATGTTATGTTATGTTATGTTATGTTATGTTATGTTACGTTATGTTATGTTATGTTATGTTATGTTAGGTTACGTTACGTTATGTTATGTTATGTTATGTTATGTTATGTTATGTTATGTTATGTTATGTTATGTTATGTTATGTTATGCTATGTTATGTTATGTTATGTTTTGTGTTATGTTATGTTTTGTGTTATGCTATGTTATCTTTTGTGTTATGTTATGTTTTGTGTTATGTTATGTATTGTGTTATGTTATGTTTTGTGTTGTGTTATGTTTTGTGTTGTTATGTTATGGTTTTTGTTATGTTATGTGTTGTGTTGTGTTATGTTATGTTATTTTTTGTGTTATGTTATGTTTTGTGTTATGTTATGTTCTGTGTTATTTTATGTTTTGTGTTATGTTATGTTATGTTTTGTGTTATGTTATGTTATGTTTTGTGTTGTGTTATGTTATGTTATGTTTTGTGTTATGTTATGTTTTGTGTTATGTTATGTGTTGTGTTATGTTATGTGTTGAGTTATGTTATGTTATGTGTTGTGTTGTGTTATGTTATGTGTTGTGTTATGTTATGTTTTGTGTTGTTATGTTATGTTTTGTGTTATGTTATGTTATGTTTTGTGTTATGTTATATTATATTTTGTGTTATGTTATGTTATGTTTTGTGTTGTGTTATGTTATGTTATGTTTTGTGTTATGCTATGTTATGTTTTGTGTTATGTTATGTTTTGTGTTATGTTATGTGTTGTGTTATGTTATGTTTTGTGTTGTGTTATGTTTTCTGTTATGTTATGTTGTGTTTTGTGTTATGTTATGTTTTGTGTTGTGTTATGTTATTTCTTGTATTATGTTATGTTTTGTGTTATGTTATGTTTTGTGTTATGTTTTGTGTTATGTTATGTAATGTTATGTTATGTTATGTTATGTTTTGTGTTATGTTATGTTATGTTATGTTTTGTGTTATGTTATGTTATGTTGTGTTATGTTATGTTCTGTGTTATGTTATGTTTTGTGTTATGTTATGCTTTGTGTTGTGTCATGTTACTATTTGTGTTATGTTATGTTTTGTGTTGTGTTATGTTATGTTTTGTGTTATGTTATGTTTTGTGTTATGTTATGTGTTGTGTTATGTTATGTTTTGTGTTGTGTTATGTTATGTTTTGTGTTGTGTTATGATATTTTTTGTGTTATGTTATGTTTTGTGTTATGTTATGTTTTGTGTTATGTTGTTATGTTTTGTGTCATGTTATGTTATGTTTTGTGTTATGTTACGTTTTGTGTTCTGTTATGTTATGTTTTGTTTTATGTTATGTTTTGTGATATGTTATGTTTTGTGTTGTGTTATGTTATGTGTTGTGTTATGTTTTGTGTTATGTTATGTTTTGTGTTATGTTATGTGTTGTGTTATGTTATGTTTTGTGTTGTTATGCTATGTTTTGTGTTATGTTATGTTTTGTGTTATACTATGTTATGTGATGTTATGTTATGTTTTGTGTTATGTTATGTTTTGTGTTATGTTATGAGTTGTGTTATGTTATGTTTTGTGTAAAGTTATGTTTTGTGTTGTGTTATGTTTTGTGTTATGTTATGTTATGCTTTGTGTTGTGTTATGTTTTGTGTTGTGTTACGTTTTCTGTTGTGTTGTGTTATGTTTTGTGTTATGTTATGTTTTGTGTTATGTTATGTTAAGTTTTGTGCTATGTTATGTTATGTTTATGTTTTGTGTTATGTTATGTTATGTTATGTGTTGTGTTATGTTATGTTATGTTTTGTGTTGTGTTATGTTGTTTTGTGTTATGTTAAGTTATGCTTTGTGTTGTGTTATGTTTTGTGTTATGTTATGTTATGTTTTGTGTTATGTAATGTTATGTTTTGTGTTGTGTTATGTTATGTTATGTTTTGTGTTGTGGTATGGTATGTTATGTTTTGTGTTATGTTATGTTTTGTTATGTTATGTTATGTTTTGTGTTGTGTTATTTTATGTTATGTATTGTGTTATGTTTTGTGTTGTGTTATGTTATGTGTTATGTTATGTTTTGTGATATGTTATGTTTTGTATTGTGTTATGTTATGTGTTGTGTTAAGTAATGTTTTGTGTTGCGTTATGTTATGTATTGTGTTATGTTATGCTTTGTGTTGTGATATGTTATGTTTTGTGTTGTGTTATGTTTTGTTTTGTGTTGTGTTATGTTATGTTTTGTGTTATGGTATGTTATGTTGAGTGTTAAGTTATGTTATGTTTTGTGTTGTGTCTTTTGTTGTGTTATGTTTTGTGTTGTGTTGTGTTGTGTTATGTTTTTTGTTATGTTATGTTTTGTGTTATGTTATGTTTTGTGTTGTGTTATGTTATGTTATGTTTTGTGTTGTGTTATGTTATGTTTTGTGTTATGTTATGTTATGTTATATTTTGTGTTGTGTTATGTTATGTTTTGTGTTATGTTATGTTTTGTATTATGTTGTGTTATGTTATGTTTTGTGTTGTGTTATGTTATGTTTTGTGTTATGTTATGTTTTGTGTAGTGTTATGTTATGTTATGTTATGTAATGTTTTGTGGTATGTTATGTTTTGTGTTGTGTTATGTTATGTTACGTTAAGTTATGTTATGAGTTATGTTATGTTTTGTGTTGTGTTATGTTTTGTGTTGTGTTATGTTATGTTTTGTGTTATGTTATGTTATGTTTTTGTGTTATGTTTTGTGTTATGTTATGTGTTATGTTATGTTTTGTGTTGTGTTATGTTATGTTTTGTGTTATGTTATGTTTTGTGTTATGTTATGTTTTGTGTTGTGTTATGTTTTGTGTTGTGTTATGTTTTGTGTTGTGTTATGTTTTGTGTTATGTTATGTTTTGTGTTATGTTATGTTTTGTGTTATGTTATGTTATGTTTTGTGTTATGTTATGTTTTGTGTTGTGTTATGTTGTGTTACGTTGTGTTTTGTGTTGTGTTATGTTATGTTATGTTCTGTGTTATGTTATGTTATGTTTTGTGTTGTGTTATGTTATGATTTGTGTTGTGTTATGTTATGTTTTGTGTTGTGTTATAATTTGTGTTGTGTTGTGTTATGTTATGTTATGTTATATTTGTGTTGTGTTATGTTATGTTTTGTGTTGTGTTATGTTATGTTTTGTGTTATGTTATGTTTTGTGTTATGTTATGTTTTGTGTTGTGTTATGTTGTGTGTTGTGTTATGTTATGTTTGGGTTGTCTTATGTTATGTTTTGTGTTGTGTTATGTTATGATTTGTGTTATGTTATGTTTTGTGTTATGTTTTGTGTTGTGTTATGTTATGTTTTGTATTATGTTATGTTTTGTGTTGTGTTATGTTATGTTTTGTGTTATGTTATGTGTTATGCTATGCTTTGTGTTGTGTTATGTTATGTTGTGTTATGTTTTGTGTTGTGTTATGTTATGTTTTGTGTTATGTTATGTTTTGTGTTATGTTATGTTATGTGTTATGTTATGTTTTGTGTTGTGTTATGTTATGTTTTGTGTTATGTTATCTTATGTTTTGTGTTATGTTTTGTGTTGTTTTATATTTTGTGTTGTGTTATGTTTTGTGTTGTGTAATGTTTTGTGTTATGTTTTTTTTGTGTTATGTTATGTTTTGTTATATGTTATGTTTTGTGTTGTGTTATGTTATGTTATGTGTTATGTTATGTTTTGTGTTGTGTTATGTTATGTTATGTTTTGTGTTATGTTATGTTTTGTGTTGTGTTATGTTATGTTATGTTTTGTGTTATGTTATGATTTGTGTTGTGTTATGTTATGTTTTGTGTTATGTTATGTTTTGTGTTATGTTATGTTTTGTGTTGTGTTATGTTATGTTATTGTTTGTGTTATGTTATGTTTTGTGTTATGTTATGTTTTGTGTTATGTTATGATTTGTGTTATGTTATGTTTTGTGTTATGTTATGTTTTGTGTTATGTTATGTTTTGTGTTGTGTTATGTTATGTTATGTTTTGTGTTATATTATGTTTTGTGTTATGTTATGTTTTGTGTTATGTTAAGTTTTGTGTTATGTTATGTGTTGTGTTATGTTATGTGTTGTGTTATGTTATGTGTTGTGTTATGTTGTTTTGTGTTGTTATGATATGTTTTGTGTTATTTTATGTTATGTTTTGTGTTATGTTATGTTATGTTTTGTGTTATGTTATGTTATGTTTTGTGTTGTGTTATGTTATGTTATGTTTTGTGTTATGCTATGTTATGTTTTGTGTTAAGTTAGTTATTGTGTTAGGTTATGTGTTGTGTTATGTTGTGTTTTGTGTTGTGTTATGTTTTGTGTTATGTTATGTTATGTTTTGTGTTATGTTATGTTTTGTGTTGTGTTATGTTATTTTTTGTGTTATGTTATGTTTTGTGTTATGTTATGTTTTGTGTTATGTTATGTTTTGTGTTATGTTATGTTTTGTGTTATGTTATGTTTTGTGTTGTGTTATGTTATGTTTTGTGTTGTGTTATGATATGTTATGTTTTGTGTTATGTTATGTTTTGTGTTATGTTATGTTTTGTGTTATGTTATGTGTTGTGTTATGCTATGTGTTGTGTTATGTTATGTTATGTGTCGTGTTATGTTATGTGTTGTGTTATGTTATGTTTTGTGTTGTTATGCTGTTTTGTGTTATGTTATGTTTTGTGTTATGCTATGTTATGTGATGTTATGTTATGTTTTGTGTTATGTTATGTTTTGTGTTATGTTAAGTTTTGTGTTATGTTATGTTATGTTATGTTATGTTTTGTGTTATGTTATGTTTTGTGTTATGTTATGTTTTGTGTTATGTTATGTTACGTTATGTTTTGTGTTGTGTTATGTTATGTTTTGTGTTATGTTTTGTGTTATATTATGTTATGTTTTGTGTTATTTATGTTATGTTATGTTTTGTGTTATGTTATGTTATGTTATGTGTTGTGTTATGTGTTGTGTTATGTTGTGTTATGTGTTTTGTGTTATGTTATGTGTTGTGTTATGTTTTGTTTTGTTTTGTTATGTTAAGTTTTGTGTTATGTTATGTTATGTTATGTCTTGTGTAATGTTAAGTTATATTTTGTGCTATGTTATGTTATGTTTTGTGTTATATTATGTGTTATGTTATGTTTTGTGTTATGTTATGTTATGTTATGTTTTGTGTTATGTTATGTTATGTATTTGTTATGTTATGTTTTGTGTTGTTTAACGTTATGTTATGTTTTGTGTTATGTTATGTGTTGTGTTACGTTATGTGTTGTGTTATGTTATGTGTCGTGTTATGTTATGTTATGTGTTGTTTTATGTTATGTTTAGTGTTATGTTATTTTTTGTGTTATGTTATGTCTTGTGTTATGTTATGTTATGTTATGTTTTGTGTTATGTTATGTTATGTTATGTTTTGTGTTGTGTTATGTTATGTTATGTTTTGTGTTATGTTATGTTATGTTTTGTGTTATGTTATGTTTTGCGTTATGCTATGTTGTGTGATGTTATGTTAATTTTGTGTTCTGTTATGTTTTGTGTTATGTTATGTTTTGTGTTATGTTATGTTTTGTGTTATGTTATGTTATGTTTTGTGTTATGTTATGTTATGTTCTGTGTTATGTTATGTTTTGTGTTGTGTTATGTTATGTTTTGTGTTATGTTATGTTATGTTTTGTGTTATGTTATGTTTTGTGTTATGTTATGTTTTGTGTTAAGTTATGTTATGTTTTGTGTTGTGTTATGTTTTGTGTTGTGTTGTGTTATGTTTTGTGTTGTGTTATGTTAAGTTATGTTCTGTTTTGTGTTTTGTTATGTTATGTTTTCTGTTATGTGTTGTGTTATGTTATGTTTTGTGTTGTGTTATGTTATGTTGTGTTGTGTTGTGTTATGTTTTGTGTTGTGTTATGTTTCGTGTTATGTTATGTTTTGTGTTATGTTATTTTTATTTTATGTTTTGTGTTATGTTATGCTTTGTGTTGTGTTATGTTATGTTTTGTGTTGTGTTGTGTTGTGTTAAGTTTTGTGTTGTGTTGTGTTATGCTTTGTGTTGTGTTATGTTATGTTTAGTGTTATGATATGTTATCTTTTGTGTTATGTTATGTTATGTTTTGTGTTATGTTATGTTATATTTTGTGTAATGTTATGTTTTGTATTATGTTATGTTATGTGTTGTGTTATGTTATGTTTTGTGTTGTGTTATGTTATGTTATGTTATGTTATGTTTTGTCTTATGTTATGTTACGTTTTGTGTTGTGTTATGTTATGTTATGTTATGTTATGTTTTGTGTTGTGTTATGTTATATTTTTATTTTGTTTTGTGTTATGTTATGTTATGTTTTGTGTTATGTTATGTTTTGTGTTATGTTATGTTTTGTGTTATGTTATGTTATGTGTATTGTTATGTTATGTTATGTTATGTTATGTTATGCTATCTTTTGTGTTGTGTTATGTTATGTTTTGTGTTCTGTTATGTTTTGTGTTGTGTTATGTTATGTTTTGTGTTATGTTTGTGTTATGTTTTGTGTTGTGTTGTGTTATGTTTTGTGTTGTGTTATGTTTTGTGTTGTGGTATGTTATGTTATGTTTTGTGTTATGTTATGTTTTGTGTTGTGTTATGTTATGTGTTGTTATATGTTATGTTTTGTGTTGTGTTATGTTATGTTTTGTGTTATATTATGTTTTGTGTTATGTTATGTTTTGTGTTGTGTTATGTTATGTTTTGTGTTGTGTTATGTTATGTTATGTTATGTGTTAGTATATGTTATGTTTTGTGTAAGTATATGTTATGTTCTGTGTTGTGTTATGTTATGTTTTGTGTTATATTATGTTTTGTGTTATGTTATGTTTTGTGTTATGTTATGTTTTGTGTTATGTTATGTTATGTTATGTTATGTTATGTTATGTTATGTTATGTTATGTTAAGTTATGTTATGTTATGGTTTGTGTTATGTTATGTTATGTTTTGTGTTATGTTATGTTTTGTGTTGTGTTATGTTATGTTGTGATGTGTTGTGTTGTGTTATGTTGTGTTTTGTGTTGTGTTATGTTGTTATGTTTTGTGTAATGTTATGTTATCTTATGTTTTGTGTTATGTAATGTTTTGTGTTATGTTATGTTTTGTGTTGTGTTATGTTATATGTTATGTTTTGTGTTATGTTATGTTTTGTGTTGTGTTATGTTATGTGTTATGCTATGTTTTGTGTTATGTTATGTTTTGTGTTGTGTTATGTTGTGTGTTATGTTATTTTTGTGTTATGTTATGTTTTGTGTTATGTTATGTTTTGTGTTATGTTATGTTTTGTTTTGTGTTATGTTTTGTGTTGTGTTATGTTATGTTTTGTGTTATGCTATGTTTTGTGTTATGTTATGTCTTGTGTTATGTTATGTTATGTTAAGTTTTGTGTTATGTTATGTTTTGTGTTATGTTATGTTTTGTGTTATGTTATGTTTTGTGTTATGTTATATTTTGTGTTATGTTATGTTTTGTGTTATGTTATGTTATGTTTTGTGTTGTGTTATATTTTGTGTTGTGTTATGTTTTGTGTTGTGTTATGTTATGTTTTGTGTTATGTTTTGTTTTGTGTTATGTTAGGTTATGTTATGTTAAGTTTTGTGTTATGTTATGCTATGTTTTATGTTATGTTATGTTTTGTGTTATGTTATGTTATGTTATGTTTTGTGTTATGTTATGTTATGTTATGTTATGTTATGTTATGTTATGTTATGTTATGTTATGTTATGTTATGTTATGTTTTGTGTTGTGTTATGTTTTGTGTTGTGTTGTGTTATGTTATGTTATGTTATGTTTTGTGTTATTGTTATATTATGTTTTGTGTTATGTTATGTTTTGTGTTGTGTTATGTTATGTTTTGTGTTGTGTTATGTTTTGTGTTGTGTTATGTTTCCTGTTATGTTATGTTTTGTGTTATGGTATGTTATGTTATTTTATGTTTTGTGTTAATTTATGTTTTGTGTTGTGTTATGTTATGTTTTGTGTTGTGTTGTGTTATGTTTTGTGTTGTGTTGTGTTATGTTTTGTGTTGTGTTATGTTATGTTATGTTATGTTTTGTTATGCTTTTTGTTATGTTATCGTATGTTTTGTGTTATGTTATGTTTTGTATTTTGTTATGTTTTGTGTTATGTTATGTTTTGTGTTGTGTTATGTTATGTTTTGTGTTGTGCTATGTTATGTTATGTTTTGTGTTATGTTATGTTTTGTGTTGTGTTATGTTATGTTATGTTTTGTGTTGTGTTATGTTATGTTTTGTGTTATGTTTTGTGTTGTGTTATGTTATGTTTTGTGTTGTGTTATGTTATGTTTTGTGTTATGTTATGCTTTGTGTTGTGTTATGTTATGTTATATTTTGTGTTATGTTTTTTGTTATGTTATGTTTTGTGTTATGTTATGTTATGTGTTATGTTATGTTTTGTGTTGTGTTATATTATGTTATATTTTGTATTCTGTTATGTTTTGTGTTGTGTTATGTTATGTTTTGTGTTATGTTTTGTGTTATGTTTTGTGTTGTGTTATGTTTTGTGTTGTGTTATGTTTTGTGTTGTGTTATGTTATGTTATGTTTTGTGTTATGTTATGTTTTGTGTTGTGTTATGTTATGTGTTCTTTTATGTTATGTTTTGTGTTGTGTTATGTTATGTTTTGTGTTATGTTATGTTTTGTGTTATGTTATGTTTTGTGTTGTGTTATCTTATGTTTTGTGTTGTGTTGTGTTACGTTATGTTTTGTGTTGTGTTATGTTAAGTTATGTTTTGTTTTAGTATATGTTATGTTTTGTGTTAGTATATGTTATAATTTGTGTTCGTATATGTTATGTTTTGTGTTGTGTTATGTTATGTTTTGTGTTATGTTATGTTATGTTTTGTGTTATGTTATGTTATGTTATGTTGTGTTATGTTATGTTATGTTATGTTATTTTATGTTATGTTATGTTATGTTATGTTATGTTATGTTATGTTATGTTATGTTATGTTATGTTATGTTATGTTATGTTATGTTATGTTATGTTATGTTATGTTATGCTATGTTATGTTATGTTATGTTATGTTATATTATGTTATGTTATGTTATGTTATGTTATGTTATGTTATGTGATGTTATGTTATTTTATGTTATGTTATGTAATGTTATGTTATGTTATCTTATGTTATGCTATGCTATGCTATGTTATGTTATGTTATGTTACGTTACGTTATGTTATGTTATGTTACGTTACGTTATGTTATGTTATGTTATGTTATGTTATGTTATGTTATGTTATGTTATGTTATGTTATGTTATGTTTTGTGTTATGTTATGTTTTGTGATATGCTATGTTATGTTTTGTGTTATGTTATGTTTTGTGTTATGTTATGTGTTGTGTTATGTTATGTTTTGTTTTGTGTTATGTTTTGTGTTATGTTATGTTATGTTTTGTGTTATTTTATGTTTTGTTTTGTGTTGTTTTGTGTTATGTTATGTTTTGTGTTATGTTATGTTTTGTGTTATGTTTTGTGTTATGTTATGTTTTGTGTAATGTTATGTTATGTTAAGTTTTGTGTTATGTTATATTTTGTGTTATGTTATGTTTTGTGTTATGTTTTGTGTTATGTTATGTTATGTTTTGTGTTATGTTATGTTATGTTATGTTTTGTGTTGTGTTATGTTTTGTGTTGTGTTATGTTTTGTGTTGTGTTATGTTATGTTTTGTGTTATGTTATGTTTTGTGTTATGTTATGTTATGTTTTGTGTTAATGTTATGTTATATTTTGTGTTATGTTATGTTTTGTGTCATGTTATGTTATATTATGTTTTGTGTTACGTTATGTTATGTTTTGTGTTGTGTTATGATTTGTGTTGTGTTGTGTTATGTTTTATGTTATGTTATGTTTTGTGTTTTGTTATGTTATGTTTTGTGTTGTGTTATGTTATGTTTTGTGTTGGGTTATGTTATGTTGTGTTGTGTTGTGTAGTGTTTTGTGTTGTGTTATGTTTCGTGTTATGTTAGGTTTTGTGTTATGTTATTTTATTTTATGTTTTGTGTTATGTTATGTTTTGTGTTGTGTTGTGTTAAGTTTTGTGTTGTGTTGTGTTATGCTTTGTGTTGTGTTATGTTGTGTTTAGTGTTATGTTATGTTATCTTTTGTGTTATGTTCTGTTATGTTTTGTGTTATGTTATGTTATGTTATGTTATGTGTTATGTTATGTTTTGTGTAATGTTATGTTATGTGTTGTGTTATGTTATGTTTTGTGTTGTGTTATGTTATGTTATGTTATGTTATGTTATGTTATGTTATGTTATGTTATGTTATGTTTTGTGTTGTGATATGTTATGTTTTTATTTTGTTTTGTGTTATGTTATTTTTTGTGTTATGTTATGTTTTGTGTTATGTTATGTTTTGTGTTATGTTATGTGTTATGTTATGCTATGTTTTGTGTTGTGTTATGTTATGTTTTGTGTTCTGTTATGTTTTGTGTTGTGTTATGTTATGTTATGTGTTATGTTTTGTGTTATGTTTTGTGTTGTGTTGTGTTATGATTTATGTTGTGTTATGTTTTGTGTTGTGTTATGTTATGTTTTGTGTTATGTTATGTTTTGTGTTGTGTTATGTTATGTGTTGTTTTATGTTATGTTTTGTGTTGTGTTATGTTATGTTTTGGGTTATGTTATGTTTTGTGTTATGTTATGTTTTGTGTTGTGTTATGTTATGTTTTGTGTTGTGTTATGTTATGTTATGTGTTAGTATATGTTATGTTTTGTGTAAGTATATGTTGTGTACTGTGTTGTGTTATGTTATGTTTTGTGTTATGTTATGTTATGTTATGTTGTGTTATGTTATGTTGTTATGTAATGTTATGTTGTTATGTTAAGTTATGTAATGTTATAATGTGTTAAGTTATGTTGTGTTGTGTTGTGTTGTGTTGTGTTGTGTTGTAATGTGTTATATGTTGTGTTGTGTTATGTTATGTTATGTTATATTTTGTGTTATGTTATGTTATGTTATGTTTTGTGTTATGTTATGTTTTGTGTTATGTTATGTTTTGTGTTATGTTATGTTATGTCTTATGTTATGTTATGCTATGTTTTGTGTTGTGTTATGTTATGTTTTGTGTTCTGTTATGTTTTGTGTTGTGATATATTATGTTTTGTGTTATGTTTTATGTTATGTTTTGTGTTGTGTTATGTTTTGTGATGTGTTATGTTTTGTGTTGTGTTATGTTATGTTTTGTGTTATGTTATGTTTTGTGTTGTGTTATGTGTTGTGTTGTGTTATGTTATGTTATGTTATGTTTTCTGTTATGTTATGTTAAGTTTTGTGTTATGTTATATTTTGTGTTGTGTTATGTTATATGTTATGTTTAGTGTTATGTTATGTTTTGTGTTGTGTTATGTTATGTTGTGATGTGTTGTGATGTGTTATGTTGTGTTTTGTGTTGTGTTATGTTATGTTATGTTATGTTATGTTTAGTGTTGTGTTATTTTATGTTATGTTTTGTGTTATGTTATGTTTTGTGTTGTGTTATGTTATATGTTATGTTTTGTGTTATGTTATGTTTTGTGTTGTGTTATGCTATGTGTTATGTTTTGTGTTATGTTATGTTTTGTGTTGTGTTATGTTATGTTTTGTGTTATGTTATGTTTTAGGTTATGTTATGTTTTGTGTTATGTTATGTTTTGTGTTAGGTTATGTTTTGTGTTATGTTTTGTGTTGTGTTATGTTACGTTTTGTGATATGTTATGTTTTGTTTTGTGTTATGCTTTGTGTTGTGTTATGTTATGTTTTGTGTTATGTTATGTTTTGTGTTATGTTAAGTTTTTAATTATGTTAAGTTATGTTAAGTTTTGTGTTATGCTATGTTTTGTGTTATGTTATGTATTGTGTTATGTTATATTTGTGTTATGTTATGTTATGTTTTTTGTTATGTTATGTTTTGTGTTATGTTATATTATGTTTTGTGTTGTGTTATGTTTTGTGTTGTGTTATGTTTTGTGTAGTGTTATGTTATGTTTTGTGTTATGTTAGGTTATGTTATACTATGTTTTGTGTTATGTTATGTTATGTTTTATGTTATGGTATGTTTTGTGTTATGTTATGTTATGTTTTGTGTTATGTTATGTTATGTTTTGCGTTGTGTTATGTTTTGTGTTGTGTTGTGTTATGTTTTGTGTTGTGTAATGTTACGTTACGTTATGTTTTGTGTTATGTTATGTTATGTTTTGTGTTATGTTATGTTTTGTGTTGCGTTATACTATGTTTTGTGTTGTGTTATGTTTTGTGTTGTGTTATGTTTCGTGTTATGTTATGTTATGTTATGGTATGTTATGTTATTTTATGTATTGTGTTATGTTATGTTTTGTGTTGTGTTATGTTATGTTTTGTGTTGTGTTGTGTTATGTTTTGTGTTGTGTTGTGTTATGTTTTGTGTTGTTATGTTATGTTATGTTTTGTTATGCTTTGTGTTATGTTATGTTATGTTTTGTGTTATGTTATGTTTTGTATTTTGTTATGTTTTGTGTTATGTTATGTTATGTTTTAGGTTATGTTATGTTATGTTTTAGGTTATGCTCTGTTATGTTATGTTTTAGGTTATGTTTTGTTATGTTTTGTGTTATGTTATGTTATGTGTTATATTATGTTATGTTTTATGTTGTGTTATGTTTTGTGTTGTGTTATGTTATGTTATGTTATGTTATGTTTTGTGTTATGTTATGTCTTGTGTTATGTTATGTTATGTTAAGTTTTGTGTTATGTTATGTTTTGTGTTATGTTATGTTTTGTGTTATGTTATGTTTTGTGTTATGTTATATTTTGTGTTATGTTATGTTTTGTGTTATGTTATGTTATGTTTTGTGTTGTGTTATATTTTGTGTTGTGTTATGTTTTAAGTTGTGTTATGTTATGTTTTGTGTTATGTTTTGTTTTGTGTTATGTTAGGTTATGTTATGTTAAGTTTTGTGTTATGTTATGCTATGTTTTATGTTATGTTATGTTTTGTGTTATGTTATGTTATGTTTTGTGTTATGTTATGTTATGTTATGTTATGTTATGTTATGTTATGTTATGTTATGTTTTGTGTTGTGCTATGTTTTGTGTTGTGTTGTGTTATGTTATGTTATGTTATGTTTTGTGTTATTGTTATATCATGTTTTGTGTTATGTTATGTTTTGTGTTGTGTTATGTTATGTTTTGTGTTGTGTTATGTTTTGTGTTGTTATGTTTCCTGTTATGTTATGTTTTGTGTTATGGTATGTTATGTTATTTTATGTTTTGTGTTAATTTATGTTTTGTGTTGTGTTATGTTATGTTTTGTGTTGTGTTGTGTTATGTTTTGTGTTGTGTTGTGTTATGTTATGTTATGTTATGTTTTGTTATGCTTTGTGTTATGTTATCGTATGTTTTGTGTTATGTTATGTTTTGTATTTTGTTATGTTTTGTGTTATGTTATGTTTTGTGTTGTGTTATGTTATGTTTTGTGTTGTGCTATGTTATGTTATGTTTTGTGTTATGTTATGTTTTGTGTTGTGTTATGTTATGTTATGTTTTGTGTTGTGTTATGTTATGTTTTGTGTTATGTTTTGTGTTGTGTTATGTTATGTTTTGTGTTGTGTTATGTTATGTTTTGTGTTATGTTATGCTTTGTGTTGTGTTATGTTATGTTATATTTTGTGTTATGTTTTTTGTTATGTTATGTTTTGTGTTATGTTATGTTATGTGTTATGTTATGTTTTGTGTTGTGTTATGTTATGTTATATTTTGTATTCTGTTATGTTTTGTGTTGTGTTATGTTATGTTTTGTGTTATGTTTTGTGTTATGTTTTGTGTTGTGTTATGTTTTGTGTTGTGTTATGTTATGTTATGTTTTGTGTTATGTTATGTTTTGTGTTGTGTTATGTTATGTGTTCTTTTATGTTATGTTTTGTGTTGTGTTATGTTATGTTTTGTGTTATGTTATGTTTTGTGTTATGTTATGTTATGTTTTGTGTTGTGTTATCTTATGTTTTGTGTTGTGTTGTGTTATGTTATGTTTTGTGTTGTGTTATGTTAAGTTATGTTTTGTTTTAGTATATGTTATGTTTTGTGTTAGTATATGTTATAATTTGTGTTCGTATATGTTATGTTTTGTGTTGTGTTATGTTATGTTTTGTGTTATGTTATGTTATGTTTTGTGTTATGTTATGTTATGTTATGTTATGTTAAGTTATGTTATGTTATGTTATGTTATGTTATGTTATGTTATGTTATGTTATGTTATGTTATGTTATGTTATGTTATGTTATGTTATGTTATGTTATGTTATGTTATGTTATGTTATGTTATGTTATGTTATGTTATGTTATGTTATGTTATATTATGTTATGTTATGTATTGTTATGTTATGTTATGTTATGTTATGTGATGTTATGTTATTTTATGTTATGTTATGTAATGTTATGTTATGTTATCTTATGTTATGCTATGCTATGCTATGTTATGTTATGTTATGTTATGTTACGTTACGTTATGTTATGTTATGTTATGTTATGTTATGTTATGTTATGTTATGTTATGTTATGTTATGTTATGTTATGTTATAATATGTTATGTTATGTTTTGTGTTATGTTATGTTTTGTGATATGCTATGTTATGTTTTGTGTTATGTTATGTTTTGTGTTATGTTATGTGTTGTGTTATGTTATGTTTTTTTTGTGTTATGTTTTGTGTTATGTTATGTTATGTTTTGTGTTATTTTATGTTTTGTTTTGTGTTGTTTTGTGTTATGTTATGTTTTGTGTTATGTTATGTTTTGTGTTATGTTTTGTGTTATGTTATGTTTTGTGTAATGTTATGTTATGTTAAGTTTTGTGTTATGTTATATTTTGTGTTATGTTATGTTTTGTGTTATGTTTTGTGTTATGTTATGTTATGTTTTGTGTTATGTTATGTTATGTTATGTTTTGTGTTGTGTTATGTTTTGTGTTGTGTTATGTTTTGTGTTGTGTTATGTTATGTTTTGTGTTATGTTATGTTTTGTGTTATGTTATGTTTTGTGTTATGTTATGTTATGTTTTGTGTTATGTTATGTTTTGTGTCATGTTATGTTATATTATGTTTTGTGTTACGTTATGTTATGTTTTGTGTTGTGTTATGATTTGTGTTGTGTTGTGTTATGTTTTATGTTATGTTATGTTTTGTGTTTTGTTATGTTATGTTTTGTGTTGTGTTATGTTATGTTTTGTGTTGTGTTATGTTATGTTGTGTTGTGTTGTGTAGTGTTTTGTGTTGTGTTATGTTTCGTGTTATGTTAGGTTTTGTGTTATGTTATGTTATTTTATGTTTTGTGTTATGTTATGTTTTGTGTTGTGTTGTGTTAAGTTTTGTGTTATGTTGTGTTATGCTTTGTGTTGCGTTATGTTATGTTTAGTGTTATGTTATGTTATCTTTTGTGTTATGTTCTGTTATGTTTTGTGTTATGTTATGTTATGTGTTATGTTATGTTTTGTGTAATGTTATGTTATGTGTTGTGTTATGTTATGTTTTGTGTTGTGTTATGTTTCGTGTTATGTTATGTTATGTTATGGTATGTTATGTTATTTTATGTATTGTGTTATGTTATGTTTTGTGTTGTGTTATGTTATGTTTTGTGTTGTGTTGTGTTATGTTTTGTGTTGTGTTGTGTTATGTTTTGTGTTGTTATGTTATGTTATGTTTTGTTATGCTTTGTGTTATGTTATGTTATGTTTTGTGTTATGTTATGTTTTGTATTTTGTTATGTTTTGTGTTATGTTATGTTATGTTTTAGGTTATGTTATGTTATGTTTTAGGTTATGCTCTGTTATGTTATGTTTTAGGTTATGTTTTGTTATGCTTTGTGTTATGTTATGTTATGTGTTATATTATGTTATGTTTTATGTTGTGTTATGTTTTGTGTTGTGTTATGTTATGTTATGTTATGTTATGTTTTGTGTTATGTTATGTCTTGTGTTATGTTATGTTATGTTAAGTTTTGTGTTATGTTATGTTTTGTGTTATGTTATGTTTTGTGTTATGTTATGTTTTGTGTTATGTTATATTTTGTGTTATGTTATGTTTTGTGTTATGTTATGTTATGTTTTGTGTTGTGTTATATTTTGTGTTGTGTTATGTTTTGTGTTGTGTTATGTTATGTTTTGTGTTATGTTTTGTTTTGTGTTATGTTAGGTTATGTTATGTTAAGTTTTGTGTTATGTTATGCTATGTTTTATGTTATGTTATGTTTTGTGTTATGTTATGTTATGTTATGTTTTGTGTTATGTTATGTTATGTTATGTTATGTTATGTTATGTTATGTTATGTTATGTTATGTTATGTTATGTTTTGTGTTGTGCTATGTTTTGTGTTGTGTTGTGTTATGTTATGTTATGTTGTTTTGTGTTATTGTTATATCATGTTTTGTGTTATGTTTTGTGTTGTGTTATGTTATGTTTTGTGTTGTGTTATGTTTTGTGTTGTGTTATGTTTCCTGTTATGTTATGTTTTGTGTTATGGTATGTTATGTTATTTTATGTTTTGTGTTAATTTATGTTTTGTGTTGTGTTATGTTATGTTTTGTGTTGTGTTGTGTTATGTTTTGTGTTGTGTTGTGTTATGTTTTGTGTTGTGTTATGTTATGTTATGTTATGTTTTGTTATGCTTTGTGTTATGTTATCGTATGTTTTGTGTTATGTTATGTTTTGTATTTTGTTATGTTTTGTGTTATGTTATGTTTTGTGTTGTGTTATGTTATGTTTTGTGTTGTGCTATGTTATGTTATGTTTTGTGTTATGTTATGTTTTGTGTTGTGTTATGTTATGTTATGTTTTGTGTTGTGTTATGTTATGTTTTGTGTTATGTTTTGTGTTGTGTTATGTTATGTTTTGTGTTGTGTTATGTTATGTTTTGTGTTATGTTATGCATTGTGTTGTGTTATGTTATGTTATATTTTGTGTTATGTTTTTTGTTATGTTATGTTTTGTGTTATGTTATGTTATGTGTTATGTTATGTTTTGTGTTGTGTTATGTTATGTTATATTTTGTATTCTGTTATGTTTTGTGTTGTGTTATGTTATGTTTTGTGTTATGTTTTGTGTTATGTTTTGTGTTGTGTTATGTTTTGTGTTGTGTTATGTTTTGTGTTGTGTTATGTTATGTTATGTTTTGTGTTATGTTATGTTTTGTGTTGTGTTATGTTATGTGTTCTTTTATGTTATGTTTTGTGTTGTGTTATGTTATGTTTTGTGTTATGTTATGTTTTGTGTTATGTTATGTTATGTTTTGTGTTGTGTTATCTTATGTTTTGTGTTGTGTTGTGTTATGTTATGTTTTGTGTTGTGTTATGTTAAGTTATGTTTTGTTTTAGTATATGTTATGTTTTGTGTTAGTATATGTTATAATTTGTGTTCGTATATGTTATGTTTTGTGTTGTGTTATGTTATGTTTTGTGTTATGTTATGTTATGTTTTGTGTTATGTAATGTTATGTTATGTTATGTTATGTTATGTTATGTTATGTTATGTTATGTTATGTTATGTTATGTTATGTTATGTTATGTTATGTTATGTTATGTTATGTTATGTTATGTTATGTTATGTTATGTTATGTTATGTTATGTTATGTTATGTTATGTTATGTTATGTTATATTATGTTATGTTATGTATTGTTATGTTATGTTATGTTATGTTATGTTATGTGATGTTATGTTATTTTATGTTATGTTATGTAATGTTATGTTATGTTATCTTATGTTATGCTATGCATTGCTATGTTATGTTATGTTATGTTACGTTACGTTATGTTATGTTATGTTATGTTATGTTATGTTATGTTATGTTATGTTATGTTATGTTATGTTATGTTATGTTATGTTATGTTATGTTATGTTATGTTTTGTGTTATGTTATGTTTTGTGATATGCTATGTTATGTTTTGTGTTATGTTATGTGTTGTGTTATGTTATGTTTTGTTTTGTGTTATGTTTTGTGTTATGTTATGCTATGTTTTGTGTTATTTTATGTTTTGTTTTGTGTTGTTTTGTGTTATGTTATGTTTTGTGTTATGTTATGTTTTGTGTTATGTTTTGTGTTATGTTATGTTTTGTGTAATGTTATGTTATGTTAAGTTTTGTGTTATGTTATATTTTGTGTTATGTTATGTTTTGTGTTGTTTTGTGTTATGTTATGTTATGTTTTGTGTTATGTTATGTTATGTTATGTTTTGTGTTGTGTTATGTTTTGTGTTGTGTTATGTTTTGTGTTGTGTTATGTTATGTTTTGTGTTATGTTATGTTTTGTGTTATGTTATGTTATGTTTTGTGTTATGTTATGTTATGTTTTGTGTTATGTTATGTTTTGTGTCATGTTATGTTATATTATGTTTTGTGTTACGTTATGTTATGTTTTGTGTTGTGTTATGATTTGTGTTGTGTTGTGTTATGTTTTATGTTATGTTATGTTTTGTGTTTTGTTATGTTATGTTTTGTGGTGTGTTATGTTATGTTTTGTGTTGTGTTATGTTATGTTGTGTTGTGTTGTGTAGTGTTTTGTGTTGTGTTATGTTTCGTGTTATGTTAGGTTTTGTGTTATGTTATGTTATTTTATGTTTTGTGTTATGTTATGTTTTGTGTTGTGTTGTGTTAAGTTTTGTGTTATGTTGTGTTATGCTTTGTGTTGTGTTATGTTATGTTTAGTGTTATGTTATGTTATCTTTTGTGTTATGTTCTGTTATGTTTTGTGTTATGTTATGTTATGTTATGTGTTATGTTATGTTTTGTGTAATGTTATGTTATGTGTTGTGTTATGTTATGTTTTGTGTTGTGTTATGTTATGTTATGTTATGTTATGTTATGTTATGTTATGTTATGTTATGTTTTGTGTTGTGTTATGTTATGTTTTTATTTTGTTTTGTGCTATGTTATGTTATTTTTTGTGTTATGTTATGTTTTGTGTTATGTTATGTGTTATGTTATGCTATGTTTTGTGTTGTGTTATGTTATGTTTTGTGTTCTGTTATGTTTTGTGTTGTGTTATGTTATGTTATGTGTTATGTTTTGTGTTATGTTTTGTGTTGTGTTGTGTTATGATTTATGTTGTGTTATGTTTTATGTTGTGTTATGTTATGTTTTGTGTTATGTTATGTTTTGTGTTGTGTTATGTTATGTGTTGTTTTATGTTATGTTTTGTGTTGTGTTATGTTATGTTTTGGGTTATGTTATGTTTTGTGTTATGTTATGTTTTGTGTTGTGTTATGTTATGTTTTGTGTTGTGTTGTGTTATGTTATGTTTTGTGTTGTGTTATGTTAAGTTATGTTTTGTTTTAGTATATGTTATGTTTTGTGTTAGTATATGTTATAATTTGTGTTCGTATATGTTATGTTTTGTGTTGTGTTATGTTATGTTTTGTGTTATGTTATGTTATGTTTTGTGTTATGTTATGTTATGTTATGTTATGTTATGTTATGTTATGTTATGTTATGTTATGTTATGTTATGTTATGTTATGTTATGTTATGTTATGTTATGTTATGTTATGTTATGTTATGTTATGTTATGTTATGTTATGTTATGTTATGTTATGTTATGTTATGTTATGTTATGTTATGTTATGTTATGTTATGTTATGTTATGTTATGTTATGTTATGTTATGTTATGTTATGTTATGTTATGTTATGTTATGTTATATTATGTTATGTTATGTTATGTTATGTTATGTTATGTGATGTTATGTTATTTTATGCTATGTTATGTAATGTTATGTTATGTTATCTTATGTTATGCTATGCTATGCTATGTTATGTTATGTTATGTTACGTTACGTTATGTTATGTTATGTTATGTTATGTTATGTTATGTTATGTTATGTTATGTTATGTTATGTTATGTTATGTTATGTTATGTTATGTTATGTTATGTTATGTTATGTTATGTTATGTTATGTTATGTTATGTTATGTTATGTTTTGTGTTATGTTATGTTTTGTGATATGCTATGTTATGTATTGTGTTATGTTATGTTTTGTGTTATGTTATGTGTTGTGTTATGTTATGTTTTGTTTTGTGTTATGTTTTGTGTTATGTTATGTTATGTTTTGTGTTATTTTATGTTTTGTTTTGTGTTGTTTTGTGTTATGTTATGTTTTGTGTTATGTTATGTTTTGTGTTATGTTTTGTGTTATGTTATGTTTTGTGTAATGTTATGTTATGTTAAGTTTTGTGTTATGTTATATTTTGTGTTATGTTATGTTTTGTGTTATGTTTTGTGTTATGTTATGTTATGTTTTGTGTTATGTTATGTTATGTTATGTTTTGTGTTGTGTTATGTTTTGTGTTGTGTTATGTTTTGTGTTGTGTTATGTTATGTTTTGTGTTATGTAATGTTTTGTGTTATGTTATGTTATGTTTTGTGTTATGTTATGTTATGTTTTGTGTTATGCTATGTTTTGTGTCATGTTATGTTATATTATGTTTTGTGTTACGTTATGTTATGTTTTGTGTTGTGTTATGATTTGTGTTGTGTTGTGTTATGTTTTATGTTATGTTATGTTTTGTGTTTTGTTATGTTATGTTTTGTGTTGTGTTATGTTATGTTTTGTGTTGTGTTATGTTATGTTGTGTTGTGTTGTGTAGTGTTTTGTGTTGTGTTATGTTTCGTGTTATGTTAGGTTTTGTGTTATGTTATGTTATTTTATGTGTTGTGTTATGTTATGTTTTGTGTTGTGTTGTGTTAAGTTTTGTGTTATGTTGTGTTATGCTTTGTGTTGTGTTATGTTATGTTTAGCTTTATGTTATGTTATCTTTTGTGTTATGTTCTGTTATGTTTTGTGTTATGTTATGTTATGTTATGTGTTATGTTATGTTTTGTGTAATGTTATGTTATGTGTTGTGTTATGTTATGTTTTGTGTTGTGTTATGTTATGTTATGTTATGTTATGTTATGTTATGTTATGTTATGTTATGTTATGTTATGTTATGTTTTGTGTTGTGTTATGTTATGTTTTTATTTTGTTTTGTGTTATGTTATGTTATTTTTTGTGTTATGTTATGTTTTGTGTTATGTTATGTTTTGTGTTATGTTATGTGTTATGTTATGCTATGTTTTGTGTTGTGTTATGTTATGTTTTGTGTTCTGTTATGTTTTGTGTTGTGTTATGTTATGTTATGTGTTATGTTTTGTGTTATGTTTTGTGTTGTGTTGTGTTATGATTTATGTTGTGTTATGTTTTGTGTTGTGTTATGTTATGTTTTGTGTTATGTTATGTTTTGTGTTGTGTTATGTTATGTGTTGTTTTATGTTATGTTTTGTGTTGTGTTATGTTATGTTTTGGGTTATGTTATGTTTTGTGTTATGTTATGTTTTGTGTTGTGTTATGTTATGTTTTGTGTTGTGTTATGTTATGTTATGTGTTAGTATATGTTATGTTTTGTGTAAGTATATGTTGTGTACTGTGTTGTGTTATGTTATGTTTTGTGTTATGTTATGTTATGTTATGTTATGTTATGTTACGTTATGTAATGTTATGTTGTTATGTTAAGTTATGTAATGTTATAATGTGTTAAGTTATGTTGTGTTGTGTTGTGTTGTGTTGTGTTGTAATGTGTTATATGTTGTGTTGTGTTATGTTATGTTATGTTATATTTTGTGTTATATTATGTTATGTTATGTTTTGTGTTATGTTATGTTTTGTGTTATGTTATGTTTTGTGTTATGTTATGTTATGTGTTATGTTATGTTATGCTATGTTTTGTGTTGTGTTATGTTATGTTTTGTGTTCTGTTATGTTTTGTGTTGTGTTATATTATGTTTTGTGTTATGTTTTATGTTATGTTTTGTGTTGTGTTATGTTTTGTGTTGTGTTATGTTTTGTGTTGTGTTATGTTATGTTTTGTGTTATGTTATGTTTTGTGTTGTGTTATGTGTTGTGTTGTGTTATGTTATGTTATGTTATGTTTTCTGTTATGTTATGTTAAGTTTTGTGTTATGTTATATTTTGTGTTATGTTATATGTTATGTTTAGTGTTATGTTATGTTTTGTGTTGTGTTATGTTATGTTGTGATGTGTTTTGTTGTGTTATGTTGTGTTTTGTGTTCTGTTATGTTATGTTATGTTATGTTATGTTATGTTTAGTGTTGTGTTATTTTATGTTATGTTTTGTGTTATGTTATGTTTTGTGTTGTGTTATGTTATATGTTATGTTTTGTGTTATGTTATGTTTTGTGTTGTGTTATGCTATGTGTTATGTTTTGTGTTATGTTATGTTTTGTGTTGTGTTATGTTATGTGTTATGTTATGTTTTGTGTTATGTTATGTTTTAGGTTATGTTATGTTTTGTGTTATGTTATGTTTTGTGTTATGTTATGTTTTGTGTTATGTTTTGTGTTGTGTTATGTTACGTTTTGTGATATGTTATGTTTTGTTTTGTGTTATGCTTTGTGTTGTGTTATGTTATGTTTTGTGTTATGTTATGTTTTGTGTTATGTTAAGTTTTTAATTATGTTAAGTTATGTTAAGTTTTGTGTTATGCTATGTTTTGTGTTATGTTATGTATTGTGTTATGTTATATTTGTGTTATGTTATGTTATGTTTTGTGTTATGTTATGTTTTGTGTTATGTTATATTATGTTTTGTGTTGTGTTATGTTTTGTGTTGTGTTATGTTTTGTGTAGTGTTATGTTATGTTTTGTGTTATGTTAGGTTATGTTATACTATGTTTTGTGTTATGTTATGTTATGTTTTATGTTATGGTATGTTTTGTGTTATGTTATGTTATGTTATGTTTTGTGTTATGTTATGTTATGTTTTGTGTTGTGTTATGTTTTGTGTTGTGTTGTGTTATGTTTTGTGTTGTGTAATGTTACGTTACGTTATGTTTTGTGTTATGTTATGTTATGTTTTGTGTTATGTTATGTTTTGTGTTGCGTTATATTATGTTTTGTGTTGTGTTATGTTTTGTGTTGTGTTATGTTTCGTGTTATGTTATGTTATGTTATGGTATGTTATGTTATTTTATGTATTGTGTTATGTTATGTTTTGTGTTGTGTTATGTTATGTTTTGTGTTGTGTTGTGTTATGTTTTGTGTTGTGTTGTGTTATGTTTTGTGTTGTTATGTTATGTTATGTTTTGTTATGCTTTGTGTTATGTTATGTTATGTTTTGTGTTATGTTATGTTTTGTACTTTGTTATGTTTTGTGTTATGTTATGTTATGTTTTAGGTTATGTTATGTTATGTTTTAGGTTATGCTCTGTTATGTTATGTTTTAGGTTATGTTTTGTTATGTTTTGTGTTATGTTATGTTATGTTTTGTGTTATATTATGTTATGTTTTATGTTGTGTTATGTTTTGTGTTGTGTTGTGTTATGTTATGTTATGTTATGTTATGTTTTGTGTTATGTTATGTTTTGTATTATGTTATGTTATGTTTTGTGTTGTGTTATGTTATGTTTTGTGTTATGTTATGTTATGTGTTATATTATGTTATGTTTTATGTTGTGTTATGTTTTGTGTTGTGTTATGTTATGTTATGTTATGTTATGTTATGTTTTGTGTTATGTTATGTCTTGTGTTATGTTATGTTATGTTAAGTTTTGTGTTATGTTATGTTTTGTGTTATGTTATGTTTTGTGTTATGTTATGTTTTGTGTTATGTTATATTTTGTGTTATGTTATGTTTTGTGTTATGTTATGTTATGTTATGTTTTGTGTTGTGTTATATTTTGTGTTGTGTTATGTTTTGTGTTGTGTTATGTTATGTTTTGTGTTATGTTATGTTTTGTGTTATGTTATGTTATGTTATGTTATGTTATGTTATGTTATGTTATGTTATGTTATGTTATGTTATGTTATGTTATGTTATGTTATGTTATATTATGTTATGTTATGTATTGTTATGTTATGTTATGTTATGTTATGTTATGTTATGTTATGTGATGTTATGTTATTTTATGTTATGTTATGTAATGTTATGTTATGTTATCTTATGTTATGCTATGCATTGCTATGTTATGTTATGTTATGTTACGTTACGTTATGTTATGTTATGTTATGTTATGTTATGTTATGTTATGTTATGTTATGTTATGTTATGTTATGTTATGTTATGTTATGTTATGTTATGTTATGTTATGTTATGTTATGTTATGTTATGTTTTGTGTTATGTTATGTTTTGTGATATGCTATGTTATGTTTTGTGTTATGTTATGTGTTGTGTTATGTTATGTTTTGTTTTGTGTTATGTTTTGTGTTATGTTATGCTATGTTTTGTGTTATTTTATGTTTTGTTTTGTGTTGTTTTGTGTTATGTTATGTTTTGTGTTATGTTATGTTTTGTGTTATGTTATGTTTTGTGTAATGTTATGTTATGTTAAGTTTTGTGTTATGTTATATTTTGTGTTATGTTATGTTTTGTGTTGTTTTGTGTTATGTTATGTTATGTTTTGTGTTATGTTATGTTATGTTATGTTTTGTGTTGTGTTATGTTTTGTGTTGTGTTATGTTTTGTGTTGTGTTATGTTATGTTTTGTGTTATGTTATGTTTTGTGTTATGTTATGTTATGTTTTGTGTTATGTTATGTTATGTTTTGTGTTATGTTATGTTTTGTGTCATGTTATGTTATATTATGTTTTGTGTTACGTTATGTTATGTTTTGTGTTGTGTTATGATTTGTGTTGTGTTGTGTTATGTTTTATGTTATGTTATGTTATGTTTTGTGTTTTGTTATGTTATGTTTTGTGGTGTGTTATGTTATGTTTTGTGTTGTGTTATGTTATGTTGTGTTGTGTTGTGTAGTGTTTTGTGTTGTGTTATGTTTCGTGTTATGTTAGGTTTTGTGTTATGTTATGTTATTTTATGTTTTGTGTTATGTTATGTTTTGTGTTGTGTTGTGTTAAGTTTTGTGTTATGTTGTGTTATGCTTTGTGTTGTGTTATGTTATGTTTAGTGTTATGTTATGTTATCTTTTGTGTTATGTTCTGTTATGTTTTGTGTTATGTTATGTTATGTTATGTGTTATGTTATGTTTTGTGTAATGTTATGTTATGTGTTGTGTTATGTTATGTTTTGTGTTGTGTTATGTTATGTTATGTTATGTTATGTTATGTTATGTTATGTTTTGTGTTGTGTTATGTTATGTTTTTATTTTGTTTTGTGCTATGTTATGTTATTTTTTGTGTTATGTTATGTTTTGTGTTATGTTATGTTTTGTGTTATGTTATGTGTTATGTTATGCTATGTTTTGTGTTGTGTTATGTTATGTTTTGTGTTCTGTTATGTTTTGTGTTGTGTTATGTTATGTTATGTGTTATGTTTTGTGTTATGTTTTGTGTTGTGTTGTGTTATGATTTATGTTGTGTTATGTTTTATGTTGTGTTATGTTATGTTTTGTGTTATGTTATGTTTTGTGTTGTGTTATGTTATGTGTTGTTTTATGTTATGTTTTGTGTTGTGTTATGTTATGTTTTGGGTTATGTTATGTTTTGTGTTATGTTATGTTTTGTGTTGTGTTATGTTATGTTTTGTGTTGTGTTGTGTTATGTTATGTTTTGTGTTGTGTTATGTTAAGTTATGTTTTGTTTTAGTATATGTTATGTTTTGTGTTAGTATATGTTATAATTTGTGTTCGTATATGTTATGTTTTGTGTTGTGTTATGTTATGTTTTGTGTTATGTTATGTTATGTTTTGTGTTATGTTATCTTATGTTATGTTATGTTATGTTATGTTATGTTATGTTATGTTATGTTATGTTATGTTATGTTATGTTATGTTATGTTATGTTATGTTATGTTATGTTATGTTATGTTATGTTATGTTATGTTATGTTATGTTATGTTATGTTATGTTATGTTATGTTATGTTATGTTATGTTATGTTATGTTATGTTATGTTATGTTATGTTATGTTATGTTATGTTATGTTATGTTATGTTATGTTATGTTATGTTATGTTATGTTATGTTATATTATGTTATGTTATGTTATGTTATGTTATGTGATGTTATGTTATTTTATGCTATGTTATGTAATGTTATGTTATGTTATCTTATGTTATGCTATGCTATGCTATGTTATGTTATGTTATGTTACGTTACGTTATGTTATGTTATGTTATGTTATGTTATGTTATGTTATGTTATGTTATGTTATGTTATGTTATGTTATGTTATGTTATGTTATGTTATGTTATGTTATGTTATGTTATGTTATGTTATGTTATGTTATGTTATGTTATGTTATGTTATGTTATGTTATGTTATGTTTTGTGTTATGTTATGTTTTGTGATATGCTATGTTATGTATTGTGTTATGTTATGTTTTGTGTTATGTTATGTGTTGTGTTATGTTATGTTTTGTTTTGTGTTATGTTTTGTGTTATGTTATGTTATGTTTTGTGTTATTTTATGTTTTGTTTTGTGTTGTTTTGTGTTATGTTATGTTTTGTGTTATGTTATGTTTTGTGTTATGTTTTGTGTTATGTTATGTTTTGTGTAATGTTATGTTATGTTAAGTTTTGTGTTATGTTATATTTTGTGTTATGTTATGTTTTGTGTTATGTTTTGTGTTATGTTATGTTATGTTTTGTGTTATGTTATGTTATGTTTTGTGTTGTGTTATGTTTTGTGTTGTGTTATGTTTTGTGTTGTGTTATGTTATGTTTTGTGTTATGTAATGTTTTGTGTTATGTTATGTTATGTTTTGTGTTATGTTATGTTATGTTTTGTGTTATGCTATGTTTTGTGTCATGTTATGTTATATTATGTTTTGTGTTACGTTATGTTATGTTTTGTGTTGTGTTATGATTTGTGTTGTGTTGTGTTATGTTTTATGTTATGTTATGTTTTGTGTTTTGTTATGTTATGTTTTGTGTTGTGTTATGTTATGTTTTGTGTTGTGTTATGTTATGTTGTGTTGTGTTGTGTAGTGTTTTGTGTTGTGTTATGTTTCGTGTTATGTTAGGTTTTGTGTTATGTTATGTTATTTTATGTTTTGTGTTATGTTATGTTTTGTGTTGTGTTGTGTTAAGTTTTGTGTTATGTTGTGTTATGCTTTGTGTTGTGTTATGTTATGTTTAGCTTTATGTTATGTTATCTTTTGTGTTATGTTCTGTTATGTTTTGTGTTATGTTATGTTATGTTATGTGTTATGTTATGTTTTGTGTAATGTTATGTTATGTGTTGTGTTATGTTATGTTTTGTGTTGTGTTATGTTATGTTATGTTATGTTATGTTATGTTATGTTTTGTGTTGTGTTATGTTATGTTTTTATTTTGTTTTGTGTTATGTTATGTTATTTTTTGTGTTATGTTATGTTTTGTGTTATGTTATGTTTTGTGTTATGTTATGTGTTATGTTATGCTATGTTTTGTGTTGTGTTATGTTATGTTTTGTGTTCTGTTATGTTTTGTGTTGTGTTATGTTATGTTATGTGTTATGTTTTGTGTTATGTTTTGTGTTGTGTTGTGTTATGATTTATGTTGTGTTATGTTTTGTGTTGTGTTATGTTATGTTTTGTGTTATGTTATGTTTTGTGTTGTGTTATGTTATGTGTTGTTTTATGTTATGTTTTGTGTTGTGTTATGTTATGTTTTGGGTTATGTTATGTTTTGTGTTATGTTATGTTTTGTGTTGTGTTATGTTATGTTTTGTGTTGTGTTATGTTATGTTATGTGTTAGTATATGTTATGTTTTGTGTAAGTATATGTTGTGTACTGTGTTGTGTTATGTTATGTTTTGTGTTATGTTATGTTATGTTATGTTATGTTATGTTATGTTATGTTATGTAATGTTATGTTGTTATGTTAAGTTATGTAATGTTATAATGTGTTAAGTTATGTTGTGTTGTGTTGTGTTGTGTTGTGTTGTAATGTGTTATATGTTGTGTTGTGTTATGTTATGTTATGTTATATTTTGTGTTATATTATGTTATGTTATGTTTTGTGTTATGTTATGTTTTGTGTTATGTTATGTTTTGTGTTATGTTATGTTATGTGTTATGTTATGTTATGCTATGTTTTGTGTTGTGTTATGTTATGTTTTGTGTTCTGTTATGTTTTGTGTTGTGTTATATTATGTTTTGTGTTATGTTTTATGTTATGTTTTGTGTTGTGTTATGTTTTGTGTTGTGTTATGTTTTGTGTTGTGTTATGTTATGTTTTGTGTTATGTTATGTTTTGTTTTGTGTTATGTGTTGTGTTGTGTTATGTTATGTTATGTTATGTTTTCTGTTATGTTATGTTAAGTTTTGTGTTATGTTATATTTTGTGTTATGTTATATGTTATGTTTAGTGTTATGTTATGTTTTGTGTTGTGTTATGTTATGTTGTGATGTGTTTTGTTGTGTTATGTTGTGTTTTGTGTTCTGTTATGTTATGTTATGTTATGTTATGTTTAGTGTTGTGTTATTTTATGTTATGTTTTGTGTTATGTTATGTTTTGTGTTGTGTTATGTTATATGTTATGTTTTGTGTTATGTTATGTTTTGTGTTGTGTTATGCTATGTGTTATGTTTTGTGTTATGTTATGTTTTGTGTTGTGTTATGTTATGTGTTATGTTATGTTTTGTGTTATGTTATGTTTTGTGTTATGTTATGTTTTGTGTAATGTTATGTTATGTTAAGTTTTGTGTTATGTTATATTTTGTGTTATGTTATGTTTTGTGTTGTTTTGTGTTATGTTATGTTATGTTTTGTGTTATGTTATGTTATGTTATGTTTTGTGTTGTGTTATGTTTTGTGTTGTGTTATGTTTTGTGTTGTGTTATGTTATGTTTTGTGTTATGTTATGTTTTGTGTTATGTTATGTTATGTTTTGTGTTATGTTATGTTATGTTTTGTGTTATGTTATGTTTTGTGTCATGTTATGTTATATTATGTTTTGTGTTACGTTATGTTATGTTTTGTGTTGTGTTATGATTTGTGTTGTGTTGTGTTATGTTTTATGTTATGTTATGTTATGTTTTGTGTTTTGTTATGTTATGTTTTGTGGTGTGTTATGTTATGTTTTGTGTTGTGTTATGTTATGTTGTGTTGTGTTGTGTAGTGTTTTGTGTTGTGTTATGTTTCGTGTTATGTTAGGTTTTGTGTTATGTTATGTTATTTTATGTTTTGTGTTATGTTATGTTTTGTGTTGTGTTGTGTTAAGTTTTGTGTTATGTTGTGTTATGCTTTGTGTTGTGTTATGTTATGTTTAGTGTTATGTTATGTTATCTTTTGTGTTATGTTCTGTTATGTTTTGTGTTATGTTATGTTATGTTATGTGTTATGTTATGTTTTGTGTAATGTTATGTTATGTGTTGTGTTATGTTATGTTTTGTGTTGTGTTATGTTATGTTATGTTATGTTATGTTATGTTATGTTTTGTGTTGTGTTATGTTATGTTTTTATTTTGTTTTGTGCTATGTTATGTTATTTTTTGTGTTATGTTATGTTTTGTGTTATGTTATGTTTTGTGTTATGTTATGTGTTATGTTATGCTATGTTTTGTGTTGTGTTATGTTATGTTTTGTGTTCTGTTATGTTTTGTGTTGTGTTATGTTATGTTATGTGTTATGTTTTGTGTTATGTTTTGTGTTGTGTTGTGTTATGATTTATGTTGTGTTATGTTTTATGTTGTGTTATGTTATGTTTTGTGTTATGTTATGTTTTGTGTTGTGTTATGTTATGTGTTGTTTTATGTTATGTTTTGTGTTGTGTTATGTTATGTTTTGGGTTATGTTATGTTTTGTGTTATGTTATGTTTTGTGTTGTGTTATGTTATGTTTTGTGTTGTGTTGTGTTATGTTATGTTTTGTGTTGTGTTATGTTAAGTTATGTTTTGTTTTAGTATATGTTATGTTTTGTGTTAGTATATGTTATAATTTGTGTTCGTATATGTTATGTTTTGTGTTGTGTTATGTTATGTTTTGTGTTATGTTATGTTATGTTTTGTGTTATGTTATCTTATGTTATGTTATGTTATGTTATGTTATGTTATGTTATGTTATGTTATGTTATGTTATGTTATGTTATGTTATGTTATGTTATGTTATGTTATGTTATGTTATGTTATGTTATGTTATGTTATGTTATGTTATGTTATGTTATGTTATGTTATGTTATGTTATGTTATGTTATGTTATGTTATGTTATGTTATGTTATGTTATGTTATGTTATGTTATGTTATGTTATGTTATGTTATGTTATGTTATGTTATGTTATGTTATATTATGTTATGTTATGTTATGTTATGTTATGTGATGTTATGTTATTTTATGCTATGTTATGTAATGTTATGTTATGTTATCTTATGTTATGCTATGCTATGCTATGTTATGTTATGTTATGTTACGTTACGTTATGTTATGTTATGTTATGTTATGTTATGTTATGTTATGTTATGTTATGTTATGTTATGTTATGTTATGTTATGTTATGTTATGTTATGTTATGTTATGTTATGTTATGTTATGTTATGTTATGTTATGTTATGTTATGTTATGTTATGTTATGTTATGTTATGTTATGTTTTGTGTTATGTTATGTTTTGTGATATGCTATGTTATGTATTGTGTTATGTTATGTTTTGTGTTATGTTATGTGTTGTGTTATGTTATGTTTTGTTTTGTGTTATGTTTTGTGTTATGTTATGTTATGTTTTGTGTTATTTTATGTTTTGTTTTGTGTTGTTTTGTGTTATGTTATGTTTTGTGTTATGTTATGTTTTGTGTTATGTTTTGTGTTATGTTATGTTTTGTGTAATGTTATGTTATGTTAAGTTTTGTGTTATGTTATATTTTGTGTTATGTTATGTTTTGTGTTATGTTTTGTGTTATGTTATGTTATGTTTTGTGTTATGTTATGTTATGTTTTGTGTTGTGTTATGTTTTGTGTTGTGTTATGTTTTGTGTTGTGTTATGTTATGTTTTGTGTTATGTAATGTTTTGTGTTATGTTATGTTATGTTTTGTGTTATGTTATGTTATGTTTTGTGTTATGCTATGTTTTGTGTCATGTTATGTTATATTATGTTTTGTGTTACGTTATGTTATGTTTTGTGTTGTGTTATGATTTGTGTTGTGTTGTGTTATGTTTTATGTTATGTTATGTTTTGTGTTTTGTTATGTTATGTTTTGTGTTGTGTTATGTTATGTTTTGTGTTGTGTTATGTTATGTTGTGTTGTGTTGTGTAGTGTTTTGTGTTGTGTTATGTTTCGTGTTATGTTAGGTTTTGTGTTATGTTATGTTATTTTATGTTTTGTGTTATGTTATGTTTTGTGTTGTGTTGTGTTAAGTTTTGTGTTATGTTGTGTTATGCTTTGTGTTGTGTTATGTTATGTTTAGCTTTATGTTATGTTATCTTTTGTGTTATGTTCTGTTATGTTTTGTGTTATGTTATGTTATGTTATGTGTTATGTTATGTTTTGTGTAATGTTATGTTATGTGTTGTGTTATGTTATGTTTTGTGTTGTGTTATGTTATGTTATGTTATGTTATGTTATGTTATGTTTTGTGTTGTGTTATGTTATGTTTTTATTTTGTTTTGTGTTATGTTATGTTATTTTTTGTGTTATGTTATGTTTTGTGTTATGTTATGTTTTGTGTTATGTTATGTGTTATGTTATGCTATGTTTTGTGTTGTGTTATGTTATGTTTTGTGTTCTGTTATGTTTTGTGTTGTGTTATGTTATGTTATGTGTTATGTTTTGTGTTATGTTTTGTGTTGTGTTGTGTTATGATTTATGTTGTGTTATGTTTTGTGTTGTGTTATGTTATGTTTTGTGTTATGTTATGTTTTGTGTTGTGTTATGTTATGTGTTGTTTTATGTTATGTTTTGTGTTGTGTTATGTTATGTTTTGGGTTATGTTATGTTTTGTGTTATGTTATGTTTTGTGTTGTGTTATGTTATGTTTTGTGTTGTGTTATGTTATGTGTTAGTATATGTTATGTTTTGTGTAAGTATATGTTGTGTACTGTGTTGTGTTATGTTATGTTTTGTGTTATGTTATGTTATGTTATGTTATGTTATGTTATGTTATGTTATGTAATGTTATGTTGTTATGTTAAGTTATGTAATGTTATAATGTGTTAAGTTATGTTGTGTTGTGTTGTGTTGTGTTGTGTTGTAATGTGTTATATGTTGTGTTGTGTTATGTTATGTTATGTTATATTTTGTGTTATATTATGTTATGTTATGTTTTGTGTTATGTTATGTTTTGTGTTATGTTATGTTTTGTGTTATGTTATGTTATGTGTTATGTTATGTTATGCTATGTTTTGTGTTGTGTTATGTTATGTTTTGTGTTCTGTTATGTTTTGTGTTGTGTTATATTATGTTTTGTGTTATGTTTTATGTTATGTTTTGTGTTGTGTTATGTTTTGTGTTGTGTTATGTTTTGTGTTGTGTTATGTTATGTTTTGTGTTATGTTATGTTTTGTTTTGTGTTATGTGTTGTGTTGTGTTATGTTATGTTATGTTATGTTTTCTGTTATGTTATGTTAAGTTTTGTGTTATGTTATATTTTGTGTTATGTTATATGTTATGTTTAGTGTTATGTTATGTTTTGTGTTGTGTTATGTTATGTTGTGATGTGTTTTGTTGTGTTATGTTGTGTTTTGTGTTCTGTTATGTTATGTTATGTTATGTTATGTTTAGTGTTGTGTTATTTTATGTTATGTTTTGTGTTATGTTATGTTTTGTGTTGTGTTATGTTATATGTTATGTTTTGTGTTATGTTATGTTTTGTGTTGTGTTATGCTATGTGTTATGTTTTGTGTTATGTTATGTTTTGTGTTGTGTTATGTTATGTGTTATGTTATGTTTTGTGTTATGTTATGTTTTAGGTTATGTTATGTTTTGTGTTATGTTATGTTTTGTGTTATGTTATGTTTTGTGTTATGTTTTGTGTTGTGTTATGTTACGTTTTGTGATATGTTATGTTTTGTTTTGTGTTATGCTTTGTGTTGTGTTATGTTATGTTTTGTGTTATGTTATGTTTTGTGTTATGTTAAGTTTTTAATTATGTTAAGTTATGTTAAGTTTTGTGTTATGCTATGTTTTGTGTTATGTTATGTATTGTGTTATGTTATATTTGTGTTATGTTATGTTATGTTTTGTGTTATGTTATGTTTTGTGTTATGTTATATTATGTTTTGTGTTGTGTTATGTTTTGTGTTGTGTTATGTTTTGTGTAGTGTTATGTTATGTTTTGTGTTATGTTAGGTTATGTTATACTATGTTTTGTGTTATGTTATGTTATGTTTTATGTTATGGTATGTTTTGTGTTATGTTATGTTATGTTATGTTTTGTGTTATGTTATGTTATGTTTTGTGTTGTGTTATGTTTTGTGTTGTGTTGTGTTATGTTTTGTGTTGTGTAATGTTACGTTACGTTATGTTTTGTGTTATGTTATGTTATGTTTTGTGTTATGTTATGTTTTGTGTTGCGTTATATTATGTTTTGTGTTGTGTTATGTTTTGTGTTGTGTTATGTTTCGTGTTATGTTATGTTATGTTATGGTATGTTATGTTATTTTATGTATTGTGTTATGTTATGTTTTGTGTTGTGTTATGTTATGTTTTGTGTTGTGTTGTGTTATGTTTTGTGTTGTGTTGTGTTATGTTTTGTGTTGTTATGTTATGTTATGTTTTGTTATGCTTTGTGTTATGTTATGTTATGTTTTGTGTTATGTTATGTTTTGTACTTTGTTATGTTTTGTGTTATGTTATGTTATGTTTTAGGTTATGTTATGTTATGTTTTAGGTTATGCTCTGTTATGTTATGTTTTAGGTTATGTTTTGTTATGTTTTGTGTTATGTTATGTTATGTTTTGTGTTATATTATGTTATGTTTTATGTTGTGTTATGTTTTGTGTTGTGTTGTGTTATGTTATGTTATGTTATGTTTTGTGTTATGTTATGTTTTGTATTATGTTATGTTATGTTTTGTGTTGTGTTATGTTATGTTTTGTGTTATGTTATGTTATGTGTTATATTATGTTATGTTTTATGTTGTGTTATGTTTTGTGTTGTGTTATGTTATGTTATGTTATGTTATGTTATGTTATGTTTTGTGTTATGTTATGTCTTGTGTTATGTTATGTTATGTTAAGTTTTGTGTTATGTTATGTTTTGTGTTATGTTATGTTTTGTGTTATGTTATGTTTTGTGTTATGTTATATTTTGTGTTATGTTATGTTTTGTGTTATGTTATGTTATGTTATGTTTTGTGTTGTGTTATATTTTGTGTTGTGTTATGTTTTGTGTTGTGTTATGTTATGTTTTGTGTTATGTTTTGTTTTGTGTTATGTTAGGTTATGTTATGTTAAGTTTTGTGTTATGTTATGCTATGTTTTATGTTATGTTATGTTTTGTGTTATGTTATGTTATGTTATGTTTTGTGTTATGTTATGTTATGTTATGTTATGTTATGTTTTGTGTTGTGCTATGTTTTGTGTTGTGTTGTGTTATGTTATGTTATGTTATGTTTTGTGTTATTGTTATATCATGTTTTGTGTTATGTTATGTTTTGTGTTGTGTTATGTTATGTTTTGTGTTGTGTTATGTTTTGTGTTGTGTTATGTTTCCTGTTATGTTATGTTTTGTGTTATGGTATGTTATGTTATTTTATGTTTTGTGTTAATTTATGTTTTGTGTTGTGTTATGTTATGTTTTGTGTTGTGTTGTGTTATGTTTTGTGTTGTGTTGTGTTATGTTATGTTATGTTATGTTTTGTTATGCTTTGTGTTATGTTATCGTATGTTTTGTGTTATGTTATGTTTTGTATTTTGTTATGTTTTGTGTTATGTTATGTTTTGTGTTGTGTTATGTTATGTTTTGTGTTGTGCTATGTTATGTTATGTTTTGTGTTATGTTATGTTTTGTGTTGTGTTATGTTATGTTATGTTTTGTGTTGTGTTATGTTATGTTTTGTGTTATGTTTTGTGTTGTGTTATGTTATGTTTTGTGTTGTGTTATGTTATGTTTTGTGTTATGTTATGCTTTGTGTTGTGTTATGTTATGTTATATTTTGTGTTATGTTTTTTGTTATGTTATGTTTTGTGTTATGTTATATTATGTGTTATGTTATGTTTTGTGTTGTGTTATGTTATGTTATATTTTGTATTCTGTTATGTTTTGTGTTGTGTTATGTTATGTTTTGTGTTATGTTTTGTGTTATGTTTTGTGTTGTGTTATGTTTTGTGTTGTGTTATGTTTTGTGTTGTGTTATGTTATGTTATGTTTTGTGTTATGTTATGTTTTGTGTTGTGTTATGTTATGTGTTCTTTTATGTTATGTTTTGTGTTGTGTTATGTTATGTTTTGTGTTATGTTATGTTTTGTGTTATGTTATGTTATGCTTTGTGTTGTGTTATCTTATGTTTTGTGTTGTGTTGTGTTATGTTATGTTTTGTGTTGTGTTATGTTAAGTTATGCTTTGTTTTAGTATATGTTATGTTTTGTGTTAGTATATGTTATAATTTGTGTTCGTATATGTTATGTTTTGTGTTGTGTTATGTTATGTTTTGTGTTATGTTATGTTATGTTTTGTGTTATGTTATGTTATGTTATGTTATGTTATGTTATGTTATGTTATGTTATGTTATGTTATGTTATGTTATGTTATGTTATGTTATGTTATGTTATGTTATGTTATGTTATGTTATGTTATGTTATGTTATGTTATGTTATGTTATGTTATGTTATGTTATATTATGTTATGTTATGTATTGTTATGTTATGTTATGTTATGTTATGTTATGTGATGTTATGTTATTTTATGTTATGTTATGTAATGTTATGTTATGTTATCTTATGTTATGCTATGCTATGCTATGTTATGTTATGTTATGTTACGTTACGTTATGTTATGTTATGTTATGTTATGTTATGTTACGTTACGTTATGTTATGTTATGTTATGTTATGTTATGTTATGTTATGTTATGTTATGTTATGTTATGTTATGTTATGTTATGTTATGTTATGTTATGTTATGTTATGTTTTGTGTTATGTTATGTTTTGTGATATGCTATGTTATGTTTTGTGTTATGTTATGTTTTGTGTTATGTTATGTGTTGTGTTATGTTATGTTTTGTTTTGTGTTATGTTTTGTGTTATGTTATGTTATGTTTTGTGTTATTTTATGTTTTGTTTTGTGTTGTTTTGTGTTATGTTATGTTTTGTGTTATGTTATGTTTTGTGTTATGTTTTGTGTTATGTTATGTTTTGTGTAATGTTATGTTATGTTAAGTTTTGTGTTATGTTATATTTTGTGTTATGTTATGTTTTGTGTTATGTTTTGTGTTATGTTATGTTATGTTTTGTGTTATGTTATGTTATGTTATGTTTTGTGTTGTGTTATGTTTTGTGTTGTGTTATGTTTTGTGTTGTGTTATGTTATGTTTTGTGTTATGTTATGTTTTGTGTTATGTTATGTTATGTTTTGTGTTATGTTATGTTATGTTTTGTGTTATGTTATGTTTTGTGTCATGTTATGTTATATTATGTTTTGTGTTACGTTATGTTATGTTTTGTGTTGTGTTATGTTTTGTGTTGTGTTGTGTTATGATTTATGTTGTGTTATGTTTTATGTTGTGTTATGTTATGTTTTGTGTTATGTTATGTTTTGTGTTGTGTTATGTTATGTGTTGTTTTATGTTATGTTTTGTGTTGTGTTATGTTATGT
This sequence comes from Tenodera sinensis, assembly GCA_030765045.1. Lineage (NCBI taxonomy): Eukaryota > Metazoa > Arthropoda > Insecta > Mantodea > Mantidae > Tenodera > Tenodera sinensis. The sequence goes on from JAUKNM010000016.1 coordinate 146,347, forward strand.
TTTGGGTTATGTTATGTTTTGTGTTATGTTATGTTTTGTGTTGTGTTATGTTATGTTTTGTGTTGTGTTGTGTTATGTTATGTTTTGTGTTGTGTTATGTTAAGTTATGTTTTGTTTTAGTATATGTTATGTTTTGTGTTAGTATATGTTATAATTTGTGTTCGTATATGTTATGTTTTGTGTTGTGTTATGTTATGTTTTGTGTTATGTTATGTTATGTTTTGTGTTATGTTATCTTATGTTATGTTATGTTATGTTATGTTATGTTATGTTATGTTATGTTATGTTATGTTATGTTATGTTATGTTATGTTATGTTATGTTATGTTATGTTATGTTATGTTATGTTATGTTATGTTATGTTATGTTATGTTATGTTATGTTATGTTATGTTATGTTATGTTATGTTATGTTATGTTATGTTATGTTATGTTATGTTATGTTATGTTATGTTATGTTATGTTATGTTATGTTATGTTATGTTATGTTATGTTATGTTATGTTATATTATGTTATGTTATGTTATGTTATGTTATGTGATGTTATGTTATTTTATGCTATGTTATGTAATGTTATGTTATGTTATCTTATGTTATGCTATGCTATGCTATGTTATGTTATGTTATGTTACGTTACGTTATGTTATGTTATGTTATGTTATGTTATGTTATGTTATGTTATGTTATGTTATGTTATGTTATGTTATGTTATGTTATGTTATGTTATGTTATGTTATGTTATGTTATGTTATGTTATGTTATGTTATGTTATGTTATGTTATGTTATGTTATGTTATGTTATGTTATGTTATGTTTTGTGTTATGTTATGTTTTGTGATATGCTATGTTATGTATTGTGTTATGTTATGTTTTGTGTTATGTTATGTGTTGTGTTATGTTATGTTTTGTTTTGTGTTATGTTTTGTGTTATGTTATGTTATGTTTTGTGTTATTTTATGTTTTGTTTTGTGTTGTTTTGTGTTATGTTATGTTTTGTGTTATGTTATGTTTTGTGTTATGTTTTGTGTTATGTTATGTTTTGTGTAATGTTATGTTATGTTAAGTTTTGTGTTATGTTATATTTTGTGTTATGTTATGTTTTGTGTTATGTTTTGTGTTATGTTATGTTATGTTTTGTGTTATGTTATGTTATGTTTTGTGTTGTGTTATGTTTTGTGTTGTGTTATGTTTTGTGTTGTGTTATGTTATGTTTTGTGTTATGTAATGTTTTGTGTTATGTTATGTTATGTTTTGTGTTATGTTATGTTATGTTTTGTGTTATGCTATGTTTTGTGTCATGTTATGTTATATTATGTTTTGTGTTACGTTATGTTATGTTTTGTGTTGTGTTATGATTTGTGTTGTGTTGTGTTATGTTTTATGTTATGTTATGTTTTGTGTTTTGTTATGTTATGTTTTGTGTTGTGTTATGTTATGTTTTGTGTTGTGTTATGTTATGTTGTGTTGTGTTGTGTAGTGTTTTGTGTTGTGTTATGTTTCGTGTTATGTTAGGTTTTGTGTTATGTTATGTTATTTTATGTTTTGTGTTATGTTATGTTTTGTGTTGTGTTGTGTTAAGTTTTGTGTTATGTTGTGTTATGCTTTGTGTTGTGTTATGTTATGTTTAGCTTTATGTTATGTTATCTTTTGTGTTATGTTCTGTTATGTTTTGTGTTATGTTATGTTATGTTATGTGTTATGTTATGTTTTGTGTAATGTTATGTTATGTGTTGTGTTATGTTATGTTTTGTGTTGTGTTATGTTATGTTATGTTATGTTATGTTATGTTATGTTTTGTGTTGTGTTATGTTATGTTTTTATTTTGTTTTGTGTTATGTTATGTTATTTTTTGTGTTATGTTATGTTTTGTGTTATGTTATGTTTTGTGTTATGTTATGTGTTATGTTATGCTATGTTTTGTGTTGTGTTATGTTATGTTTTGTGTTCTGTTATGTTTTGTGTTGTGTTATGTTATGTTATGTGTTATGTTTTGTGTTATGTTTTGTGTTGTGTTGTGTTATGATTTATGTTGTGTTATGTTTTGTGTTGTGTTATGTTATGTTTTGTGTTATGTTATGTTTTGTGTTGTGTTATGTTATGTGTTGTTTTATGTTATGTTTTGTGTTGTGTTATGTTATGTTTTGGGTTATGTTATGTTTTGTGTTATGTTATGTTTTGTGTTGTGTTATGTTATGTTTTGTGTTGTGTTATGTTATGTTATGTGTTAGTATATGTTATGTTTTGTGTAAGTATATGTTGTGTACTGTGTTGTGTTATGTTATGTTTTGTGTTATGTTATGTTATGTTATGTTATGTTATGTTATGTTATGTTATGTAATGTTATGTTGTTATGTTAAGTTATGTAATGTTATAATGTGTTAAGTTATGTTGTGTTGTGTTGTGTTGTGTTGTGTTGTAATGTGTTATATGTTGTGTTGTGTTATGTTATGTTATGTTATATTTTGTGTTATATTATGTTATGTTATGTTTTGTGTTATGTTATGTTTTGTGTTATGTTATGTTTTGTGTTATGTTATGTTATGTGTTATGTTATGTTATGCTATGTTTTGTGTTGTGTTATGTTATGTTTTGTGTTCTGTTATGTTTTGTGTTGTGTTATATTATGTTTTGTGTTATGTTTTATGTTATGTTTTGTGTTGTGTTATGTTTTGTGTTGTGTTATGTTTTGTGTTGTGTTATGTTATGTTTTGTGTTATGTTATGTTTTGTTTTGTGTTATGTGTTGTGTTGTGTTATGTTATGTTATGTTATGTTTTCTGTTATGTTATGTTAAGTTTTGTGTTATGTTATATTTTGTGTTATGTTATATGTTATGTTTAGTGTTATGTTATGTTTTGTGTTGTGTTATGTTATGTTGTGATGTGTTTTGTTGTGTTATGTTGTGTTTTGTGTTCTGTTATGTTATGTTATGTTATGTTATGTTTAGTGTTGTGTTATTTTATGTTATGTTTTGTGTTATGTTATGTTTTGTGTTGTGTTATGTTATATGTTATGTTTTGTGTTATGTTATGTTTTGTGTTGTGTTATGCTATGTGTTATGTTTTGTGTTATGTTATGTTTTGTGTTGTGTTATGTTATGTGTTATGTTATGTTTTGTGTTATGTTATGTTTTAGGTTATGTTATGTTTTGTGTTATGTTATGTTTTGTGTTATGTTATGTTTTGTGTTATGTTTTGTGTTGTGTTATGTTACGTTTTGTGATATGTTATGTTTTGTTTTGTGTTATGCTTTGTGTTGTGTTATGTTATGTTTTGTGTTATGTTATGTTTTGTGTTATGTTAAGTTTTTAATTATGTTAAGTTATGTTAAGTTTTGTGTTATGCTATGTTTTGTGTTATGTTATGTATTGTGTTATGTTATATTTGTGTTATGTTATGTTATGTTTTGTGTTATGTTATGTTTTGTGTTATGTTATATTATGTTTTGTGTTGTGTTATGTTTTGTGTTGTGTTATGTTTTGTGTAGTGTTATGTTATGTTTTGTGTTATGTTAGGTTATGTTATACTATGTTTTGTGTTATGTTATGTTATGTTTTATGTTATGGTATGTTTTGTGTTATGTTATGTTATGTTATGTTTTGTGTTATGTTATGTTATGTTTTGTGTTGTGTTATGTTTTGTGTTGTGTTGTGTTATGTTTTGTGTTGTGTAATGTTACGTTACGTTATGTTTTGTGTTATGTTATGTTATGTTTTGTGTTATGTTATGTTTTGTGTTGCGTTATATTATGTTTTGTGTTGTGTTATGTTTTGTGTTGTGTTATGTTTCGTGTTATGTTATGTTATGTTATGGTATGTTATGTTATTTTATGTATTGTGTTATGTTATGTTTTGTGTTGTGTTATGTTATGTTTTGTGTTGTGTTGTGTTATGTTTTGTGTTGTGTTGTGTTATGTTTTGTGTTGTTATGTTATGTTATGTTTTGTTATGCTTTGTGTTATGTTATGTTATGTTTTGTGTTATGTTATGTTTTGTACTTTGTTATGTTTTGTGTTATGTTATGTTATGTTTTAGGTTATGTTATGTTATGTTTTAGGTTATGCTCTGTTATGTTATGTTTTAGGTTATGTTTTGTTATGTTTTGTGTTATGTTATGTTATGTTTTGTGTTATATTATGTTATGTTTTATGTTGTGTTATGTTTTGTGTTGTGTTGTGTTATGTTATGTTATGTTATGTTTTGTGTTATGTTATGTTTTGTATTATGTTATGTTATGTTTTGTGTTGTGTTATGTTATGTTTTGTGTTATGTTATGTTATGTGTTATATTATGTTATGTTTTATGTTGTGTTATGTTTTGTGTTGTGTTATGTTATGTTATGTTATGTTATGTTATGTTATGTTTTGTGTTATGTTATGTCTTGTGTTATGTTATGTTATGTTAAGTTTTGTGTTATGTTATGTTTTGTGTTATGTTATGTTTTGTGTTATGTTATGTTTTGTGTTATGTTATATTTTGTGTTATGTTATGTTTTGTGTTATGTTATGTTATGTTATGTTTTGTGTTGTGTTATATTTTGTGTTGTGTTATGTTTTGTGTTGTGTTATGTTATGTTTTGTGTTATGTTTTGTTTTGTGTTATGTTAGGTTATGTTATGTTAAGTTTTGTGTTATGTTATGCTATGTTTTATGTTATGTTATGTTTTGTGTTATGTTATGTTATGTTATGTTTTGTGTTATGTTATGTTATGTTATGTTATGTTATGTTTTGTGTTGTGCTATGTTTTGTGTTGTGTTGTGTTATGTTATGTTATGTTATGTTTTGTGTTATTGTTATATCATGTTTTGTGTTATGTTATGTTTTGTGTTGTGTTATGTTATGTTTTGTGTTGTGTTATGTTTTGTGTTGTGTTATGTTTCCTGTTATGTTATGTTTTGTGTTATGGTATGTTATGTTATTTTATGTTTTGTGTTAATTTATGTTTTGTGTTGTGTTATGTTATGTTTTGTGTTGTGTTGTGTTATGTTTTGTGTTGTGTTGTGTTATGTTATGTTATGTTATGTTTTGTTATGCTTTGTGTTATGTTATCGTATGTTTTGTGTTATGTTATGTTTTGTATTTTGTTATGTTTTGTGTTATGTTATGTTTTGTGTTGTGTTATGTTATGTTTTGTGTTGTGCTATGTTATGTTATGTTTTGTGTTATGTTATGTTTTGTGTTGTGTTATGTTATGTTATGTTTTGTGTTGTGTTATGTTATGTTTTGTGTTATGTTTTGTGTTGTGTTATGTTATGTTTTGTGTTGTGTTATGTTATGTTTTGTGTTATGTTATGCTTTGTGTTGTGTTATGTTATGTTATATTTTGTGTTATGTTTTTTGTTATGTTATGTTTTGTGTTATGTTATATTATGTGTTATGTTATGTTTTGTGTTGTGTTATGTTATGTTATATTTTGTATTCTGTTATGTTTTGTGTTGTGTTATGTTATGTTTTGTGTTATGTTTTGTGTTATGTTTTGTGTTGTGTTATGTTTTGTGTTGTGTTATGTTTTGTGTTGTGTTATGTTATGTTATGTTTTGTGTTATGTTATGTTTTGTGTTGTGTTATGTTATGTGTTCTTTTATGTTATGTTTTGTGTTGTGTTATGTTATGTTTTGTGTTATGTTATGTTTTGTGTTATGTTATGTTATGCTTTGTGTTGTGTTATCTTATGTTTTGTGTTGTGTTGTGTTATGTTATGTTTTGTGTTGTGTTATGTTAAGTTATGCTTTGTTTTAGTATATGTTATGTTTTGTGTTAGTATATGTTATAATTTGTGTTCGTATATGTTATGTTTTGTGTTGTGTTATGTTATGTTTTGTGTTATGTTATGTTATGTTTTGTGTTATGTTATGTTATGTTATGTTATGTTATGTTATGTTATGTTATGTTATGTTATGTTATGTTATGTTATGTTATGTTATGTTATGTTATGTTATGTTATGTTATGTTATGTTATGTTATGTTATGTTATGTTATGTTATGTTATGTTATATTATGTTATGTTATGTATTGTTATGTTATGTTATGTTATGTTATGTTATGTGATGTTATGTTATTTTATGTTATGTTATGTAATGTTATGTTATGTTATCTTATGTTATGCTATGCTATGCTATGTTATGTTATGTTATGTTACGTTACGTTATGTTATGTTATGTTATGTTATGTTATGTTACGTTACGTTATGTTATGTTATGTTATGTTATGTTATGTTATGTTATGTTATGTTATGTTATGTTATGTTATGTTATGTTATGTTATGTTATGTTATGTTTTGTGTTATGTTATGTTTTGTGATATGCTATGTTATGTTTTGTGTTATGTTATGTTTTGTGTTATGTTATGTGTTGTGTTATGTTATGTTTTGTTTTGTGTTATGTTTTGTGTTATGTTATGTTATGTTTTGTGTTATTTTATGTTTTGTTTTGTGTTGTTTTGTGTTATGTTATGTTTTGTGTTATGTTATGTTTTGTGTTATGTTTTGTGTTATGTTATGTTTTGTGTAATGTTATGTTATGTTAAGTTTTGTGTTATGTTATATTTTGTGTTATGTTATGTTTTGTGTTATGTTTTGTGTTATGTTATGTTATGTTTTGTGTTATGTTATGTTATGTTATGTTTTGTGTTGTGTTATGTTTTGTGTTGTGTTATGTTTTGTGTTGTGTTATGTTATGTTTTGTGTTATGTTATGTTTTGTGTTATGTTATGTTATGTTTTGTGTTATGTTATGTTATGTTTTGTGTTATGTTATGTTTTGTGTCATGTTATGTTATATTATGTTTTGTGTTACGTTATGTTATGTTTTGTGTTGTGTTATGATTTGTGTTGTGTTGTGTTATGTTTTATGTTATGTTATGTTTTGTGTTTTGTTATGTTATGTTTTGTGTTGTGTTATGTTATGTTTTGTGTTGTGTTATGTTATGTTGTGTTGTGTTGTGTAGTGTTTTGTGTTGTGTTATGTTTCGTGTTATGTTAGGTTTTGTGTTATGTTATGTTATTTTATGTTTTGTGTTATGTTATGTTTTGTGTTGTGTTGTGTTAAGTTTTGTGTTATGTTGTGTTATGCTTTGTGTTGTGTTATGTTATGTTTAGTGTTATGTTATGTTATCTTTTGTGTTATGTTCTGTTATGTTTTGTGTTATGTTATGTTATGTTATGTGTTATGTTATGTTTTGTGTAATGTTATGTTATGTGTTGTGTTATGTTATGTTTTGTGTTGTGTTATGTTTCGTGTTATGTTATGTTATGTTATGGTATGTTATGTTATTTTATGTATTGTGTTATGTTATGTTTTGTGTTGTGTTATGTTATGTTTTGTGTTGTGTTGTGTTATGTTTTGTCTTGTGTTGTGTTATGTTTTGTGTTGTTATGTTATGTTATGTTTTGTTATGCTTTGTGTTATGTTATGTTATGTTTTGTGTTATGTTATGTTTTGTATTTTGTTATGTTTTGTGTTATGTTATGTTATGTTTTAGGTTATGTTATGTTATGTTTTAGGTTATGCTCTGTTATGTTATGTTTTAGGTTATGTTTTGTTATGTTTTGTGTTATGTTATGTTATGTGTTATATTATGTTATGTTTTATGTTGTGTTATGTTTTGTGTTGTGTTATGTTATGTTATGTTATGTTTTGTGTTATGTTATGTCTTGTGTTATGTTATGTTATGTTAAGTTTTGTGTTATGTTATGTTTTGTGTTATGTTATGTTATGTGTTATGTTATGTTTTGTGTTATGTTATATTTTGTGTTATGTTATGTTTTGTGTTATGTTATGTTATGTTTTGTGTTGTGTTATATTTTGTGTTGTGTTATGTTTTGTGTTGTGTTATGTTATGTTTTGTGTTATGTTTTGTTTTGTGTTATGTTAGGTTATGTTATGTTAAGTTTTGTGTTATGTTATGCTATGTTTTATGTTATGTTATGTTTTGTGTTATGTTATGTTATGTTATGTTTTGTGTTATGTTATGTTATGTTAGGTTATGTTATGTTTTGTGTTGTGCTATGTTTTGTGTTGTGTTGTGTTATGTTATGTTATGTTATGTTTTGTGTTATTGTTATATCATGTTTTGTGTTATGTTTTGTGTTGTGTTATGTTATGTTTTGTGTTGTGTTATGTTTTGTGTTGTGTTATGTTTCCTGTTATGTTATGTTTTGTGTTATGGTATGTTATGTTATTTTATGTTTTGTGTTAATTTATGTTTTGTGTTGTGTTATGTTATGTTTTGTGTTGTGTTGTGTTATGTTTTGTGTTGTGTTGTGTTATGTTTTGTGTTGTGTTATGTTATGTTATGTTATGTTTTGTTATGCTTTGTGTTATGTTATCGTATGTTTTGTGTTATGTTATGTTTTGTATTTTGTTATGTTTTGTGTTATGTTATGTTTTGTGTTGTGTTATGTTATGTTTTGTGTTGTGCTATGTTATGTTATGTTTTGTGTTATGTTATGTTTTGTGTTGTGTTATGTTATGTTTTTATTTTGTTTTGTGTTATGTTATGTTATTTTTTGTGTTATGTTATGTTTTGTGTTATGGTATGTTTTGTGTTATGTTATGTGTTATGTTATGCTATGTTTTGTGTTGTGTTATGTTATGTTTTGTGTTGTGTTATGTTATGTTATGTGTTATGTTTTGTGTTATGTTTTGTGTTGTGTTGTGTTATGATTTATGTTGTGTTATGTTTTATGTTGTGTTATGTTATGTTTTGTGTTATGTTATGTTTTGTGTTGTGTTATGTTATGTGTTGTTTTATGTTATGTTTTGTGTTGTGTTATGTTATGTTTTGGGTTATGTTATGTTTTGTGTTATGTTATGTTTTGTGTTGTGTTATGTTATGTTTTGTGTTGTGTTGTGTTATGTTATGTTTTGTGTTGTGTTATGTTAAGTTATGTTTTGTTTTAGTATATGTTATGTTTTGTGTTAGTATATGTTATAATTTGTGTTCGTATATGTTATGTTTTGTGTTGTGTTATGTTATGTTTTGTGTTATGTTATGTTATGTTTTGTGTTATGTTATGTTATGTTATGTTATGTTATGTTATGTTATGTTATGTTATGTTATGTTATGTTATGTTATGTTATGTTATGTTATGTTATGTTATGTTATGTTATGTTATGTTATGTTATGTTATGTTATGTTATGTTATGTTATGTTATGTTATGTTATGTTATATTATGTTATGTTATGTTATGTTATGTTATGTTATGTTATGTTATGTTATGTTATGTGATGTTATGTTATTTTATGCTATGTTATGTAATGTTATGTTATGTTATCTTATGTTATGCTATGCTATGCTATGTTATGTTATGTTACGTTACGTTATGTTATGTTATGTTATGTTATGTTATGTTATGTTATGTTATGTTATGTTATGTTATGTTATGTTATGTTATGTTATGTTATGTTATGTTATGTTATGTTATGTTATGTTATGTTATGTTATGTTATGTTATGTTATGTTATGTTTTGTGTTATGTTATGTTTTGTGATATGCTATGTTATGTATTGTGTTATGTTATGTTTTGTGTTATGTTATGTGTTGTGTTATGTTATGTTTTGTTTTGTGTTATGTTTTGTGTTATGTTATGTTATGTTTTGTGTTATTTTATGTTTTGTTTTGTGTTGTTTTGTGTTATGTTATGTTTTGTGTTATGTTATGTTTTGTGTTATGTTTTGTGTTATGTTATGTTTTGTGTAATGTTATGTTATGTTAAGTTTTGTGTTATGTTATATTTTGTGTTATGTTATGTTTTGTGTTATGTTTTGTGTTATGTTATGTTATGTTTTGTGTTATGTTATGTTATGTTATGTTTTGTGTTGTGTTATGTTTTGTGTTGTGTTATGTTTTGTGTTGTGTTATGTTATGTTTTGTGTTATGTAATGTTTTGTGTTATGTTATGTTATGTTTTGTGTTATGTTATGTTATGTTTTGTGTTATGCTATGTTTTGTGTCATGTTATGTTATATTATGTTTTGTGTTACGTTATGTTATGTTTTGTGTTGTGTTATGATTTGTGTTGTGTTGTGTTATGTTTTATGTTATGTTATGTTTTGTGTTTTGTTATGTTATGTTTTGTGTTGTGTTATGTTATGTTTTGTGTTGTGTTATGTTATGTTGTGTTGTGTTGTGTAGTGTTTTGTGTTGTGTTATGTTTCGTGTTATGTTAGGTTTTGTGTTATGTTATGTTATTTTATGTTTTGTGTTATGTTATGTTTTGTGTTGTGTTGTGTTAAGTTTTGTGTTATGTTGTGTTATGCTTTGTGTTGTGTTATGTTATGTTTAGCTTTATGTTATGTTATCTTTTGTGTTATGTTCTGTTATGTTTTGTGTTATGTTATGTTATGTTATGTGTTATGTTATGTTTTGTGTAATGTTATGTTATGTGTTGTGTTATGTTATGTTTTGTGTTGTGTTATGTTATGTTATGTTATGTTATGTTATGTTATGTTATGTTATGTTTTGTGTTGTGTTATGTTATGTTTTTATTTTGTTTTGTGTTATGTTATGTTATTTTTTGTGTTATGTTATGTTTTGTGTTATGTTATGTTTTGTGTTATGTTATGTGTTATGTTATGCTATGTTTTGTGTTGTGTTATGTTATGTTTTGTGTTCTGTTATGTTTTGTGTTGTGTTATGTTATGTTATGTGTTATGTTTTGTGTTATGTTTTGTGTTGTGTTGTGTTATGATTTATGTTGTGTTATGTTTTGTGTTGTGTTATGTTATGTTTTGTGTTATGTTATGTTTTGTGTTGTGTTATGTTATGTGTTGTTTTATGTTATGTTTTGTGTTGTGTTATGTTATGTTTTGGGTTATGTTATGTTTTGTGTTATGTTATATTTTGTGTTGTGTTATGTTATGTTTTGTGTTGTGTTATGTTATGTTATGTGTTAGTATATGTTATGTTTTGTGTAAGTATATGTTGTGTACTGTGTTGTGTTATGTTATGTTTTGTGTTATGTTATGTTATGTTATGTTATGTTATGTTATGTTATGTAATGTTATGTTGTTATGTTAAGTTATGTAATGTTATAATGTGTTAAGTTATGTTGTGTTGTGTTGTGTTGTGTTGTGTTGTAATGTGTTATATGTTGTGTTGTGTTATGTTATGTTATGTTATATTTTGTGTTATGTTATGTTATGTTATGTTTTGTGTTATGTTATGTTTTGTGTTATGTTATGTTTTGTGTTATGTTATGTTATGTGTTATGTTATGTTATGCTATGTTTTGTGTTGTGTTATGTTATGTTTTGTGTTCTGTTATGTTTTGTGTTGTGTTATATTATGTTTTGTGTTATGTTTTATGTTATGTTTTGTGTTGTGTTATGTTTTGTGTTGTGTTATGTTTTGTGTTGTGTTATGTTATGTTTTGTGTTATGTTATGTTTTGTGTTGTGTTATGTGTTGTGTTGTGTTATGTTATGTTATGTTATGTTTTCTGTTATGTTATGTTAAGTTTTGTGTTATGTTATATTTTGTGTTGTGTTATGTTATATGTTATGTTTAGTGTTATGTTATGTTTTGTGTTGTGTTATGTTATGTTGTGATGTGTTGTGTTGTGTTATGTTGTGTTTTGTGTTCTGTTATGTTATGTTATGTTATGTTATGTTATGTTTAGTGTTGTGTTATTTTATGTTATGTTTTGTGTTATGTTATGTTTTGTGTTGTGTTATGTTATATGTTATGTTTTGTGTTATGTTATGTTTTGTGTTGTGTTATGCTATGTGTTATGTTTTGTGTTATGTTATGTTTTGTGTTGTGTTATGTTATGTGTTATGTTATGTTTTGTGTTATGTTATGTTTTAGGTTATGTTATGTTTTGTGTTATGTTATGTTTTGTGTTATGTTATGTTTTGTGTTATGTTTTGTGTTGTGTTATGTTACGTTTTGTGATATGTTATGTTTTGTTTTGTGTTATGCTTTGTGTTGTGTTATGTTATGTTTTGTGTTATGTTATGTTTTGTGTTATGTTAAGTTTTTAATTATGTTAAGTTATGTTAAGTTTTGTGTTATGCTATGTTTTGTGTTATGTTATGTATTGTGTTATGTTATATTTGTGTTATGTTATGTTATGTTTTGTGTTATGTTATGTTTTGTGTTATGTTATATTATGTTTTGTGTTGTGTTATGTTTTGTGTTGTGTTATGTTTTGTGTAGTGTTATGTTATGTTTTGTGTTATGTTAGGTTATGTTATACTATGTTTTGTGTTATGTTATGTTATGTTTTATGTTATGGTATGTTTTGTGTTATGTTATGTTATGTTATGTTTTGTGTTATGTTATGTTATGTTTTGTGTTGTGTTATGTTTTGTGTTGTGTTGTGTTATGTTTTGTGTTGTGTAATGTTACGTTACGTTATGTTTTGTGTTATGTTATGTTATGTTTTGTGTTATGTTATGTTTTGTGTTGCGTTATATTATGTTTTGTGTTGTGTTATGTTTTGTGTTGTGTTATGTTTCGTGTTATGTTATGTTATGTTATGGTATGTTATGTTATTTTATGTATTGTGTTATGTTATGTTTTGTGTTGTGTTATGTTATGTTTGTGTTGTGTTGTGTTATGTTTTGTGTTGTGTTGTGTTATGTTTTGTGTTGTGTTGTGTTATGTTTTGTGTTGTTATGTTATGTTATGTTTTGTTATGCTTTGTGTTATGTTATGTTATGTTTTGTGTTATGTTATGTTTTGTACTTTGTTATGTTTTGTGTTATGTTATGTTATGTTTTAGGTTATGTTATGTTATGTTTTAGGTTATGCTCTGTTATGTTATGTTTTAGGTTATGTTTTGTTATGTTTTGTGTTATGTTATGTTATGTTTTGTGTTATATTATGTTATGTTTTATGTTGTGTTATGTTTTGTGTTGTGTTGTGTTATGTTATGTTATGTTATGTTATGTTTTGTGTTATGTTATGTTTTGTATTATGTTATGTTATGTTTTGTGTTGTGTTATGTTATGTTTTGTGTTATGTTATGTTATGTGTTATATTATGTTATGTTTTATGTTGTGTTATGTTTTGTGTTGTGTTATGTTATGTTATGTTATGTTATGTTATGTTTTGTGTTATGTTATGTCTTGTGTTATGTTATGTTATGTTAAGTTTTGTGTTATGTTATGTTTTGTGTTATGTTATGTTTTGTGTTATGTTATGTTTTGTGTTATGTTATATTTTGTGTTATGTTATGTTTTGTGTTATGTTATGTTATGTTTTGTGTTGTGTTATATTTTGTGTTGTGTTATGTTTTGTGTTGTGTTATGTTATGTTTTGTGTTATGTTTTGTTTTGTGTTATGTTAGGTTATGTTATGTTAAGTTTTGTGTTATGTTATGCTATGTTTTATGTTATGTTATGTTTTGTGTTATGTTATGTTATGTTATGTTTTGTGTTATGTTATGTTATGTTATACTATGTTATGTTATGTTATGTTATGTTATGTTTTGTGTTGTGCTATGTTTTGTGTTGTGTTGTGTTATGTTATGTTATGTTATGTTTTGTGTTATTGTTATATCATGTTTTGTGTTATGTTATGTTTTGTGTTGTGTTATGTTATGTTTTGTGTTGTGTTATGTTTTGTGTTGTGTTATGTTTCCTGTTATGTTATGTTTTGTGTTATGGTATGTTATGTTATTTTATGTTTTGTGTTAATTTATGTTTTGTGTTGTGTTATGTTATGTTTTGTGTTGTGTTGTGTTATGTTTTGTGTTGTGTTGTGTTATGTTATGTTATGTTATGTTTTGTTATGCTTTGTGTTATGTTATCGTATGTTTTGTGTTATGTTATGTTTTGTATTTTGTTATGTTTTGTGTTATGTTATGTTTTGTGTTGTGTTATGTTATGTTTTGTGTTGTGCTATGTTATGTTATGTTTTGTGTTATGTTATGTTTTGTGTTGTGTTATGTTATGTTATGTTTTGTGTTGTGTTATGTTATGTTTTGTGTTATGTTTTGTGTTGTGTTATGTTATGTTTTGTGTTGTGTTATGTTATGTTTTGTGTTATGTTATGCTTTGTGTTGTGTTATGTTATGTTATATTTTGTGTTATGTTTTTTGTTATGTTATGTTTTGTGTTATGTTATGTTATGTGTTATGTTATGTTTTGTGTTGTGTTATGTTATGTTATATTTTGTATTCTGTTATGTTTTGTGTTGTGTTATGTTATGTTTTGTGTTATGTTTTGTGTTATGTTTTGTGTTGTGTTATGTTTTGTGTTGTGTTATGTTTTGTGTTGTGTTATGTTATGTTATGTTTTGTGTTTTGTTATGTTTTGTGTTGTGTTATGTTATGTGTTCTTTTATGTTATGTTTTGTGTTGTGTTATGTTATGTTTTGTGTTATGTTATGTTTTGTGTTATGTTATGTTATGCTTTGTGTTGTGTTATCTTATGTTTTGTGTTGTGTTGTGTTATGTTATGTTTTGTGTTGTGTTATGTTAAGTTATGTTTTGTTTTAGTATATGTTATGTTTTGTGTTAGTATATGTTATAATTTGTGTTCGTATATGTTATGTTTTGTGTTGTGTTATGTTATGTTTTGTGTTATGTTATGTTATGTTTTGTGTTATGTTATGTTATGTTATGTTATGTTATGTTATGTTATGTTATGTTATGTTATGTTATGTTATGTTATGTTATGTTATGTTATGTTATGTTATGTTATGTTATGTTATGTTATGTTATGTTATGTTATGTTATGTTATGTTATGTTATGTTATGTTATGTTATGTTATGTTATGTTATGTTATGTTATGTTATGTTATGTTATGTTATGTTATGTTATGTTATGTTATATTATGTTATGTTATGTATTGTTATGTTATGTTATGTTATGTTATGTGATGTTATGTTATTTTATGTTATGTTATGTAATGTTATGTTATGTTATCTTATGTTATGCTATGCTATGCTATGTTATGTTATGTTATGTTACGTTACGTTATGTTATGTTATGTTATGTTATGTTATGTTACGTTACGTTATGTTATGTTATGTTATGTTATGTTATGTTATGTTATGTTATGTTATGTTATGTTATGTTATGTTATGTTATGTTATGTTATGTTATGTTATGTTATGTTATGTTATGTTATGTTTTGTGTTATGTTATGTTTTGTGATATGCTATGTTATGTTTTGTGTTATGTTATGTTTTGTGTTATGTTATGTGTTGTGTTATGTTATGTTTTGTTTTGTGTTATGTTTTGTGTTATGTTATGTTATGTTTTGTGTTATTTTATGTTTTGTTTTGTGTTGTTTTGTGTTATGTTATGTTTTGTGTTATGTTATGTTTTGTGTTATGTTTTGTGTTATGTTATGTTTTGTGTAATGTTATGTTATGTTAAGTTTTGTGTTATGTTATATTTTGTGTTATGTTATGTTTTGTGTTATGTTTTGTGTTATGTTATGTTATGTTTTGTGTTATGTTATGTTATGTTATGTTTTGTGTTGTGTTATGTTTTGTGTTGTGTTATGTTTTGTGTTGTGTTATGTTATGTTTTGTGTTATGTTATGTTTTGTGTTATGTTATGTTATGTTTTGTGTTATGTTATGTTATGTTTTGTGTTATGTTATGTTTTGTGTCATGTTATGTTATATTATGTTTTGTGTTACGTTATGTTATGTTTTGTGTTGTGTTATGATTTGTGTTGTGTTGTGTTATGTTTTATGTTATGTTATGTTTTGTGTTTTGTTATGTAATGTTTTGTGTTGTGTTATGTTATGTTGTGTTGTGTTGTGTAGTGTTTTGTGTTGTGTTATGTTTCGTGTTATGTTAGGTTTTGTGTTATGTTATGTTATTTTATGTTTTGTGTTATGTTATGTTTTGTGTTGTGTTGTGTTAAGTTTTGTGTTATGTTGTGTTATGCTTTGTGTTGTGTTATGTTATGTTTAGTGTTATGTTATGTTATCTTTTGTGTTATGTTCTGTTATGTTTTGTGTTATGTTATGTTATGTTATGTGTTATGTTATGTTTTGTGTAATGTTATGTTATGTGTTGTGTTATGTTATGTTTTGTGTTGTGTTATGTTTCGTGTTATGTTATGTTATGTTATGGTATGTTATGTTATTTTATGTATTATGTTATGTTATGTTTTGTGTTGTGTTATGTTATGTTTTGTGTTGTGTTGTGTTATGTTTTGTGTTGTGTTGTGTTATGTTTTGTGTTGTTATGTTATGTTATGTTTTGTTATGCTTTGTGTTATGTTATGTTATGTTTTGTGTTATGTTATGTTTTGTATTTTGTTATGTTTTGTGTTATGTTATGTTATGTTTTAGGTTATGTTATGTTATGTTTTAGGTTATGCTCTGTTATGTTATGTTTTAGGTTATGTTTTGTTATGTTTTGTGTTATGTTATGTGTTATATTATGTTATGTTTTATGTTGTGTTATGTTTTGTGTTGTGTTATGTTATGTTATGTTATGTTATGTTTTGTGTTATGTTATGTCTTGTGTTATGTTATGTTTTGTGTTATGTTATGTTTTGTGTTATGTTATGTTTTGTGTTATGTTATATTTTGTGTTATGTTATGTTTTGTGTTATGTTATGTTATGTTTTGTGTTGTGTTATATTTTGTGTTGTGTTATGTTTTGTGTTGTGTTATGTTATGTTTTGTGTTATGTTTTGTTTTGTGTTATGTTAGGTTATGTTATGTTAAGTTTTGTGTTATGTTATGCTATGTTTTATGTTATGTTATGTTTTGTGTTATGTTACGTTATGTTATGTTTTGTGTTATGTTATGTTATGTTATGTTATGTTATGTTATGTTATGTTTTGTGTTGTGCTATGTTTTGTGTTGTGTTGTGTTATGTTATGTTATGTAATGTTTTGTGTTATTGTTATATCATGTTTTGTGTTATGTTTTGTGTTGTGTTATGTTATGTTTTGTGTTGTGTTATGTTTTGTGTTGTGTTATGTTTCCTGTTATGTTATGTTTTGTGTTATGGTATGTTATGTTATTTTATGTTTTGTGTTAATTTATGTTTTGTGTTGTGTTATGTTATGTTTTGTGTTGTGTTATGTTTTGTGTTGTGTTGTGTTATGTTTTGTGTTGTGTTATGTTATGTTATGTTATGTTTTGTTATGCTTTGTGTTATGTTATCGTATGTTTTGTGTTATGTTATGTTTTGTATTTTGTTATGTTTTGTGTTATGTTATGTTTTGTGTTGTGTTATGTTATGTTTTGTGTTGTGCTATGTTATGTTATGTTTTGTGTTATGTTATGTTTTGTGTTGTGTTATGTTATGTTATGTTTTGTGTTGTGTTATGTTATGTTTTGTGTTATGTTTTGTGTTGTGTTATGTTATGTTTTGTGTTGTGTTGTGTTATGTTTTGTGTTATGTTATGCATTGTGTTGTGTTATGTTATGTTATATTTTGTGTTATGTTTTTTGTTATGTTATGTTTTGTGTTATGTTATGTTATGTGTTATGTTATGTTTTGTGTTGTGTTATGTTATGTTATATTTTGTATTCTGTTATGTTTTGTGTTGTGTTATGTTATGTTTTGTGTTATGTTTTGTGTTATGTTTTGTGTTGTGTTATGTTTTGTGTTGTGTTATGTTTTGTGTTGTGTTATGTTATGTTATGTTTTGTGTTATGTTATGTTTTGTGTTGTGTTATGTTATGTGTTCTTTTATGTTATGTTTTGTGTTGTGTTATGTTATGTTTTGTGTTATGTTATGTTTTGTGTTATGTTATGTTATGTTTTGTGTTGTGTTATCTTATGTTTTGTGTTGTGTTGTGTTATGTTATGTTTTGTGTTGTGTTATGTTAAGTTATGTTTTGTTTTAGTATATGTTATGTTTTGTGTTAGTATATGTTATAATTTGTGTTCGTATATGTTATGTTTTGTGTTGTGTTATGTTATGTTTTGTGTTATGTTATGTTATGTTTTGTGTTATGTTATGTTATGTTATGTTATGTTATGTTATGTTATGTTATGTTATGTTATGTTATGTTATGTTATGTTATGTTATGTTATGTTATGTTATGTTATGTTATGTTATGTTATGTTATATTATGTTATGTTATGTATTGTTATGTTATGTTATGTTATGTTATGTGATGTTATGTTATTTTATGTTATGTTATGTAATGTTATGTTATGTTATCTTATGTTATGCTATGCATTGCTATGTTATGTTATGTTATGTTACGTTACGTTATGTTATGTTATGTTATGTTATGTTATGTTATGTTATGTTATGTTATGTTATGTTATGTTATGTTATGTTATGTTATGTTATGTTATGTTATGTTATGTTATGTTATGTTATGTTATGTTATGTTATGTTATGTTATGTTATGTTTTGTGTTATGTTATGTTTTGTGATATGCTATGTTATGTTTTGTGTTATGTTATGTTTTGTGTTATGTTATGTGTTGTGTTATGTTATGTTTTGTTTTGTGTTATGTTTTGTGTTATGTTATGCTATGTTTTGTGTTATTTTATGTTTTGTTTTGTGTTGTTTTGTGTTATGTTATGTTTTGTGTTATGTTATGTTTTGTGTTATGTTTTGTGTTATGTTATGTTTTGTGTAATGTTATGTTATGTTAAGTTTTGTGTTATGTTATATTTTGTGTTATGTTATGTTTTGTGTTGTTTTGTGTTATGTTATGTTATGTTTTGTGTTATGTTATGTTATGTTATGTTTTGTGTTGTGTTATGTTTTGTGTTGTGTTATGTTTTGTGTTGTGTTATGTTATGTTTTGTGTTATGTTATGTTTTGTGTTATGTTATGTTATGTTTTGTGTTATGTTATGTTATGTTTTGTGTTATGTTATGTTTTGTGTCATGTTATGTTATATTATGTTTTGTGTTACGTTATGTTATGTTTTGTGTTGTGTTATGATTTGTGTTGTGTTGTGTTATGTTTTATGTTATTTTATGTTTTGTGTTTTGTTATGTTATGTTTTGTGTTGTGTTATGTTATGTTTTGTGTTGTGTTATGTTATGTTGTGTTGTGTTGTGTAGTGTTTTGTGTTGTGTTATGTTTCGTGTTATGTTAGGTTTTGTGTTATGTTATGTTATTTTATGTTTTGTGTTATGTTATGTTTTGTGTTGTGTTGTGTTAAGTTTTGTGTTATGTTGTGTTATGCTTTGTGTTGTGTTATGTTATGTTTAGTGTTATGTTATGTTATCTTTTGTGTTATGTTCTGTTATGTTTTGTGTTATGTTATGTTATGTGTTATGTTATGTTTTGTGTAATGTTATGTTATGTGTTGTGTTATGTTATGTTTTGTGTTGTGTTATGTTATGTTATGTTATGTTATGTTATGTTATGTTATGTTATGTTATGTTATGTTATGTTTTGTGTTGTGTTATGTTATGTTTTTATTTTGTTTTGTGTTATGTTATGTTATTTTTTGTGTTATGTTATGTTTTGTGTTATGTTATGTTTTGTGTTATGTTATGTGTTATGTTATGCTATGTTTTGTGTTGTGTTATGTTATGTTTTGTGTTCTGTTATGTTTTGTGTTGTGTTATGTTATGTTATGTGTTATGTTTTGTGTTATGTTTTGTGTTGTGTTGTGTTATGATTTATGTTGTGTTATGTTTTATGTTGTGTTATGTTATGTTTTGTGTTATGTTATGTTTTGTGTTGTGTTATGTTATGTGTTGTTTTATGTTATGTTTTGTGTTGTGTTATGTTATGTTTTGGGTTATGTTATGTTTTGTGTTATGTTATGTTTTGTGTTGTGTTATGTTATGTTTTGTGTTGTGTTGTGTTATGTTATGTTTTGTGTTGTGTTATGTTAAGTTATGTTTTGTTTTAGTATATGTTATGTTTTGTGTTAGTATATGTTATAATTTGTGTTCGTATATGTTATGTTTTGTGTTGTGTTATGTTATGTTTTGTGTTATGTTATGTTATGTTTTGTGTTATGTTATGTTATGTTATGTTATGTTATGTTATGTTATGTTATGTTATGTTATGTTATGTTATGTTATGTTATGTTATGTTATGTTATGTTATGTTATGTTATGTTATGTTATGTTATGTTATGTTATGTTATGTTATGTTATGTTATGTTATGTTATGTTATATTATGTTATGTTATGTTATGTTATGTTATGTTATGTGATGTTATGTTATTTTATGCTATGTTATGTAATGTTATGTTATGTTATCTTATGTTATGCTATGCTATGCTATGTTATGTTATGTTATGTTACGTTACGTTATGTTATGTTATGTTATGTTATGTTATGTTATGTTATGTTATGTTATGTTATGTTATGTTATGTTATGTTATGTTATGTTATGTTATGTTATGTTATGTTATGTTATGTTATGTTATGTTATGTTATGTTATGTTATGTTATGTTATGTTATGTTATGTTATGTTTTGTGTTCTGTTATGTTTTGTGATATGCTATGTTATGTATTGTGTTATGTTATGTTTTGTGTTATGTTATGTGTTGTGTTATGTTATGTTTTGTTTTGTGTTATGTTTTGTGTTATGTTATGTTATGTTTTGTGTTATTTTATGTTTTGTTTTGTGTTGTTTTGTGTTATGTTATGTTTTGTGTTATGTTATGTTTTGTGTTATGTTTTGTGTTATGTTATGTTTTGTGTAATGTTATGTTATGTTAAGTTTTGTGTTATGTTATATTTTGTGTTATGTTATGTTTTGTGTTATGCTTTGTGTTATGTTATGTTATGTTTTGTGTTATGTTATGTTATGTTATGTTTTGTGTTGTGTTATGTTTTGTGTTGTGTTATGTTTTGTGTTGTGTTATGTTATGTTTTGTGTTATGTTATGTTTTGTGTTATGTTATGTTATGTTTTGTGTTATGTTATGTTATGTTTTGTGTTATGCTATGTTTTGTGTCATGTTATGTTATATTATGTTTTGTGTTACGTTATGTTATGTTTTGTGTTGTGTTATGATTTGTGTTGTGTTGTGTTATGTTTTATGTTATGTTATGTTTTGTGTTTTGTTATGTTATGTTTTGTGTTGTGTTATGTTATGTTTTGTGTTGTGTTATGTTATGTTGTGTTGTGTTGTGTAGTGTTTTGTGTTGTGTTATGTTTCGTGTTATGTTAGGTTTTGTGTTATGTTATGTTATTTTATGTTTTGTGTTATGTTATGTTTTGTGTTGTGTTGTGTTAAGTTTTGTGTTATGTTGTGTTATGCTTTGTGTTGTGTTATGTTATGTTTAGCTTTATGTTATGTTATCTTTTGTGTTATGTTCTGTTATGTTTTGTGTTATGTTATGTTATGTGTTATGTTATGTTTTGTGTAATGTTATGTTATGTGTTGTGTTATGTTATGTTTTGTGTTGTGTTATGTTATGTTATGTTATGTTATGTTATGTTATGTTATGTTATGTTATGTTATATTATGTTATGTTATGTTATGTTATGTTTTGTGTTGTGTTATGTTATGTTTTTATTTTGTTTTGTGTTATGTTATGTTATTTTTTGTGTTATGTTATGTTTTGTGTTATGTTATGTTTTGTGTTATGTTATGTGTTATGTTATGCTATGTTTTGTGTTGTGTTATGTTATGTTTTGTGTTCTGTTATGTTTTGTGTTGTGTTATGTTATGTTATGTGTTATGTTTTGTGTTATGTTTTGTGTTGTGTTGTGTTATGATTTATGTTGTGTTATGTTTTGTGTTGTGTTATGTTATGTTTTGTGTTATGTTATGTTTTGTGTTGTGTTATGTTATGTGTTGTTTATGTTATGTTTTGTGTTGTGTTATGTTATGTTTTGGGTTATCTTATGTTTTGTGTTATGTTATGTTTTGTGTTGTGTTATGTTATGTTATGTGTTAGTATATGTTATGTTTTGTGTAAGTATATGTTGTGTACTGTGTTGTGTTATGTTATGTTTTGTGTTATGTTATGTTATGTTATGTTATGTTATGTTATGTTATGTAATATTATGTTGTTATGTTAAGTTATGTAATGTTATAATGTGTTAAGTTATGTTGTGTTGTGTTGTGTTGTGTTGTGTTGTAATGTGTTATATGTTGTGTTGTGTTATGTTATGTTATGTTATATTTTGTGTTATGTTATGTTATGTTATGTTTTGTGTTATGTTATGTTTTGTGTTATGTTATGTTTTGTGTTATGTTATGTTATGTGTTATGTTATGTTATGCTATGTTTTGTGTTGTGTTATGTTATGTTTTGTGTTCTGTTATGTTTTGTGTTGTGTTATATTATGTTTTGTGTTATGTTTTATGTTATGTTTTGTGTTGTGTTATGTTTTGTGTTGTGTTATGTTTTGTGTTGTGTTATGTTATGTTTTGTGTTGTGTTATGTGTTGTGTTGTGTTGTGTTATGTTATGTTATGTTATGTTTTCTGTTATGTTATGTTAAGTTTTGTGTTATGTTATATTTTGTGTTGTGTTATGTTATATGTTATGTTTAGTGTTATGTTATGTTTTGTGTTGTGTTATGTTATGTTGTGATGTGTTGTGTTGTGTTATGTTGTGTTTTGTGTTCTGTTATGTTATGTTATGTTATGTTATGTTTAGTGTTGTGTTATTTTATGTTATGTTTTGTGTTATGTTATGTTTTGTGTTGTGTTATGTTATATGTTATGTTTTGTGTTATGTTATGTTTTGTGTTGTGTTATGCTATGTGTTATGTTTTGTGTTATGTAATGTTTTGTGTTGTGTTATGTTATGTGTTATGTTATGTTTTGTGTTATGTTATGTTTTAGGTTATGTTATGTTTTGTGTTATGTTATGTTTTGTGTTATGTTATGTTTTGTGTTATGTTTTGTGTTGTGTTATGTTACGTTTTGTGATATGTTATGTTTTGTTTTGTGTTATGCTTTGTGTTGTGTTATGTTATGTTTTGTGTTATGTTATGTTTTGTGTTATGTTAAGTTTTTAATTATGTTAAGTTATGTTAAGTTTTGTGTTATGCTATGTTTTGTGTTATGTTATGTATTGTGTTATGTTATATTTGTGTTATGTTATGTTATGTTTTGTGTTATGTTATGTTTTGTGTTATGTTATATTATGTTTTGTGTTGTGTTATGTTTTGTGTTGTGTTATGTTTTGTGTAGTGTTATGTTAGGTTATGTTATACTATGTTTTGTGTTATGTTATGTTATGTTTTATGTTATGGTATGTTTTGTGTTATGTTATGTTATGTTATGTTTTGTGTTATGTTATGTTATGTTTTGTGTTGTGTTATGTTTTGTGTTGTGTTGTGTTATGTTTTGTGTTGTGTAATGTTACGTTACGTTATGTTTTGTGTTATGTTATGTTATGTTTTGTGTTATGTTATGTTTTGTGTTGCGTTATATTATGTTTTGTGTTGTGTTATGTTTTGTGTTGTGTTATGTTTCGTGTTATGTTATGTTATGTTATGGTATGTTATGTTATTTTATGTATTGTGTTATGTTATGTTTTGTGTTGTGTTATGTTATGTTTTGTGTTGTGTTGTGTTATGTTTTGTGTTGTGTTGTGTTATGTTTTGTGTTGTTATGTTATGTTATGTTTTGTTATGCTTTGTGTTATGTTATGTTATGTTTTGTGTTATGTTATGTTTTGTATTTTGTTATGTTTTATGTTATGTTATGTTATGTTTTAGGTTATGTTATGTTATGTTTTAGGTTATGCTCTGTTATGTTATGTTTTAGGATATGTTTTGTTATGTTTTGTGTTATGTTATGTTATGTTTTGTGTTATATTATGTTATGTTTTATGTTGTGTTATGTTTTGTGTTGTGTTATGTTATGTTATGTTATGTTATGTTATGTTATGTTTTGTGTTATGTTATGTTTTGTATTATGTTATGTTATGTTTTGTGTTGTGTTATGTTATGTTTTGTGTAAAGTTATGTTTTGTGTTGTGTTATGTTTTGTGTTATGTTATGTTATGCTTTGTGTTGTGTTATGTTTTGTGTTGTGTTGTGTTACGTTTTCTGTTGTGTTGTGTTATGTTTTGTGTTATGTTATGTTTTGTGTTATGTTATGTTAAGTTTTGTGCTATGTTATGTTATGTTTATGTTTTGTGTTATGTTATGTTATGTTATGTGTTGTGTTATGTTATGTTATGTTTTGTGTTGTGTTATGTTGTTTTGTGTTATGTTAAGTTATGCTTTGTGTTGTGTTATGTTTTGTGTTATGTTATGTTATGTTTTGTGTTATGTTTTGTGTTATGTAATGTTATGTTTTGTGTTGTGTTATGTTATGTTATGTTTTGTGTTGTGGTATGGTATGTTATGTTTTGTGTTATGTTATGTTTTGTTATGTTATGTTATGTTTTGTGTTGTGTAATTTTATGTTATGTATTGTGTTATGTTTTGTGTTGTGTTATGTTATGTGTTATGTTATGTTTTGTGATATGTTATGTTTTGTATTGTGTTATGTTATGTGTTGTGTTAAGTAATGTTTTGTGTTGCGTTATGTTATGTATTGTGTTATGTTATGCTTTGTGTTGTGATATGTTATGTTTTGTGTTGTGTTATGTTTTGTGTTGTGTTATGTTATCTTTTGTGTTATGGTATGTTATGTTGAGTGTTAAGTTATGTTATGTTTTGTGTTGTGTCTTTTGTTGTGTTATGTTTTGTGTTGTGTTGTGTTGTGTTATGTTTTGTGTTATGTTATGTTTTGTGTTATGTTATGTTTTGTGTTGTGTTATGTTATGTTATGTTTTGTGTTGTGTTATGTTTTGTGTTATGTTATGTTATGTTATATTTTGTGTTGTGTTATGTTATGTTTTGTGTTATGTTATGTTTTGTATTATGTTGTGTTATGTTATGTTTTGTGTTGTGTTATGTTATGTTTTGTGTTATGTTATGTTTTGTGTAGTGTTATGTTATGTTATGTTATGTAATGTTTTGTGGTATGTTATGTTTTGTGTTGTGTTATGTTATGTTACGTTAAGTTATGTTATGAGTTATGTTATGTTTTGTGTTGTGTTATGTTTTGTGTTGTGTTATGTTATGTTTTGTGTTATGTTATGTTATGTTTTTGTGTTATGTTTTGTGTTATGTTATGTGTTATGTTATGTTTTGTGTTGTGTTATGTTATGTTTTGTGTTATGTTATGCTTTGTGTTATGTTATGTTTTGTGTTGTGTTATGTTTTGTGTTGTGTTATGTTTTGTGTTGTGTTATGTTTTGTGTTATGTTATGTTTTGTGTTGTGTTATGTTGTGTTACGTTGTGTTTTGTGTTGTGTTATGTTATGTTATGTTCTGTGTTATGTTATGTTATGTTTTGTGTTGTGTTATGTTATGATTTGTGTTGTGTTATGTTATGTTTTGTGTTGTGTTATAATTTGTGTTGTGTTGTGTTATGTTATGTTATGTTATGTTATATTTGTGTTGTGTTATGTTATGTTTTGTGTTGTGTTATGTTATGTTTTGTGTTATGTTATGTTTTGTGTTATGTTATGTTTTGTGTTGTGTTATGTTGTGTGTTGTGTTATGTTATGTTTGGGTTGTCTTATGTTATGTTTTGTGCTGTGTTATGTTATGATTTGTGTTATGTTATGTTTTGTGTTATGTTTTGTGTTGTGTTATGTTATGTTTTGTATTATGTTATGTTTTGTGTTGTGTTATGTTATGTTTTGTGTTATGTTATGTGTTATGCTATGCTTTGTGTTGTGTTATGTTATGTTGTGTTATGTTTTGTGTTGTGTTATGTTATGTTTTGTGTTATGTTATGTTTTGTGTTATGTTATGTTATGTGTTATGTTATGTTTTGTGTTGTGTTATGTTATGTTTTGTGTTATTTTATCTTATGTTTTGTGTTATGTTTTGTGTTGTTTTATATTTTGTGTTGTGTTATGTTTTGTGTTGTGTAATGTTTTGTGTTATGTTTTTTTTGTGTTATGTTATGTTTTGTTATATGTTATGTTTTGTGTTGTGTTATGTTATGTTATGTGTTAAGTTATGTTTTGTGTTGTGTTATGTTATGTTATGTTTTGTGTTATGTTATGTTTTGTGTTGTGTTATGTTATGTTATGTTTTGTGTTATGTTATGATTTGTGTTGTGTTATGTTATGTTTTGTGTTATGTTATGTTTTGTGTTATGTTATGTTTTGTGTTGTGTTATGTTATGTTATTGTTTGTGTTATGTTATGTTTTGTGTTATGTTATGTTTTGTGTTATGTTATGATTTGTGTTATGTTATGTTTTGTGTTATGTTATGTTTTGTGTTATGTTATGTTTTGTGTTGTGTTATGTTATGTTATGTTTTGTGTTATATTATGTTTTGTGTTATGTTATGTTTTGTGTTATGTTAAGTTTTGTGTTATGTTATGAGTTGTGTTATGTTATGTGTTGTGTTATGTTATGTGTTGTGTTATGTTGTTTTGTGTTGTTATGTTATGTTTTGTGTTATTTTATGTTATTTTTTGTGTTATGTTATGTTATGTTTTGTGTTATGTTATGTTATGTTTTGTGTTATGTTATGTTATGTTTTGTGTTATGCTATGTTATGTTTTGTGTTAAGTTATGTTTTGTGTTAGGTTATGTGTTGTGTTATGTTGTGTTTTGTGTTGTGTTATGTTTTGTGTTATGTTATGTTATGTTTTGTGTTATGTTATGTTTTGTGTTGTGTTATGTTATTTTTTGTGTTATGTTATGTTTTGTGTTATGTTATGTTTTGTGTTATGTTATGTTTTGTGTTATGTTATGTTTTGTGTTATGTTATGTTTTGTGTTGTGTTATGATATGTTTTGTGTTGTGTTATGATATGTTATGTTTTGTGTTATGTTATGTTTTGTGTTATGTTATGTTTTGTGTTATGTTATGTGTTGTGTTATGCTATGTGTTGTGTTATGTTATGTTATGTGTCGTGTTATGTTATGTGTTGTGTTATGTTATGTTTTGTGTTGTTATGCTGTTTTGTGTTATGTTATGTTTTGTGTTATGCTATGTTATGTGATGTTATAGTATGTTTTGTGTTATGTTATGTTTTGTGTTATGTTAAGTTTTGTGTTATGTTATGTTATGTTATGTTTTGTGTTATGTTATGTTTTGTGTTATGTTATGTTTTGTGTTATGTTATGTTACGTTATGTTTTGTGTTGTGTTATGTTATGTTTTGTGTTATGTTTTGTGTTATATTATGTTATGTTTTGTGTTATTTATGTTATGTTATGTTTTGTGTTATGTTATGTTATGTTATGTGTTGTGTTATGTGTTGTGTTATGTTGTGTTATGTGTTTTGTGTTATGTGATGTGTTGTGTTATGTTTTGTTTTGTGTTGTTATGTTAAGTTTTGTGTTATGTTATGTTATGTTTTGTGTTATGTTATGTCTTGTGTAATGTTAAGTTATATTTTGTGCTATGTTATGTTATGTTTTGTGTTATATTATGTGTTATGTTATGTTTTGTGTTATGTTATGTTATGTTTTGTGTTATGTTATGTTATGTATTTGTTATGTTATGTTTTGTGTTGTTTAACGTTATGTTATGTTTTGTGTTATGTTATGTGTTGTGTTACGTTATGTGTTGTGTTATGTTATGTGTCGTGTTATGTTATGTTATGTTATGTGTTGTTTTATGTTATGTTTAGTGTTATGTTATGTTTTGTGTTATGTTATGTCTTGTGTTATGTTATGTTATGTTATGTTTTGTGTTATGTTATGTTATGTTTTGTGTTGTGTTATGTTATGTTATGTTTTGTGTTGTGTTATGTTATGTTATGTTTTGTGTTATGTTATGTTTTGCGTTATGCTATGTTGTGTGATGTTATGTTATTTTTTGTGTTCTGTTATGTTTTGTGTTATGTTATGTTTTGTGTTATGTTATGTTTTGTGTTATGTTATGTTATGTTTTGTGTTATGTTATGTTATGTTTTGTGTTATGTTATGTTTTGTGTTGTGTTATGTTATGTTTTGTGTTATGTTATGTTATGTTTTGTGTTATGTTATGTTTTGTGTTATGTTATGTTTTGTGTTATGTTATGTTTTGTTATGCTTTGTGTTATGTTATGTTATGTTTTGTGTTATGTTATGTTTTGTATTTTGTTATGTTTTGTGTTATGTTATGTTATGTTTTAGGTTATGTTATGTTATGTTTTAGGTTATGCTCTGTTATGTTATGTTTTAGGTTATGTTTTGTTATGTTTTGTGTTATGTTATGTTATGTTTTGTGTTATATTATGTTATGTTTTATGTTGTGTTATGTTTTGTGTTGTGTTGTGTTATGTTATGTTATGTTATGTTATGTTTTGTGTTATGTTATGTTTTGTATTATGTTATGTTATGTTTTGTGTTGTGTTATGTTATGTTTTGTGTAAAGTTATGTTTTGTGTTGTGTTATGTTTTGTGTTATGTTATGTTATGCTTTGTGTTGTGTTATGTTTTGTGTTGTGTTGTGTTACGTTTTCTGTTGTGTTGTGTTATGTTTTGTGTTATGTTATGTTTTGTGTTATGTTATGTTAAGTTTTGTGCTATGTTATGTTATGTTTATGTTTTGTGTTATGTTATGTTATGTTATGTGTTGTGTTATGTTATGTTATGTTTTGTGTTGTGTTATGTTGTTTTGTGTTATGTTAAGTTATGCTTTGTGTTGTGTTATGTTTTGTGTTATGTTATGTTATGTTTTGTGTTATGTTTTGTGTTATGTAATGTTATGTTTTGTGTTGTGTTATGTTATGTTATGTTTTGTGTTGTGGTATGGTATGTTATGTTTTGTGTTATGTTATGTTTTGTTATGTTATGTTATGTTTTGTGTTGTGTTATTTTATGTTATGTATTGTGTTATGTTTTGTGTTGTGTTATGTTATGTGTTATGTTATGTTTTGTGATATGTTATGTTTTGTATTGTGTTATGTTATGTGTTGTGTTAAGTAATGTTTTGTGTTGCGTTATGTTATGTATTGTGTTATGTTATGCTTTGTGTTGTGATATGTTATGTTTTGTGTTGTGTTATGTTTTGTTTTGTGTTGTGTTATGTTATGTTTTGTGTTATGGTATGTTATGTTGAGTGTTAAGTTATGTTATGTTTTGTGTTGTGTCTTTTGTTGTGTTATGTTTTGTGTTGTGTTGTGTTGTGTTATGTTTTGTGTTATGTTATGTTTTGTGTTATGTTATGTTTTGTGTTGTGTTATGTTATGTTATGTTTTGTGTTGTGTTATGTTATGTTTTGTGTTATGTTATGTTATGTTATATTTTGTGTTGTGTTATGTTATGTTTTGTGTTATGTTATGTTTTGTATTATGTTGTGTTATGTTATGTTTTGTGTTGTGTTATGTTATGTTTTGTGTTATGTTATGTTTTGTGTAGTGTTATGTTATGTTATGTTATGTAATGTTTTGTGGTATGTTATGTTTTGTGTTGTGTTATGTTATGTTACGTTAAGTTATGTTATGAGTTATGTTATGTTTTGTGTTGTGTTATGTTTTGTGTTGTGTTATGTTATGTTTTGTGTTATGTTATGTTATGTTTTTGTGTTATGTTTTGTGTTATGTTATGTGTTATGTTATGTTTTGTCTTGTGTTATGTTATGTTTTGTGTTATGTTATGTTTTGTGTTATGTTATGTTTTGTGTTGTGTTATGTTTTGTGTTGTGTTATGTTTTGTGTTGTGTTATGTTTTGTGTTATGTTATGTTTTGTGTTATGTTATGTTTTGTGTTATGTTATGTTATGTTTTGTGTTATGTTATGTTTTGTGTTGTGTTATGTTGTGTT
This sequence comes from Tenodera sinensis, assembly GCA_030765045.1. Lineage (NCBI taxonomy): Eukaryota > Metazoa > Arthropoda > Insecta > Mantodea > Mantidae > Tenodera > Tenodera sinensis. Next base: position 175,942 of record JAUKNM010000016.1, read on the forward strand.
ACGTTGTGTTTTGTGTTGTGTTATGTTATGTTATGTTCTGTGTTATGTTATGTTATGTTTTGTGTTGTGTTATGTTATGATTTGTGTTGTGTTATGTTATGTTTTGTGTTGTGTTATAATTTGTGTTGTGTTGTGTTATGTTATGTTATGTTATGTTATATTTGTGTTGTGTTATGTTATGTTTTGTGTTGTGTTATGTTATGTTTTGTGTTATGTTATGTTTTGTGTTATGTTATGTTTTGTGTTGTGTTATGTTGTGTGTTGTGTTATGTTATGTTTGGGTTGTCTTATGTTATGTTTTGTGTTGTGTTATGTTATGATTTGTGTTATGTTATGTTTTGTGTTATGTTTTGTGTTGTGTTATGTTATGTTTTGTATTATGTTATGTTTTGTGTTGTGTTATGTTATGTTTTGTGTTATGTTATGTGTTATGCTATGCTTTGTGTTGTGTTATGTTATGTTGTGTTATGTTTTGTGTTGTGTTATGTTATGTTTTGTGTTATGTTATGTTTTGTGTTATGTTATGTTATGTGTTATGTTATGTTTTGTGTTGTGTTATGTTATGTTTTGTGTTATGTTATCTTATGTTTTGTGTTATGTTTTGTGTTGTTTTATATTTTGTGTTGTGTTATGTTTTGTGTTGTGTAATGTTTTGTGTTATGTTTTTTTTTGTGTTATGTTATGTTTTGTTATATGTTATGTTTTGTGTTGTGTTATGTTATGTTATGTGTTATGTTATGTTTTGTGTTGTGTTATGTTATGTTATGTTTTGTGTTATGTTATGTTTTGTGTTGTGTTATGTTATGTTATGTTTTGTGTTATGTTATGATTTGTGTTGTGTTATGTTATGTTTTGTGTTATGTTATGTTTTGTGTTATGTTATGTTTTGTGTTGTGTTATGTTATGTTATTGTTTGTGTTATGTTATGTTTTGTGTTATGTTATGTTTTGTGTTATGTTATGATTTGTGTTATGTTATGTTTTGTGTTATGTTATGTTTTGTGTTATGTTATGTTTTGTGTTGTGTTATGTTATGTTATGTTTTGTGTTATATTATGTTTTGTGTTATGTTATGTTTTGTGTTATGTTAAGTTTTGTGTTATGTTATGTGTTGTGTTATGTTATGTGTTGTGTTATGTTATGTGTTGTGTTATGTTGTTTTGTGTTGTTATGTTATGTTTTGTGTTATTTTATGTTATGTTTTGTGTTATGTTATGTTATGTTATGTTTTGTGTTATGTTATGTTATGTTTTGTGTTGTGTTATGTTATGTTATGTTTTGTGTTATGCTATGTTATGTTTTGTGTTAAGTTATGTTTTGTGTTAGGTTATGTGTTGTGTTATGTTGTGTTTTGTGTTGTGTTATGTTTTGTGTTATGTTATGTTATGTTTTGTGTTATGTTATGTTTTGTGTTGTGTTATGTTATTTTTTGTGTTATGTTATGTTTTGTGTTATGTTATGTTTTGTGTTATGTTATGTTTTGTGTTATGTTATGTTTTGTGTTATGTTATGTTTTGTGTTGTGTTATGATATGTTTTGTGTTGTGTTATATGTTATGTTTTGTGTTATGTTATGTTTTGTGTTATGTTATGTTTTGTGTTATGTTATGTGTTGTGTTATGCTATGTGTTGTGTTATGTTATGTTATGTGTCGTGTTATGTTATGTGTTGTGTTATGTTATGTTTTGTGTTGTTATGCTGTTTTGTGTTATGTTATGTTTTGTGTTATGCTATGTTATGTGATGTTATGTTATGTTTTGTGTTATGTTATGTTTTGTGTTATGTTAAGTTTTGTGTTATGTTATGTTATGTTATGTTATGTTTTGTGTTATGTTATGTTTTGTGTTATGTTATGTTTTGTGTTATGTTATGTTACGTTATGTTTTGTGTTGTGTTATGTTATGTTTTGTGTTATGTTTTGTGTTATATTATGTTATGTTTTGTGTTATTTATGTTATGTTATGTTTTGTGTTATGTTATGTTATGTTATGTGTTGTGTTATGTGTTGTGTTATGTTGTGTTATGTGTTTTGTGTTATGTTATGTGTTGTGTTATGTTTTGTTTTGTGTTGTTATGTTAAGTTTTGTGTTATGTTATGTTATGTTTTGTGTTATGTTATGTCTTGTGTAATGTTAAGTTATATTTTGTGCTATGTTATGTTATGTTTTGTGTTATATTATGTGTTATGTTATGTTTTGTGTTATGTTATGTTATGTTATGTTTTGTGTTATGTTATGTTATGTATTTGTTATGTTATGTTTTGTGTTGTTTAACGTTATGTTATGTTTTGTGTTATGTTATGTGTTGTGTTACGTTATGTGTTGTGTTATGTTATGTGTCGTGTTATGTTATGTTATGTTATGTGTTGTTTTATGTTATGTTTAGTGTTATGTTATGTTTTGTGTTATGTTATGTCTTGTGTTATGTTATGTTATGTTATGTTTTGTGTTATGTTATGTTAGGTTTTGTGTTGTGTTATGTTATGTTATGTTATGTTTTGTGTTGTGTTATGTTATGTTATGTTTTGTGTTATGTTATGTTTTGCGTTATGCTATGTTGTGTGATGTTATGTTATTTTTTGTGTTCTGTTATGTTTTGTGTTATGTTATGTTTTGTGTTATGTTATGTTTTGTGTTATGTTATGTTATGTTTTGTGTTATGTTATGTTATGTTTTGTGTTATGTTATGTTTTGTGTTGTGTTATGTTATGTTTTGCGTTATGTTATGTTATGTTTTGTGTTATGTTATGTTTTGTGTTATGTTATGTTTTGTGTTATGTTATGTTATGTTATGTTTTGTGTTAAGTTATGTTATGTTTTGTGTTGTGTTATGTTTTGTGTTGTGTTGTGTTATGTTTTGTGTTGTGTTATGTTATGTTATGTTCTGTTTTGTGTTTTGTTATGTTATGTTTTCTGTTATGTGTTGTGTTATGTTATGTTTTGTGTTGTGTTATGTTATGTTGTGTTGTGTTGTGTTATGTTTTGTGTTGTGTTATGTTTCGTGTTATGTTATGTTTTGTGTTATGTTATTTTTATTTTATGTTTTGTGTTATGTTATGCTTTGTGTTGTGTTATGTTATGTTTTGTGTTGTGTTGTGTTGTGTTAAGTTTTGTGTTGTGTTGTGTTATGCTTTGTGTTGTGTTATGTTATGTTTAGTGTTATGATATGTTATCTTTTGTGTTATGTTATGTTATGTTTTGTGTTATGTTATGTTATGTTTTGTGTTATGTTATGTTTTGTATTATGTTATGTTATGTGTTGTGTTATGTTATGTTTTGTGTTGTGTTATGTTATGTTATGTTATGTTTTGTCTTATGTTATGTTATGTTTTGTGTTGTGTTATGTTATGTTATGTTATGTTATGTTTTGTGTTGTGTTATGTTATATTTTTATTTTGTTTTGTGTTATGTTATGTTATGTTTTGTGTTATGTTATGTTTTGTGTTATGTTATGTTTTGTGTTATGTTATGTTATGTGTATTGTTATGTTATGTTATGTTATGTTATGCTATCTTTTGTGTTGTGTTATGTTATGTTTTGTGTTCTGTTATGTTTTGTGTTGTGTTATGTTATGTTTTGTGTTATGTTTGTGTTATGTTTTGTGTTGTGTTGTGTTATGTTTTGTGTTGTGTTATGTTATGTTATGTTTTGTGTTATGTTATGTTTTGTGTTGTGTTATGTTATGTGTTGTTATATGTTATGTTTTGTGTTGTGTTATGTTATGTTTTGTGTTATATTATGTTTTGTGTTATGTTATGTTTTGTGTTGTGTTATGTTATGTTTTGTGTTGTGTTATGTTATGTTATGTTATGTGTTAGTATATGTTATGTTTTGTGTAAGTATATGTTATGTTCTGTGTTGTGTTATGTTATGTTTTGTGTTATATTATGTTTTGTGTTATGTTATGTTTTGTGTTATGTTATGTTTTGTGTTATGTTATGTTATGTTATGTTATGTTATGTTATGTTATGTTATGTTATGTTATGTTAAGTTATGTTATGTTATGGTTTGTGTTATGTTATGTTATGTTTTGTGTTATGTTATGTTTTGTGTTGTGTTTTGTTGTATGTTATGTTTAGTGTTATGTTATCTTTTGTGTTGTGTTATGTTATGTTGTGATGTGTTGTGTTGTGTTATGTTGTGTTTTGTGTTGTGTTATGTTGTTATGTTTTGTGTTATGTTATGTTATCTTATGTTTTGTGTTATGTAATGTTTTGTGTTATGTTATGTTTTGTGTTGTGTTATGTTATATGTTATGTTTTGTGTTATGTTATGTTTTGTGTTGTGTTATGTTATGTGTTATGTTATGTTTTGTGTTATGTTATGTTTTGTGTTGTGTTATGTTATGTGTTATGTTATTTTTGTGTTATGTTATGTTTTGTGTTATGTTATGTTTTGTGTTATGTTATGTTTTGTTTTGTGTTATGTTTTGTGTTGTGTTATGTTATGTTTTGTGTTATGTTATGTTATCTTATGTTTTGTGTTATGTAATGTTTTGTGTTATGTTATGTTTTGTGTTATTGTTATATTATGTTTTGTGTTATGTTATGTTTTGTGTTGTGTTATGTTATGTTTTGTGTTGTGTTATGTTTTGTGTTGTGTTATGTTTCCTGTTATGTTATGTTTTGTGTTATGGTATGTTATGTTATTTTATGTTTTGTGTTAATTTATGTTTTGTGTTGTGTTATGTTATGTTTTGTGTTGTGTTGTGTTATGTTTTGTGTTGTGTTGTGTTATGTTTTGTGTTGTGTTATGTTATGTTATGTTATGTTTTGTTATGCTTTTTGTTATGTTATCGTATGTTTTGTGTTATGTTATGTTTTGTATTTTGTTATGTTTTGTGTTATGTTATGTTTTGTGTTGTGTTATGTTATGTTTTGTGTTGTGCTATGTTATGTTATGTTTTGTGTTATGTTATGTTTTGTGTTGTGTTATGTTATATTTTGTGTTATGTTTTTTGTTATGTTATGTTTTGTGTTATGTTTTGTGTTGTGTTATGTTATGTTTTGTGTTGTGTTATATTATGTTATATTTTGTATTCTGTTATGTTTTGTGTTGTGTTATGTTATGTTTTGTGTTATGTTTTGTGTTATGTTTTGTGTTGTGTTATGTTTTGTGTTGTGTTATGTTTTGTGTTGTGTTATGTTATGTTATGTTTTGTGTTATGTTATGTTTTGTGTTGTGTTATGTTATGTGTTCTTTTATGTTATGTTTTGTGTTGTGTTATGTTATGTTTTGTGTTATGTTATGTTTTGTGTTATGTTATGTTTTGTGTTGTGTTGTGTTACGTTATGTTTTGTGTTGTGTTATGTTAAGTTATGTTTTGTTTTAGTATATGTTATGTTTTGTGTTAGTATATGTTATAATTTGTGTTCGTATATGTTATGTTTTGTGTTGTGTTATGTTATGTTTTGTGTTATGTTATGTTATGTTTTGTGTTATGTTATGTTATGTTATGTTGTGTTATGTTATGTTATGTTATGTTATGTTATGTTATGTTATGTTATGTTATGTTATGTTATGTTATGTTATGTTATGTTATGTTATGTTATGTTATGTTATGTTATGTTATGTTATGTTATGTTATGTTATGTTATGTTATGTTATGTTATGTTATGTTTTGTGTTATGTTATGTTATGTTATGTTGTGTTATGTTATGTTATGTTATGTTATGTTATGTTATGTTATGTTATGTTATGTTATGTTATGTTATGTTATGTTATGTTGTGTTATGTTATGTTATGTTATGTTATGTTATGTTATGTTATGTTATGTTATGTTATGTTATGTTATGTTATGTTATGTTATGTTATGTTATGTTATGTTATGCTATGTTATGTTATGTTATGTTATGTTATATTATGTTATGTTATGTTATGTTATGTTATGTGATGTTATGTTATGTTATGTTATGTTATGTTATGTTATGTTATGTTATGTTATGTTATGTTATGTTATGTTATGTTTTGTGTTATGTTATGTTTTGTGATATGCTATGTTATGTTTTGTGTTATGTTATGTTTTGTGTTATGTTATGTGTTGTGTTATGTTATGTTTTGTTTTGTGTTATGTTTTGTGTTATGTTATGTTATGTTTTGTGTTATTTTATGTTTTGTTTTGTGTTGTTTTGTGTTATGTTATGTTTTCTGTTATGTTATGTTTTGTGTTATGTTTTGTGTTATGTTATGTTTTGTGTAATGTTATGTTTTGTGTTATGTTTTGTGTTATTTATGTTATGTTTTGTGTTGTGTTATGTTTTGTGTTGTGTTATGTTTTGTGTTGTGTTATGTTATGTTTTGTGTTATGTTATGTTTTGTGTTATGTTATGTTATATTTTGTGTTATGTTATGTTTTGTGTCATGTTATGTTATATTATGTTTTGTGTTACGTTATGTTATGTTTTGTGTTGTGTTATGATTTGTGTTGTGTTGTGTTATGTTTTATGTTATGTTATGTTTTGTGTTTTGTTATGTTATGTTTTGTGTTGTGTTATGTTATGTTTTGTGTTTTGTTATGTTATGTTTTGTGTTGTGTTATGTTATGTTTTGTGTTGTGTTATGTTATGTTATGTTTTGTGTTATGTTATGTTTTGCGTTATGCTATGTTGTGTGATGTTATGTTATTTTTTGTGTTCTGTTATGTTTTGTGTTATGTTATGTTTTGTGTTATGTTATGTTTTGTGTTATGTTATGTTATGTTTTGTGTTATGTTATGTTATGTTTTGTGTTATGTTATGTTTTGTGTTGTGTTATGTTATGTTTTGTGTTATGTTATGTTATGTTTTGTGTTATGTTATGTTTTGTGTTATGTTATGTTTTGTGTTATGTTATGTTATGTTATGTTTTGTGTTAAGTTATGTTATGTTTTGTGTTGTGTTATGTTATGTTATGTTCTGTTTTGTGTTTTGTTATGTTATGTTTTCTGTTATGTGTTGTGTTATGTTATGTTTTGTGTTGTGTTATGTTATGTTGTGTTGTGTTGTGTTATGTTTTGTGTTGTGTTATGTTTCGTGTTATGTTATGTTTTGTGTTATGTTATTTTTATTTTATGTTTTGTGTTATGTTATGCTTTGTGTTGTGTTATGTTATGTATTGTGTTGTGTTGTGTTGTGTTAAGTTTTGTGTTGTGTTGTGTTATGCTTTGTGTTGTGTTATGTTATGTTTAGTGTTATGATATGTTATCTTTTGTGTTATGTTATGTTATGTTTTGTGTTATGTTATGTTATGTTTTGTGTTATGTTATGTTTTGTATTATGTTATGTTATGTGTTGTGTTATGTTATGTTTTGTGTTGTGTTATGTTATGTTATGTTATGTTATGTTTTGTGTTGTGTTATGTTATATTTTTATTTTGTTTTGTGTTATGTTATGTTATGTTTTGTGTTATGTTATGTTTTGTGTTATGTTATGTTTTGTGTTATGTTATGTTATGTGTATTGTTATGTTATGTTATGTTATGTTATGCTATCTTTTGTGTTGTGTTATGTTATGTTTTGTGTTCTGTTATGTTTTGTGTTGTGTTATGTTATGTTTTGTGTTATGTTTGTGTTATGTTTTGTGTTGTGTTGTGTTATGTTTTGTGTTGTGTTATGTTTTGTGTTGTGTTATGTTATGTTATGTTTTGTGTTATGTTATGTTTTGTGTTGTGTTATGTTATGTGTTGTTATATGTTATGTTTTGTGTTGTGTTATGTTATGTTTTGTGTTATATTATGTTTTGTGTTATGTTATGTTTTGTGTTGTGTTATGTTATGTTTTGTGTTGTGTTATGTTATGTTATGTTATGTGTTAGTATATGTTATGTTTTGTGTAAGTATATGTTATGTTCTGTGTTGTGTTATGTTATGTTTTGTGTTATATTATGTTTTGTGTTATGTTATGTTTTGTGTTATGTTATGTTTTGTGTTATGTTATGTTATGTTATGTTATGTTATGTTATGTTATGTTAAGTTATGTTATGTTATGGTTTGTGTTATGTTATGTTATGTTTTGTGTTATGTTATGTTTTGTGTTGTGTTTTGTTGTATGTTATGTTTAGTGTTATGTTATGTTTTGTGTTGTGTTATGTTATGTTGTGATGTGTTGTGTTGTGTTATGTTGTGTTTTGTGTTGTGTTATGTTATGTTGTGATGTGTTATGTTATGTTATCTTATGTTTTGTGTTATGTAATGTTTTGTGTTATGTTATGTTTTGTGTTGTGTTATGTTATATGTTATGTTTTGTGTTATGTTATGTTTTGTGTTGTGTTATGTTATGTGTTATGTTATGTTTTGTGTTATGTTATGTTTTGTGTTGTGTTATGTTATGTGTTATGTTATTTTTGTGTTATGTTATGTTTTGTGTTATGTTATGTTTTGTGTTATGTTATGTTTTGTTTTGTGTTATGTTTTGTGTTGTGTTATGTTATGTTTTGTGTTATGCTATGTTTTGTGTTATGTTATGTCTTGTGTTATGTTATGTTATGTTAAGTTTTGTGTTATGTTATGTTTTGTGTTATGTTATGTTTTGTGTTATGTTATGTTTTGTGTTATGTTATATTTTGTGTTATGTTATGTTTTGTGTTATGTTATGTTATGTTTTGTGTTGTGTTATATTTTGTGTTGTGTTATGTTTTGTGTTGTGTTGTGTTATGTTTTGTGTTATGTTTTGTTTTGTGTTATGTTAGGTTATGTTATGTTCAGTTTTGTGTTATGTTATGCTATGTTTTATGTTATGTTATGTTTTGTGTTATGTTATGTTATGTTATGTTATGTTTTGTGTTATGTTATGTTATGTTATGTTATGTTATGTTATGTTATGTTATGTTATGTTATGTTATGTTATGTTATGTTATGTGTTGTGTTGTGTTATGTTTTGTGTTGTGTTGTGTTATGTTATGTTATGTTATGTTTTGTGTTATTGTTATATTATGTTTTGTGTTATGTTATGTTTTGTGTTGTGTTATGTTATGTTTTGTGTTGTGTTATGTTTTGTGTTGTGTTATGTTTCCTGTTATGTTATGTTTTGTGTTATGGTATGTTATGTTATTTTATGTTTTGTGTTAATTTATGTTTTGTGTTGTGTTATGTTATGTTTTGTGTTGTGTTGTGTTATGTTTTGTGTTGTGTTGTGCTATGTTTTGTGTTGTGTTATGTTATGTTATGTTATGTTTTGTTATGCTTTTTGTTATGTTATCGTATGTTTTGTGTTATGTTATGTTTTGTATTTTGTTATGTTTTGTGTTATGTTATGTTTTGTGTTGTGTTATGTTATGTTTTGTGTTGTGCTATGTTATGTTATGTTTTGTGTTATGTTATGTTTTGTGTTGTGTTATGTTATGTTATGTTTTGTGTTGTGTTATGTTATGTTTTGTGTTATGTTTTGTGTTGTGTTATGTTATGTTTTGTGTTGTGTTATGTTATGTTTTGTGTTATGTTATGCTTTGTGTTGTGTTATGTTATGTTATATTTTGTGTTATGTTTTTTGTTATGTTATGTTTTGTGTTATGTTATGTTATGTGTTATGTTATGTTTTGTGTTGTGTTATATTATGTTAAATTTTGTATTCTGTTATGTTTTGTGTTATGTTTTGTGTTATGTTTTGTGTTGTGTTATGTTTTGTGTTGTGTTATGTTTTGTGTTGTGTTATGTTATGTTATGTTTTGTGTTATGTTATGTTTTGTGTTGTGTTATGTTATGTGTTCTTTTATGTTATGTTTTGTGTTGTGTTATGTTATGTTTTGTGTTATGTTATGTTTTGTGTTATGTTATGTTTTGTGTTGTGTTATCTTATGTTTTGTGTTGTGTTGTGTTACGTTATGTTTTGTGTTGTGTTATGTTAAGTTATGTTTTGTTTTAGTATATGTTATGTTTTGTGTTAGTATATGTTATAATTTGTGTTCGTATATGTTATGTTTTGTGTTGTGTTATGTTATGTTTTGTGTTATGTTATGTTATGTTTTGTGTTATGTTATGTTATGTTATGTTGTGTTATGTTATGTTATGTTATGTTATGTTATGTTATGTTATGTTATGTTATGTTATGTTATGTTATGTTATGTTATGTTATGTTATGTTATGTTATGTTATGTTATGTTATGTTATGTTATGTTATGTTATGTTATGTTATGTTATGTTATGCTATGTTATGTTATGTTATGTTATGTTATATTATGTTATGTTATGTTATGTTATGTTATGTTATGTGATGTTATGTTATTTTATGTTATGTTATGTAATGTTATGTTATGTTATCTTATGTTATGCTATGCTATGCTATGTTATGTTATGTTATGTTATGTTACGTTACGTTATGTTATGTTATGTTATGTTATGTTATGTTATGTTATGTTATGTTATGTTATGTTATGTTATGTTATGTTATGTTATGTTATGTTATGTTATGTTATGTTATGTTTTGTGTTATGTTATGTTTTGTGATATGCTATGTTATGTTTTGTGTTATGTTATGTTTTGTGTTATGTTATGTGTTGTGTTATGTTATGTTTTGTTTTGTGTTATGTTTTGTGTTATGTTATGTTATGTTTTGTGTTATTTTATGTTTTGTTTTGTGTTGTTTTGTGTTATGTTATGTTTTGTGTTATGTTATGTTTTGTGTTATGTTTTGTGTTATGTTATGTTTTGTGTAATGTTATGTTTTGTGTTATGTTTTGTGTTATGTTATGTTATGTTTTGTGTTGTGTTATGTTTTGTGTTGTGTTATGTTTTGTGTTGTGTTATGTTATGTTTTGTGTTATGTTATGTTTTGTGTTATGTTATGTTATATTTTGTGTTATGTTATGTTTTGTGTCATGTTATGTTATATTATGTTTTGTGTTACGTTATGTTATGTTTTGTGTTGTGTTATGATTTGTGTTGTGTTGTGTTATGTTTTATGTTATGTTATGTTTTGTGTTTTGTTATGTTATGTTTTGTGTTGTGTTATGTTATGTTTTGTGTTGTGTTATGTTATGTTGTGTTGTGTTGTGTAGTGTTTTGTGTTGTGTTATGTTTCATGTTATGTTAGGTTTTGTGTTATGTTATGTTATTTTATGTTTTGTGTTGTGTTATGCTTTGTGTTGTGTTATGTTATGTTTAGTGTTATGTTATGTTATCTTTTGTGTTATGTTCTGTTATGTTTTGTGTTATGTTATGTTATGTTATGTTATGTGTTATGTTATGTTTTGTGTAATGTTATGTTATGTGTTGTGTTATGTTATGTTTTGTGTTGTGTTATGTTATGTTATGTTATGTTATGTTATGTTATGTTATGTTATGTTATGTTATGTTTTGTATTGTGTTATGTTATGTTTTTATTTTGTTTTGTGTTATGTTATGTTGTTTTTTGTGTTATGTTATGTTTTGTGTTATGTTATGTTTTGTGTTATGTTATGTGTTATGTTATGCTATGTTTATGTTGTGTTATGTTATGTTTTGTGTTCTGTTATGTTTTGTGTTGTGTTATGTTATGTTATGTTATGTGTTATGTTTTGTGTTATGTTTTGTGTTGTGTTGTGTTATGATTTATGTTGTGTTATGCTTTGTGTTCTGTTATGTTATGTTTTGTGTTATGTTATGTTTTGTGTTGTGTTATGTTATGTGTTGTTTTATGTTATGTTTTGTGTTGTGTTATGTTATGTTTTGGGTTATGTTATGTTTTGTGTTATGTTATGTTTTGTGTTGTGTTATGTTATGTTTTGTGTTGTGTTATGTTATGTTATGTGTTAGTATATGTTATGTTTTGTGTAAGTATATGTTGTGTACTTTGTTGTGTTATGTTATGTTTTGTGTTATGTTATGTTATGTTATGTTATGTTATGTTATGTTGTGTTATGTTATGTTATGTTGTTATGTAATGTTATGTTGTTATGTTAAGTTATGTAATGTTATAATGTGTTAAGTTATGTTGTGTTGTGTTGTGTTGTGTTGTAATGTGTTATATGTTGTGTTGTGTTATGTTATGTTATGTTATATTTTGTGTTATGCTATGTTATGTTATGTTTTGTGTTATGTTATGTTTTGTGTTATGTTATGTTTTGTGTTATGTTATGTTATGTGTTATGTTATGTTATGCTATGTTTTGTGTTGTGTTATGTTATGTTTTGTGTTGTGTTATGTTTTGTGTTGTGATATATTATGTTTTGTGTTATGTTTTATGTTATGTTTTGTGTTGTGTTATGTTTTGTGATGTGTTATGTTTTGTGTTGTGTTATGTTATGTTTTGTGTTATGTTATGTTTTGTGTTGTGTTATGTGTTGTGTTGTGTTATGTTATGTTATGTTATGTTTTCTGTTATGTTATGTTAAGTTTTGTGTTATGTTATATTTTGTGTTGTGTTATGTTATATGTTATGTTTAGTGTTATGTTATGTTTTGTGTTGTGTTATGTTATGTTGTGATGTGGATTGTTGTGTTATGTTGTGTTTTGTGTTGTGTTATGTTATGTTATGTTATGTTATGTTTAGTGTTGTGTTATTTTATGTTATGTTTTGTGTTATGTTATGTTTTGTGTTGTGTTATGTTATATGTTATGTTTTGTGTTATGTTATGTTTTGTGTTGTGTTATGCTATGTGTTATGTTTTGTGTTATGTTATGTTTTGTGTTGTGTTATGTTATGTGTTATGTTATGTTTTGTGTTATGTTATGTTTTAGGTTATGTTATGTTTTGTGTTATGTTATGTTTTGTGTTAGGTTATGTTTTGTGTTATGTTTTGTGTTGTGTTATGTTACGTTTTGTGATATGTTATGTTTTGTTTTGTGTTATGCTTTGTGTTGTGTTATGTTATGTTTTGTGTTATGTTATGTTTTGTGTTATGTTAAGTTTTTAATTATGTTAAGTTATGTTAAGTTTTGTGTTATGCTATGTTTTGTGTTGTGTTATGTATTGTGTTATGTTATATTTGTGTTATGTTATGTTATGTTTTGTGTTATGTTATGTTTTGTGTTATGTTATATTATGTTTTGTGTTGTGTTATGTTTTGTGTTGTGTTATGTTTTGTGTAGTGTTATGTTATGTTTTGTGTTATGTTAGGTTATGTTATACTATGTTTTGTGTTATGTTATGTTATGTTTTATGTTATGGTATGTTTTGTGTTATGTTATGTTATGTTTTGTGTTATGTTATGTTATGTTTTGCGTTGTGTTATGTTTTGTGTTGTGTTGTGTTATGTTTTGTGTTGTGTAATGTTACGTTACGTTATGTTTTGTGTTATGTTATGTTATGTTTTGTGTTATGTTATGTTTTGTGTTGCGTTATATTATGTTTTGTGTTGTGTTATGTTTTGTGTTGTGTTATGTTTCGTGTTATGTTATGTTATGGTATGTTATGTTATTTTATGTATTGTGTTATGTTATGTTTTGTGTTGTGTTATGTTATGTTTTGTGTTGTGTTGTGTTATGTTTTGTGTTGTGTTGTGTTATGTTTTGTGTTGTTATGTTATGTTATGTTTTGTTATGCTTTGTGTTATGTTATGTTATGTTTTGTGTTATGTTATGTTTTGTATTTTGTTATGTTTTGTGTTATGTTATGTTATGTTTTAGGTTAGGTTATGTTATGTTTTAGGTTATGCTCTGTTATGTTATGTTTTAGGTTATGTTTTGTTATGTTTTGTGTTATGTTATGTTATGTGTTATATTATGTTATGTTTTATGTTGTGTTATGTTTTGTGTTGTGTTATGTTATGTTATGTTATGTTATGTTTTGTGTTATGTTATGTCTTGTGTTATGTTATGTTATGTTAAGTTTTGTGTTATGTTATGTTTTGTGTTATGTTATGTTTTGTGTTATGTTATGTTTTGTGTTATGTTATATTTTGTGTTATGTTATGTTTTGTGTTATGTTATGTTATGTTTTGTGTTGTGTTATATTTTGTGTTGTGTTATGTTTTGTGTTGTGTTATGTTATGTTTTGTGTTATGTTTTGTTTTGTGTTATGTTAGGTTATGTTATGTTAAGTTTTGTGTTATGTTATGCTATGTTTTATGTTATGTTATGTTTTGTGTTATGTTATGTTATGTTATGTTTTGTGTTATGTTATGTTATGTTATGTTATGTTATGTTATGTTATGTTATGTTATGTTATGTTATGTTATGTTATGTTATGTTATGTTATGTTATGTTTTGTGTTGTGCTATGTTTTGTGTTGTGTTGTGTTATGTTATGTTATGTTATGTTTTGTGTTATTGTTATATCATGTTTTGTGTTATGTTATGTTTTGTGTTGTGTTATGTTATGTTTTGTGTTGTGTTATGTTTTGTGTTGTGTTATGTTTCCTGTTATGTTATGTTTTGTGTTATGGTATGTTATGTTATTTTATGTTTTGTGTTAATTTATGTTTTGTGTTGTGTTATGTTATGTTTTGTGTTGTGTTGTGTTATGTTTTGTGTTGTGTTGTGTTATGTTTTGTGTTGTGTTATGTTATGTTATGTTATGTTTTGTTATGCTTTGTGTTATGTTATCGTATGTTTTGTGTTATGTTATGTTTTGTATTTTGTTATGTTTTGTGTTATGTTATGTTTTGTGTTGTGTTATGTTATGTTTTGTGTTGTGCTATGTTATGTTATGTTTTGTGTTATGTTATGTTTTGTGTTGTGTTATGTTATGTTATGTTTTGTGTTGTGTTATGTTATGTTTTGTGTTATGTTTTGTGTTGTGTTATGTTATGTTTTGTGTTGTGTTATGTTATGTTTTGTGTTATGTTATGCTTTGTGTTGTGTTATGTTATGTTATATTTTGTGTTATGTTTTTTGTTATGTTATGTTTTGTGTTATGTTATGTTATGTGTTATGTTATGTTTTGTGTTGTGTTATGTTATGTTATATTTTGTATTCTGTTATGTTTTGTGTTGTGTTATGTTATGTTTTGTGTTATGTTTTGTGTTATGTTTTGAGTTGTGTTATGTTTTGTGTTGTGTTATGTTTTGTGTTGTGTTATGTTATGTTATGTTTTGTGTTATGTTATGTTTTGTGTTGTGTTATGTTATGTGTTCTTTTATGTTATGTTTTGTGTTGTGTTATGTTATGTTTTGTGTTATGTTATGTTTTGTGTTATGTTATGTTATGTTTTGTGTTGTGTTATCTTATGTTTTGTGTTGTGTTGTGTTATGTTATGTTTTGTGTTGTGTTATGTTAAGTTATGTTTTGTTTTAGTATATGTTATGTTTTGTGTTAGTATATGTTATAATTTGTGTTCGTATATGTTATGTTTTGTGTTGTGTTATGTTATGTTTTGTGTTATGTTATGTTATGTTTTGTGTTATGTTATGTTATGTTATGTTATGTTATGTTATGTTATGTTATGTTATGTTATGTTATGTTATGTTATGTTATGTTATGTTATGTTATGTTATGTTATGTTATGTTATGTTATGTTATGTTATGTTATGTTATGTTATGTTATGTTATGTTATGTTATGTTATGTTATGTTATGTTATGTTATGTTATGTTATGTATTGTTATGTTATGTTATGTTATGTTATGAGATGTTATGTTATTTTATGTTATGTAATGTTATGTTATGTTATCTTATGTTATGCTATGCTATGCTATGTTATGTTATGTTATGTTACGTTACGTTATGTTATGTTATGTTATGTTATGTTATGTTATGTTATGTTATGTTATGTTATGTTATGTTATGTTATGTTATGTTATGTTATGTTATGTTATGTTATGTTATGTTATGTTATGTTATGTTTTGTGTTATGTTATGTTTTGTGATATGCTATGTTATGTTTTGTGTTATGTTATGTTTTGTGTTATGTTATGTTTTGTTTTGTGTTATGTTTTGTGTTATGTTATGTTATGTTTTGTGTTATTTTATGTTTTGTTTTGTGTTGTTTTGTGTTATGTTATGTTTTGTGTTATGTTATGTTTTGTGTTATGTTTTGTGTTATGTTATGTTTTGTGTAATGTTATGTTATGTTAAGTTTTGTGTTATGTTATATTTTGTGTTATGTTATGTTTTGTGTTATGTTTTGTGTTATGTTATGTTATGTTTTGATGTTATGTTATGTTATGTTATGTTTTGTTTTGTGTTATGTTTTGTGTTGTGTTATGTTTTGTGTTGTGTTATGTTATGTTTTGTGTTATGTTATGTTTTGTGTTATGTTATGTTATGTTTTGTGTTATGTTATGTTATGTTTTGTGTTATGTTATGTTTTGTGTCATGTTATGTTATATTATGTTTTGTGTTACGTTATGTTATGTTTTGTGTTGTGTTATGATTTGTGTTGTGTTGTGTTATGTTTTATGTTATGTTATGTTTTGTGTTTTGTTATGTTATGTTTTGTGTTGTGTTATGTTATGTTTTGTGTTGTGTTATGTTATGTTGTGTTGTGTTGTGTAGTGTTTTGTGTTGTGTTATGTTTCGTGTTATGTTAGGTTTTGTGTTATGTATATTATTTTATGTTTTGTGTTATGTTATGTTTTGTGTTGTGTTGTGTTAAGTTTTGTGTTATGTTGTGTTATGCTTTGTGTTGTGTTCTGTTATGTTTAGTGTTATGTTATGTTATCTTTTGTGTTATGTTCTGTTATGTTTTGTGTTATGTTATGTTATGTTATGTGTTATGTTATGTTTTGTGTAATGTTATGTTATGTGTTGTGTTATGTTATGTTTTGTGTTGTTATGTCATGTTATGTTATGTTATGTTATGTTATGTTATGTTATGTTATGTTATGTTTTGTGTTGTGTTATGTTATGTTTTTATTTTGTTTTGTGTTATGTTATGTTATTTTTTGTGTTATGTTATGTTTTGTGTTATGTTATGTTTTGTGTTATGTTATGTGTTATGTTATGCTATGTTTTGTGTTGTGTTATGTTATGTTTTGTGTTCTGTTATGTTTTGTGTTGTGTTATGTTATGTTATGTGTTATGTTTTGTGTTATGTTTTGTGTTGTGTTGTGTTATGATTTATGTTGTGTTATGTTTTATGTTGTGTTATGTTATGTTTTGTGTTATGTTATGTTTTGTGTTGTGTTATGTTATGTGTTGTTTTATGTTATGTTTTGTGTTGTGTTATGTTCTGTTTTGGGTTATGTTATGTTTTGTGTTATGTTATGTTTTGTGTTGTGTTATGTTATGTTTTGTGTTGTGTTGTGTTATGTTATGTTTTGTGTTGTGTTATGTTAAGTTATGTTTTGTTTTAGTATATGTTATGTTTTGTGTTAGTATATGTTATAATTTGTGTTCGTATATGTTATGTTTTGTGTTGTGTTATGTTATGTTTTGTGTTATGTTATGTTATGTTTTGTGTTATGTTATGTTATGTTATGTTATGTTATGTTATGTTATGTTATGTTATGTTATGTTATGTTATGTTATGTTATGTTATGTTATGTTATGTTATGTTATGTTATGTTATGTTATGTTATGTTATGTTATGTTATGTTATGTTATGTTATGTTAGGTTATGTTATGTTATGTTATGTTATGTTATGTTATGTTATGTTATGTTATATTATGTAATGTTATGTTATGTTATGTTATGTTATGTGATGTTATGTTATTTTATGCTATGTTATGTAATGTTATGTTATGTTATCTTATGTTATGCTATGCTATGCTATGTTATGTTATGTTATGTTACGTTACGTTATGTTATGTTATGTTATGTTATGTTATGTTATGTTATGTTATGTTATGTTATGTTATGTTATGTTATGTTATGTTATGTTATGTTATGTTATGTTATGTTATGTTATGTTATGTTATGTTATGTTATGTTATGTTATGTTATGTTATGTTATGTTATGTTATGTTTTGTGTTATGTTATGTTTTGTGATATGCTATGTTATGTATTGTGTTATGTTATGTTTTGTGTTATGTTATGTGTTGTGTTATGTTATGTTTTGTTTTGTGTTATGTTTTGTGTTATATTATGTTATGTTTTGTGTTATTTTATGTTTTGTTTTGTGTTGTTTTGTGTTATGTTATGTTTTGTGTTATGTTATGTTTTGTGTTATGTTTTGTGTTATGTTATGTTTTGTGTAATGTTATGTTATGTTAAGTTTTGTGTTATGTTATATTTTGTGTTATGTTATGTTTTGTGTTATGTTTTGTGTTATGTTATGTTATGTTTTGTGTTATGTTATGTTATGTTATGTTTTGTGTTGTGTTATGTTTTGTGTTGTGTTATGTTTTGTGTTGTGTTATGTTATGTTTAGTGTTATGTTATGTTTTGTGTTATGTTATGTTATGTTTTGTGTTATGTTATGTTATGTTTTGTGTTATGTTATGTTTTGTGTCATGTTATGTTATATTATGTTTTGTGTTACGTTATGTTATGTTTTGTGTTGTGTTATGATTTGTGTTGTGTTGTGTTATGTTTTATGTTATGTTATGTTTTGTGTTTTGTTATGTTATGTTTTGTGTTGTGTTATGTTATGTTTTGTGTTGTGTTATGTTATGTTGTGTTGTGTTGTGTTGTGTAGTGTTTTGTGTTGTGTTATGTTTCGTGTTATGTTAGGTTTTGTGTTATGTTATGTTATTTTATGTTTTGTGTTATGTTATGTTTTGTGTTGTGTTGTGTTAAGTTTTGTGTTATGTTGTGTTATGCTTTGTGTTGTGTTATGTTATGTTTAGTGTTATGTTATGTTATCTTTTGTGTTATGTTCTGTTATGTTTTGTGTTATGTTATGTTATGTTATGTGTTATGTTATGTTTTGTGTAATGTTATGTTATGTGTTGTGTTATGTTATGTTTTGTGTTGTGTTATGTTATGTTATGTTATGTTATGTTATGTTATGTTATGTTATGTTATGTTATGTTTTGTGTTGTGTTATGTTATGTTTTTATTTTGTTTTGTGTTATGTTATGTTATTTTTTGTGTTATGTTATGTTTTGTGTTATGTTATGTTTTGTGTTATGTTATGTGTTATGTTATGCTATGTTTTGTGTTGTGTTATGTTATGTTTTGTGTTCTGTTATGTTTTGTGTTGTGTTATGTTATGTTATGTGTTATGTTTTGTGTTATGTTTTGTGTTGTGTTGTGTTATGATTTATGTTGTGTTATGTTTTGTGTTGTGTTATGTTATGTTTTGTGTTATGTTATGTTTTGTGTTGTGTTATGTTATGTGTTGTTTTATGTTATGATTTGTGTTGTGTTATGTTATGTTTTGGGTTATGTTATGTTTTGTGTTATGTTATGTTTTGTGTTGTGTTATGTTATGTTTTGTGTTGTGTTATGTTATGTTATGTGTTAGTATATGTTATGTTTTGTGTAAGTATATGTTGTGTACTGTGTTGTGTTATGTTATGTTTTGTGTTATGTTATGTTATGTTATGTTATGTTATGTTATGTTATGTAATGTTATGTTGTTATGTTAAGTTATGTAATGTTATAATGTGTTAAGTTATGTTGTGTTGTGTTGTGTTGTGTTGTAATGTGTTATATGTTGTGTTGTGTTATGTTATGTTATGTTATATTTTGTGTTATGTTATGTTATGTTTTGTGTTATGTTATGTTTTGTGTTATGTTATATTTTGTGTTATGTTATGTTATGTGTTATGTTATGTTATGCTATGTTTTGTGTTGTGTTATGTTATGTTTTGTGTTCTGTTATGTTTTGTGTTGTGTTATATTATGTTTTGTGTTATGTTTTATGTTATGTTTTGTGTTGTGTTATGTTTTGTGTTGTGTTATGTTTTGTGTTGTGTTATGTTATGTTTTGTGTTATGTTATGTTTTGTGTTGTGTTATGTGTTGTGTTGTGTTATGTTATGTTATGTTATGTTTTCTGTTATGTTATGTTAAGTTTTGTGTTATGTTATATTTTGTGTTGTGTTATGTTATATGTTATGTTTAGTGTTATGTTATGTTTTGTGTTGTGTTATGTTATGTTGTGATGTGTTGTGTTGTGTTATGTTGTGTTTTGTGTTCTGTTATGTTATGTTATGTTCTGTTATGTTTAGTGTTGTGTTATTTTATGTTATGTTTTGTGTTATGTTATGTTTTGTGTTGTGTTATGTTATATGTTATGTTTTGTGTTATGTTATGTTTTGTGTTGTGTTATGCTATGTGTTATGTTTTGTGTTATGTTATGTTTTGTGTTGTGTTATGTTATGTGTTATGTTATGTGTTATGTTATGTTTTGTGTTATGTTATTTTTTAGGTTATGTTATGTTTTGTGTTATGTTATGTTTTGTGTTATGTTATGTTTTGTGTTATGTTTTGTGTTGTGTTATGTTACGTTTTGTGATATGTTATGTTTTGTTTTGTGTTATGCTTTGTGTTGTGTTATGTTATGTTTTGTGTTATGTTATGTTTTGTGTTATGTTAAGTTTTTAATTATGTTAAGTTATGTTAAGTTTTGTGTTATGCTATGTTTTGTGTTATGTTATGTATTGTGTTATGTTATATTTGTGTTATGTTATGTTATGTTTTGTGTTATGTTATGTTTTGTGTTATGTTATATTATGTTTTGTGTTGTGTTATGTTTTGTGTTGTGTTATGCTTTGTGTAGTGTTATGTTATGTTTTGTGTTATGTTAGGTTATGTTATACTATGTTTTGTGTTATGTTATGTTATGTTTTATGTTATGGTATGTTTTGTGTTATGTTATGTTATGTTATGTTTTGTGTTATGTAATGTTATGTTTTGTGTTGTGTTATGTTTTGTGTTGTGTTGTGTTATGTTTTGTGTTGTGTAATGTTACGTTACGTTATGTTTTGTGTTATGTTATATTATGTTTTGTGTTATGTTATGTTTTGTGTTGCGTTATATTATGTTTTGTGTTGTGTTATGTTTTGTGTTGTGTTATGTTTCGTGTTATGTTATGTTATGTTATGGTATGTTATGTTATTTTGTGTATTGTGTTATGTTATGTTTTGTGTTGTGTTATGTTATGTTTTGTGTTGTGTTGTGTTATGTTTTGTGTTGTGTTGTGTTATGTTTTGTGTTATGTTATGTTATGTTTTGTTATGCTTTGTGTTATGTTATGTTATGTTTTGTGTTATGTTATGTTTTGTATTTTGTTATGTTTTGTGTTATGTTATGTTATGTTTTAGGTTATGTTATGTTATGTTTTAGGTTATGCTCTGTTATGTTATGTTTTAGGTTATGTTTTGTTATGTTTTGTGTTATGTTATGTTATGTTTTGTGTTATATTATGTTATGTTTTATGTTGTGTTATGTTTTGTGTTGTGTTGTGTTATGTTATGTTATGTTATGTTATGTTATGTTTTGTGTTATGTTATGTTTTGTATTATGTTATGTTATGTTTTGTGTTGTGTTATGTTATGTTTTGTGTTGTGTTATGTTATTTGTTGTGTTATGTTATGTTTTGTGTTATGTTTTGTGTTATGTTATGTTTTGTGTTGTTATGTTATGTTATGTTATGTTATGTTATGTTATGTTATGTTATGTTATGTTATATTATGTGTTAAGTTTTGTGTTGTGTATGTTTTGTTTTATGTTATGTTTTGTGCTATGCTATGTTTTGTGTTGTGTTATGTTATGTTTTGTGTTATGTTATGTTTTGTGTTATGTGATGTTTTGTGTTATGTTATGTTCTGAGTTATGTTATGTTTTGTGTTATGTTATGTCTTGTATTATGTTGTTTTGTGTTATGTTATGTTTTGTGTTATGTTATGTTTTGTGTTATGTTATGTTTTGTGTTATGTTATGTTTTGTGTTGTGTTATGTTATGTTATGTTTTGTGTTGTGTTATGTTATGTTATCTTTTGTGCTATGTTATGTTATGTTATGTTATGTTATGTTATGTTATGTAATGTTTTGTGTTATGTTATGTTATGTTATGTTATGTTTTGTATTATGTTATGTTTTGTGTTGTGTTATGTTATGTTTTGTGTTATGTTATTTTTTGTGTTGTGTTATGTTTTGTGTTTTGTTATGTTATGTTTTGAGTTATGTTATGTTATGTTTTGTGTTATGTTATGTTACATTTTGTGTTATGTTGTTATGTTTTGTGTTATGTTTTGTTATGTTTCGTGTTATGTTATGTTATGTTTTGTGTTATGTTATGTTTTGTGTTATGTTATGCTTTGTGTTATGCTATGTTTTGTGCTATGTTTTGTTATGTTTTGTGTTATGTTATGTTATGTTTTGTGTTATGTTATGTTTGGTTTAGTGTTGTGTTATGTTTTGTGTTGTGTTGTGTTATGTTTTGTGTTATGTTTTGTGTTATGTTATGTTATGTCTAGTGTTGTGTTATGTTTTGTGTTGTGTTGTGTTATGTTTTGTGTTGTGTGTGTTATGTTTAGTGTTGTGTTATGTTATGTTTTGTGTTATGTTATGTTTTGTGTTGTGTAATGTTATTTTTTGTGTTATGTTATGTTTTGTTTTGTGTTATGTTATGTTTTGTGATGTGTTTTGTTATGTTATGTTTTGTGTTATGTTATGTTTTGTGTTATGTTATGTTTTAGGTTATGTTATGTTTTAGGTTATGTTATGTTATGTTTTGTGTTATGTTATGTTATGTTTTGTGTTATATTATGTTATGTTTTGTGTTATGTTATGTTTTGTGTTGTGTTATGTTATGCTTTGTGTTGTGATATGTTATGTTTTGTGTTGTGTTTTGTTTTGTGTTGTGTCATGTTTTGTGTTGTTATGTCATGTTTTGTGTTGTGTTATGTTTTGTGTTTCGTTATGTTATGTTTTGTGTTATGTTATGTTTTGTGTTATGTTATGTTTTGTGTTATGTTGTGTTATGTTATGTTTTGTGTTATGTTATGTTTTGTGTTATGTTATGTTATGTTTTGTGTTGTGTTATGTTTTGTGTTGTGTTAAGTTATGTTTTGTGTTATGATCTGTTATGCTTTGTGTTGTGTTATGCTATGTTTTGTGTTGTGTTATGTTATGTTTTGTGTTATGTTATGTTTTGTGTTGTGTTTTGTCATGTTATGTCTTGTGTTATATGATGTTATGTTTTGTGTTATGTTATGTTTTGTGTTATGTTATGTTATGTTATGTGTTATGTTATGTTTTGTGTAATGTTATGTTATGTGTTGTGTTATGTTATGTTTTGTGTTGTGTTATGTTATGTTATGTTATGTTATGTTATGTTTTGTGTTGTGTTATGTTATGTTTTTATTTTGTTTTGTGTTATGTTATTTTTTGTGTTATGTTATGTTTTGTGTTATGTTATGTTTTGTGTTATGTTATGTGTTATGTTATGCTATGTTTTGTGTTGTGTTATGTTATGTTTTGTGTTCTGTTATGTTTTGTGTTGTGTTATGTTATGTTATGTGTTATGTTTTGTGTTATGTTTTGTGTTGTGTTGTGTTATGATTTATGTTGTGTTATGTTTTGTGTTGTGTTATGTTATGTTTTGTGTTATGTTATGTTTTGTGTTGTGTTATGTTATGTGTTGTTTTAAGTTATGTTTTGTGTTGTGTTATGTTATGTTTTGGGTTATGTTTTGTGTTATGTTATGTTTTGTGTTGTGTTATGTTATGTTTTGTGTTGTGTTATGTTATGTTATGTGTTAGTATATGTTATGTTTTGTGTAAGTATATGTTGTGTACTGTGTTGTGTTATGTTATGTTTTGTGTTATGTTATGTTATGTTATGTTATGTTATGTTATGTTATGTAATGTTATGTTGTTATGTTAAGTTATGTTATGTTATAATGTGTTAAGTTATGTTGTGTTGTGTTGTGTTGTGTTGTAATGTGTTATATGTTGTGTTGTGTTATGTTATGTTATGTTATATTTTGTGTTATGTTATGTTATGTTATGTTTTGTGTTATGTTATGTTTTGTGTTAGGTTATGTTTTGTGTTATGTTATGTTATGTGTTATGTTATGTTATGCTATGTTTTGTGTTGTGTTATGTTATGTTTTGTGTTCTGTTATGTTTTGTGTTGTGTTATATTATGTTTTGTGTTATGTTTTATGTTATGTTTTGTGTTGTGTTATGTTTTGTGTTGTGTTATGTTTTGTGTTGTGTTATGTTATGTTTTGTGTTATGTTATGTTTTGTGTTGTGTTATGTGTTGTGTTGTGTTATGTTATGTTATGTTATGTTTTCTGTTATGTTATGTTAAGTTTTGTGTTATGTTATATTTTGTGTTGTGTTATGTTATATGTTATGTTTAGTGTTATGTTATGTTTTGTGTTGTGTTATGTTATGTTGTGATGTGTTGTGTTGTGTTATGTTGTGTTTTGTGTTGTGTTATGTTATGTTATGTTATGTTTAGTGTTGTGTTATTTTATGTTATGTTTTGTGTTATGTTATGTTTTGTGTTGTGTTATGTTATATGTTATGTTTTGTGTTATGTTATGTTTTGTGTTGTGTTATGCTATGTGTTATGTTTTGTGTTATGTTATGTTTTGTGTTGTGTTATGTTATGTGTTATGTTATGTTTTGTGTTATGTTATGTTTTAGGTTATGTTATGTTTTGTGTTATGTTATGTTTTGTGTTATGTTATGTTTTGTGTTATGTTATGTTTTGTGTTATGTTTTGTGTTGTGTTATGTTACGTTTTGTGATATGTTATGTTTTGTTTTGTGTTATGCTTTGTGTTGTGTTATGTTATGTTTTGTGTTATGTTATGTTTTGTGTTATGTTAAGTTTTTTGTTATGTTAAGTTATGTTAAGTTTTGTGTTATGCTATGTTTTGTGTTATGTTATGTATTGTGTTATGTTATATTTGTGTTATGTTATGTTATGTTTTGTGTTATGTTATGTTTTGTGTTATGTTATATTATGTTTTGTGTTGTGTTATGTTTTGTGTTGTGTTATGTTTTGTGTAGTGTTATGTTATGTTTTGTGTTATGTTAGGTTATGTTATACTATGTTTTGTGTTATGTTATGTTATGTTTTATGTTATGGTATGTTTTGTGTTATGTTATGTTATGTTTTGTGTTATGTTATGTTATGTTTTGTGTTGTGTTATGTTTTGTGTTCTGTTGTGTTATGTTTTGTGTTGTGTAATGTTACGTTACGTTATGTTTTGTGTTATGTTATGTTATGTTTTGTGTTATGTTATGTTTTGTGTTGCGTTATATTATGTTTTGTGTTGTGTTATGTTTTGTGTTGTGTTATGTTTCGTGTTATGTTATGTTTTGTGTTATGGTATGTTATGTTATTTTATGTATTGTGTTATGTTATGTTTTGTGTTGTGTTATGTTATGTTTTGTGTTGTGTTGTGTTATGTTTTGTGTTGTGTTGTGTTATGTTTTGTGTTGTTATGTTATGTTATGTTTTGTTATGCTTTGTGTTATGTTATGTTATGTTTTGTGTTATGTTATGTTTTGTATTTTGTTATGTTTTGTGTTATGTTATGTTATGTTTTAGGTTATGTTATGTTATGTTTTAGGTTATGCTCTGTTATGTTATGTTTTAGGTTTTGTTTTGTTATGTTTTGTGTTATGTTATGTTATGTTTTGTGTTATATTATGTTATGTTTTATGTTGTGTTATGTTTTGTGTTGTGTTATGTTATGTTATGTTATGTTATGTTTTGTGTTATGTTATGTTTTGTATTATGTTATGTTATGTTTTGTGTTGTGTTATGTTATGTTTTGTGTTGTGTTATGTTATGTGTTGTGTTATGTTATGTTTTGTGTTATGTTTTGTGTTATGTTATGTTTTGTGTTGTTATGTTATGTTATGTTATGTTATATTATGTGTTAAGTTTTGTGTTGTGTATGTTATGTTTTATGTTATGTTTTGTGTTATGCTATGTTTTGTGTTGTGTTATGTTATGTTTTGTGTTATGTTATGTTTTGTGTTATGTGATGTTTTGTGTTATGTTATGTTCTGAGTTATGTTATGTTTTGTGTTATGTTATGTTTTGTATTATGTTGTTTTGTGTTATGTTATGTTTTGTGTTATGTTATGTTTTGTGTTATGTTATGTTTTGTGTTATGTTATGTTTTGTGTTGTTTTATGTTATGTTATGTTTTGTGTTGTGTTATGTTATGTTATCTTTTGTGTTATGTTATGTTATGTTATGTTATGTAATGTTTTGTGTTATGTTATGTTATGTTATGTTATGTTATGTTATGTTTTGTATTATGTTATGTTTTGTGTTGTGTTATGTTATGTTTTGTGTTATGTTATTTTTTGTGTTGTGTTATGTTTTGTGTTTTGTTATGTTATGTTTTGAGTTATGTTATGTTATGTTTTGTGTTATGTTATGTTACATTTTGTGTTATGTTATGTTATGTTTTGTGTTATGTTTTGTTATGTTTTGTGTTATGTAATGTTATGTTTTGTGTTATGTTATGTTTTGTGTTATGTTATGCTTTGTGTTATGCTATGTTTTGTGCTATGTTTTGTTATGTTTTGTGTTATGTTATGTTGTGTTTTGTGTTATGTTATGTTTGGTTTAGTGTTGTGTTATGTTTTGTGTTGTGTTGTGTTATGTTTTGTGTTATGTTTTGTGTTATGTTATGTTATGTCTAGTGTTGTGTTATGTTTTGTGTTGTGTTGTGTTATGTTTTGTGTTGTGTGTGTTATGTTTAGTGTTGTGTTATGTTATGTTTTGTGTTATGTTATGTTTTGTGTTGTGTAATGTTATTTTTTGTGTTATGTTATGTTATGTTTTATGTTATGTTATGTTATGTTATGTTATGTTTTGTTTTGTGTTATGTTGTTTTGTGTTGTGTTTTGTTATGTTATGTTTTGTGTTATGTTATGTTTTGTGTTATGTTATGTTTTAGGTTATGTTATGTTTTAGGTTATGTTATGTTATGTTTTGTGTTATGTTATGTTTTGTGTTATATTATGTTATGTTTTGTGTTATGTTATGTTTTGTGTTGTGTTATGTTATGCTTTGTATTGTGATATGTTATGTTTTGTGTTGTGTTTTGTGTTGTGTTATGTTTTGTGTTGTTATGTCATGTTGTTTGTTGTGTTATGTTTTGTGTTTCGTTATGTTATGTTTTGTGTTATGTTATGTTTTGTGTTATGTTATGTTATGTTTTGTGTTATGTTGTGTTATGTTATGTTTTGTGTTATGTTATGTTTTGTGTTATGTTATGTTATGTTTTGTGTTGTGTTATGTTTTGTGTTGTGTTAAGTTATGTTTTGTGTTATGATCTGTTATGTTTTGTGTTGTGTTATGCTATGTTTTGTGTTGTGTTATGTTATGTTTTGTGTTATGTTATGTTTTGTGTCGTGTTTTGTCATGTTATGTCTTGTGTTATATTATGTTATGTTTTGTGTTATGTTATGTTTTGTGTTATGTTATGTGTAATGCTATGCTTTGTGTTGTGTTATGTTATGTTGTGTTATGTTTTGTGATGTGTTATGTTATGTTTTGTGTTATCTTATGTTTTGTGTTATGTTTTGTGTTGTTATATGTTTTGTGTTGTGTTATGTTTTGTGTTGTGTAATGTTTTGTGTTATGTTTTTTTTGTGTTATGTTATGTTTTGTTATATGTTATGTTTTGTGTTGTGTTATGTTATGTTATGTTTTGTGTTATGTTACGTTATGTTTTGTGTTATCTTATGTTTTGTGTTATGTTTTGTGTTGTTTTATGTTTTGTGTTATGTTATGTTTTGTGTTGTGTTATGTTATGTTTTGTGTTGTGTTATGTTGTGTTATGTATTATGTTATGTTTTGTGTTATGTTATCTTACGTTTTGTGTTACGTTATGTTTTGTGTTATGTTATGTTATGTTTTGTGTTATGTTATGTTATGTTTTGTGTTATGTTATGTTTTGTGTTATGTTATGTTTTGTGTTGTGTTATGTTTTGTGTTGTGTTATGTTATGTTTTGTGTTATGTTATTTTTGTGTTGTGTTATGTTTTGTGTTTTGTTATGTTATGTTTTGAGTTATGTTATGTTATGTTTTGTGTTATGTTATGTTACATTTTGTGTTATGTTATGTTATGTTTTGTGTTATGTTATGTTATGTTTTGTGTTATGTTATGTTATGTTATGTTTTGTGTTATGTTATGTTTTGTGTTATGTTATGTTTTGTGTTATGCTATGTTTTGTGTTATGTTGTGTTTTGTGTTATGTTATGTTTGGTTTAGTGTTATGTTTTGTGTTATGTTTTGTGTTATGTTTTGTGTTATGTTATGTTATGTCTAGTGTTATGTTATGTTTTGTGTTGTGTTGTGTTATGTTTTGTGTTTAGTGTGTTATGTTTTGTGTTGTGTTATGTTATGTTTTGTGTTATGTTATGTTTTGTGTTGTGTAATGTTATTTTTTGTGTTATGTTATGTTATGTTTTATGTTATGTTATGTTATGTTATGTTATGTTATGTTTTGTGTTGTGTTATGTTATTTTTTGTGTTGTGTTTTGTTATGTTATGTTTTGTGTTATGTTATGTTTTAGGTTATGTTATGTTATGTTTTGTGTTATGTTATGTTATCTTTTGTGTTATATTATGTTATGTTTTGTGTTGTGTTATGTTATGTTATGTTATGTTATGTTTTGTGTTATGTTATGTTATGTTTTGTGCTATGTTATGTTATGTTTTGTGTTGTGTTATGTTATGTTCTGTGTTGTGTTATGTTATGTTTTGTGTTGTGTTATGTTATGTGTTGTGTTATATTTTGTTTTGTGTTATGTTATGTTTTGTGTTATGTTATGTTTTGTGTTGTGTTGTGTTATGTTATGTTATATTTTGTGTTATGTTTTGTGTTGTGTTATGTTATGTTTTGTGTTATGTTATGTTATGTTTTGTGTTATGTTATGTTTTGTGTTATTTTATGTTATGTTATATTTTGTGTTATGTTATGTCATGTTTTGTGTTATGTTATGTTTTGTGTTATGCTATGTTTTGTGTTATGTTATATTTTGTGTTGTGTTATGTTATGTTTTGTGTTATGTTATGTTCTGTGTTGTGTTATGTTATGCTTTGTGTTGTGATATGTTATGTTTTGTGTTGTGTTTTGTTTTGTGTTGTGTTATGTTTTGTGTTGTTATGTCATGTTTTGTGTTGTGTTATGTTTTGTGTTTCGTTATGTTATGTTTTGTGTTATGTTATGTTTTGTGTTATGTTATGTTTTGTGTTATGTTGTGTTATGTTATGTTTCGTGTTATGTTATGTTATGTTTTGTGTTGTGTTATGTTTTGTGTTGTGTTAAGTTATGTTTTGTGTTATGATCTGTTATGTTTTGTGTTGTGTTATGCTATGTTTTGTGTTGTGTTATGTTATGTTTTGTGTTATGTTATGTTTTGTGTTGTGTTATGTCATGTTATGTCTTGTGTTATATTATGTTATGTTTTGTGTTATGTTATGTTTTGTGTTATGTTATGTGTTATGCTATGCTTTGTGTTGTGTTATGTTATGTTGTGTTATGTTTTGTGATGTGTTATGTTATGTTTTGTGTTATCTTATGTTTTGTGTTATGTTTTGTGTTGTTTTATGTTTTGTGTTGTGTTATGTTTTGTGTTGTGTAATGTTGTGTGTTATGTTTTTTTGTGTTATGTTATGTTTTGTTATATGTTATGTTTTGTGTTGTGTTATGTTATGTTATGTTTTGTGTTATGTTATGTTATGTTTTGTGTTATCTTATGTTTTGTGTTATGTTTTGTGTTGTTTTATGTTTTGTGTTATGTTATGTTTTGTGTTGTGTTATGTTATGTTATGTTTTGTGTTATGTTATGTTTTGTGTTGTGTTATGTTATGTTATGTTTTGTGTTATGTTATGATTTGTGTTGTGTTATGTTATGTTTTGTGTTTTGTTATGTTTTGTGTTTTGTTATGTTTTGTGTTACGTTACGTTTTGTGTTATGTTATGTTTTGTGTTGTGTTATGTTGTGTTATGTATTATGTTATGTTTTGTGTTATGTTATGTTACGTTTTGTGTTATGTTATGTTTTGTGTTATGTTATGTTATGTTTTGTGTTATGTTATGTTTTGTGTTATGTTATGTTTTGTGTTGTGTTATGTTATGTTTTGTGTTATGTTATAGTTTGTGTTATGTTATGTTTTGTTTTGTGTTATCTTATGTTTTGTGTTATGTTATGTTTTGTGTTGTGTTATGTTATGTTTTGTGTTGTGTTATGTTATGTTACGTTTTGTGTTGTGTTATGTTATGTTTTGTGTTATGTTATGTTATCTTTTGTGTTATGTTATGTAATGTTTTGTGTTGTGTTATGTTATGTTTTGTGTTATGTTATGTTTTGTGTTGTGTTATGTTATGTTATGTTTTGTGATATGTTATGTTACGTTTTGTGTTATGTTATGTTTTGTGTTATGTTATGTTATGTTTTGTGTTATGTTATGTTTTGTGTTATGTTATGTTTTGTGTTGTGTTATGTTATGTTTTGTGTTATGTTATAGTTTGTGTTATGTTATGTTTTGTTTTGTGTTATCTTATGTTTTGTGTTATGTTATGTTTTGTGTTGTGTTATGTTATGTTTTGTGTTGTGTTATGTTATGTTACGTTTTGTGTTGTGTTATGTTATGTTTTGTGTTATGTTATGTTATCTTTTGTGTTATGTTATGTAATGTTTTGTGTTGTGTTATGTTATGTTTTGTGTTATGTTATGTTTTGTGTTGTGTTATGTTATGTTTTGTGTTATGTTATGGCTTGTGTTGTGTTATGTTATGTTTTGTGTTATGTTATGTTTTGTGTTATGTTGTGTTTTGTGTTATGTTATGTTTTGTTTTGTGTTATGTTTTGTGTTATGTTTTGTGTTATGTTATGTTATGTCTTGTGTTGTGTTGTGTTATGTTTTGTGTTGTGTTGTGTTATATTTTGTGTCGTGTAGTGTTATGTTTTGTGTTGTGTTATGTTATGTTTTGTGTTATGTTATGTTTTCTGTTGTGTTATGTTATGTTTTGTGTTATGTTATGTTATGTTTTGTGTTATGTTATGTTATGTTATGTTATGTTATGTTATGTTTTGTGTTGTGTTATGTTATGTTTTGTGTTGTGTTTTGTTATGTTACGTTTTGTGTTATGTTATGTTTTGTGTTATGTTATGTTTTAGGTTATGTTATGTTATGTTTTAGGTTATGCTCTGTTATGTTATGTTTTGTTATGTTTTGTGTTATGTTATGTATGTTATGTTTTGTGTTATATTATGTTATGTTTTATGTTATGTTATGTTTTGTGTTGTGTTATGTTATGTTATGTTATGTTTTGTGTTATGTTATGTTTTGTGTTATGTTATGTTATGTTTTGTGTTGTGTTATGTTATGTTTTGTGTTGTGTTAAGTTATGTGTTGTGTTATGTTATGTTTTGTGTTATGTTTTGTGTTATGTTATGTTTTGTGTTGTTATGTTATGTTATGTTATGTTATGTTATGTTGTTATATTTTGTGTTAAGTTTAGTGTTGTGTATGTTATGTTTTATGTTATGTTTTGTGTTATGCTATGTTTTGTGTTGTGTTATGTTATGTTTTGTGTTATGTTATGTTTTGTGTTATGTGATGTTTTGTGTTATGTTATGTTCTGAGTTATGTTATGTTTTGTGTTATGTTATGTTTTGTATTATGTTGTTTTGTGTTATGTTATGTTTTGTGTTATGTTATGTTTTGTGTTATGTTATGTTTTGTTTTGTGTAATGTTATGTTGTGTGTTATGTTATGTTTTGTGTTATGTTATGTTTTGTGTTGTGTTATGTTATGTTATGTTTTGTGTTGTGTTATGTTATGTTATCTTTTGTGTTATGTAATGTTATGTTATGTTATGTAATGTTTTGTGTTATGTTATGTTATGTTATGTTATGTTTTGTGTTATGTTATGTTTTGTGTTGTGTTATGTTATGTTTTGTTTTATGTTATTTTTTGTGTTGTGTTATGTTTTGTGTTTTGTTATGTTATGTTTTGAGTTATGTTAAGTTATGTTTTCTGTTATGTTATGTTATGTTACATTTTGTGTTATGTTATGTTATGTGTTATGTTATGTTTGGTTTAGTGTTATGTTTTTGTTATGTTTTGTGTTATGTTTTGTGTTATGTTATGTTATGTCTAGTGTTGTGTTATGTTTTGTGTTGTGTTGTGTTATGTTTTGTGTTGTGTGTGTTATGTTTTGTGTTGTGTTATGTTATGTTTTGTGTTATGTTATGTTTTGTGTTGTGTAATGTTATTTTTTGTGTTATGATATGTTATGTTTTATGTTATGTTATGTTATGTTATGTTATGTTATGTTATGTTATGTTATGTTTTGTGTTGTGTTATGTTATGTTTTGTGTTGTGTTTTGTTATGTTATGTTTTGTGTTATGTTATGTTTTAGGTTATGTTATGTTTTAGGTTATGTTATGTTATGTTATGTTTAGTGTTATGTTATGTTATGTTTTGTGTTATATTATTTTATGTTTTGTGTTATGTTATGTTTTGTGTTGTGTTATGTTATGTTATGTTATGTTTTGTGTTATGTTATGTTATGTTTTGTGTTATGTTATGTTTTGTGTTGTGTTATGTTATGTTCTGTGTTGTGTTATGTTATGTTTTGTGTTGTGTTATGTTATGTGTTGTGTTATATTTTGTTTTGTGTTATGTTATGTTTTGTGTTATGTTATGTTTTGTGTTGTGTTATGTTATGTTTTGTGTTATGTTATGTTTTGTGTTGTGTTATGTCATGTTATGTCTTGTGTTATATTATGTTATGTTTTGTGTTATGTTATGTTTTGTGTTATGTTATGTGTTATGCTATGCTTTGTGTTGTGTTATGTAATGTTGTGTTATGTTTTGTGATGTGTTATGTTATGTTTTGTGTTATCTTATGTTTTGTGTTATGTTTTGTGTTGTTTTATGTTTTGTGTTGTGTTATGTTTTGTGTTGTGTAATGTTTTGTGTTATGTTTTTTTTGTGTTATGTTATGTTTTGTTATATGTTATGTTTTGTGTTGTGTTATGTTATGTTATGTTATGTGTTGTGTTATGTTATGTTATGTTTTGTGTTATCTTATGTTTTGTGTTATGTTTTGTGTTGTTTTATGTTTTGTGTTATGTTATGTTTTGTGTTGTGTTATGTTATGTTATGTTTTGTGTTATGTTATGTTTTGTGTTGTGTTATGTTATGTTATGTTTTGTGTTATGTTATGATTTGTGTTGTGTTATGTTATGTTTTGTGTTTTGTTATGTTTTGTGTTATGTTATGTTTTGTGTTACGTTACGTTTTGTGTTATGTTATGTTACGTTTTGTGTTATGTTATGTTTTGTGTTATGTTATGTTATGTTTTGTGTTATGTTATGTTTTGTGTTATGTTATGTTTTGTGTTGTGTTATGTTTTGTGTTATGTTATGTTATGTTATGTTTTGTGTTATGTTATTTTTGTGTTGTGTTATGTTTTGTGTTTTGTTATGTTATGTTTTGAGTTATGTTATGTTATGTTTTGTGTTATGTTATGTTACATTTTGTGTTATGTTATGTTATGTTTTGTGTTATGTTATGTCATGTTTTGTGTTATGTTATGTTATGTTTTGTGTTATGTTATGTTTTGTGTTATGTTATGTTTGTGTTATGCTATGTTTTGTGTTATGTTGTGTTTTGTGTTATGTTATGTTTGGTTTAGTGTTATGTTTTGTGTTATGTTTTGTGTTATGTTATGTTATGTCTAGTGTTGTGTTATGTTTTGTGTTGTGTTGTGTTATGTTTTGTGTTGTGTGTATTATGTTTTGTGTTATGTTATGTTATGTTTTGTGTTATGTTGTGTTTTGTGTTATGTTATGTTTTGTGTTGTGTTATGTTATGTTTTGTGTTATGTTATAGTTTGTGTTATGTTATGTTTTGTTTTGTGTTATCTTATGTTTTGTGTTATGTTATGTTTTGTGTTGTGTTATGTTATGTTTTGTGTTGTGTTATGTTATGTTTTGTGTTATGTTATAGTTTGTGTTATGTTATGTTTTGTTTTGTGTTATCTTATGTTTTGTGTTATGTTATGTTTTGTGTTGTGTTATGTTATGTTTTGTGTTGTGTTATGTTATGTTACGTTTTGTGTTGTGTTATGTTATGTTTTGTGTTATGTTATGTTATCTTTTGTGTTATGTTATGTAATGTTTTGTGTTGTGTTATGTTATGTTTTGTGTTATGTTATGTTTTGTATTGTGTTATGTTATGTTATGTTTTGTGATATGTTATGTTACGTTTTGTGTTATGTTATGTTTTGTGTTATGTTATGTTATGTTTTGTGTTATGTTATGTTTTGTGTTATGTTATGTTTTGTGTTGTGTTATGTTATGTTTTGTGTTATGTTATAGTTTGTGTTATGTTATGTTTTGTTTTGTGTTATCTTATGTTTTGTGTTATGTTATGTTTTGTGTTGTGTTATGCTATGTTTTGTGTTGTGTTATGTTATGTTACGTTTTGTGTTGTGTTATGTTATGTTTTGTGTTATGTTATGTTATCTTTTGTGTTATGTTATGTAATGTTTTGTGTTGTGTTATGTTATGTTTTGTGTTATGTTATGTTTTGTGTTGTGTTATGTTATGTTTTGTGTTATGTTATGGCTTGTGTTGTGTTATGTTATGTTTTGTGTTATGTTATGTTTTGTGTTATGTTGTGTTTTGTGTTATGTTATGTTTTGTTTTGTGTTATGTTTTGTGTTATGTTTTGTGTTATGTTATGTTATGTCTTGTGTTGTGTTGTGTTATGTTTTGTGTTGTGTTGTGTTATATTTTGTGTCGTGTAGTGTTATGTTTTGTGTTGTGTTATGTTATGTTTTGTGTTATGTTATGTTTTCTGTTGTGTTATGTTATGTTTTGTGTTATGTTATGTTATGTTTTGTGTTATGTTATGTTATGTTATGTTATGTTATGTTATGTTATGTTTTGTGTTGTGTTATGTTATGTTTTGTGTTGTGTTTTGTTATGTTACGTTTTGTGTTATGTTATGTTTTGTGTTATGTTATGTTTTAGGTTATGTTATGTTATGTTTTAGGTTATGCTCTGTTATGTTATGTTTTGTTATGTTTTGTGTTATGTTATGTTATGTTATGTTTTGTGTTATATTATGTTATGTTTTATGTTATGTTATGTTTTGTGTTGTGTTATGTTATGTTATGTTATGTTTTGTGTTATGTTATGTTTTGTGTTATGTTACGTTTTGTGTTATGTTATGTTTTGTGTTATGTTATGTTTTAGGTTATGTTATGTTATGTTTTAGGTTATGCTCTGTTATGTTATGTTTTGTTATGTTTTGTGTTATGTTATGTTATGTTATGTTTTGTGTTATATTATGTTATGTTTTATGTTATGTTATGTTTTGTGTTGTGTTATGTTATGTTATGTTATGTTTTGTGTTATGTTCTGTTTTGTGTTATGTTATGTTTTGTGTTATGTTGTGTTTTGTGTTATGTTATGTTTTGTTTTGTGTTCTGTTTTGTGATATGTTTTGTGATATGTTATGTTATGTCTTGTGTTGTGTTGTGTTATGTTTTGTGTTGTGTTATATTTTGTGTCGTGTAGTGTTATGTTTTGTGTTGTGTTATGTTATGTTTTGTGTTATGTTATGTTTTCTGTTGTATTATGTTATGTTTTGTGTTATGTTATGTTATGTTTTGTGTTATGTTATGTTATGTTATGTTATGTTATGTTATGTTTTGTGTTGTGTTATGTTATGTTTTGTGTTGTGTTTTGTTATGTTACGTTTTGTGTTATGTTATGTTTTGTGTTATGTTATGTTTTAGGTTATGTTATGTTATGTTTTAGGTTATGCTCTGTTATGTTATGTTTTAGGTTATGTTTTGTTATGTTTTGTGTTATGTTATGTTATGTTATGTTTTGTGTTATATTATGTTATGTTTTATGTTATGTTATGTTTTGTGTTGTGTTATGTTATGTTATGTTATGTTATGTTATGTTTTGTGTTATGTTATGTTTTGTGTTATGTTATGTTATGTTTTGTGTTGTGTTATGTTATGTTTTGTGTTGTGTTAAGTTATGTGTTGTGTTATGTTATGTTTTGTGTTATGTTTTGTGTTATGTTATGTTTTGTGTTGTTATGTTATGTTATGTTATGTTATGTTGTTATATTTTGTGTTAAGTTTAGTGTTGTGTATGTTATGTTTTATGTTATGTTTTGTGTTATGCTATGTTTTGTGTTGTGTTATGTTATGTTTTGTGTTATGTTATGTTTTGTGTTATGTGATGTTTTGTGTTATGTTATGTTCTGAGTTATGTTATGTTTTGTGTTATGTTATGTTTTGTATTATGTTGTTTTGTGTTATGTTATGTTTTGTGTTATGTTATGTTTTGTGTTATGTTATGTTTTGTTTTGTGTAATTTTATGTTGTGTGTTATGTTATGTTTTGTGTTATGTTATGTTTTGTGTTGTGTTATGTTATGTTATGTTTTGTGTTGTGTTATGTTATGTTATCTTTTGTGTTATGTAATGTTATGTTATGTTATGTAATGTTTTGTGTTATGTTATGTTATGTTATGTTATGTTTTGTGTTATGTTATGTTTTGTGTTGTGTTATGTTATGTTTTGTTTTATGTTATTTTTTGTGTTGTGTTATGTTTTGTGTTTTGTTATGTTATGTTTTGAGTTATGTTATGTTATGTTTTCTGTTATGTTATGTTACATTTTGTGTTATGTTATGTTATGTTTTGTGTTATGCTTTGTTGTGTTTTGTGTTATGTTATGTTATGTTTTGTGTTATGTTATGTTTTGTGTTATGTTATGCTTTGTGTTATGCTATGTTTTGTGTTATGTTGTGTTTTGTGTTATGTTATGTTTGGTTTAGTGTTATGTTTTTGTTATGTTTTGTGTTATGTTTTGTGTTATGTTATGTTATGTCTAGTGTTGTGTTATGTTTTGTGTTGTGTTGTGTTATGTTTTGTGTTGTGTGTGTTATGTTTTGTGTTGTGTTATGTTATGTTTTGTGTTATGTTATGTTTTGTGTTGTGTAATGTTATTTTTTGTGTTATGTTATGTTATGTTTTATGTTATGTTATGTTATGTTATGTTTTGTGTTGTGTTATGTTATGTTTTGTGTTGTGTTTTGTTATGTTATGTTTTGTGTTATGTTATGTTTTGTGTTATGTTATGTTTTAGGTTATGTTATGTTTTAGGTTATGTTATGTTATGTTTTGTGTTATGTTATGTTATGTTTTGTGTTATATTATTTTATGTTTTGTGTTATGTTATGTTTTGTGTTGTGTTATGTTATGTTATGTTTTGTGTTATGTTATGTTATGTTTTGTGTTATGTTATGTTTTGTGTTGTGTTATGTTATGTTTTGTGTTATGTTGTTTTGTGTTGTGTTATGTCATGTTATGTCTTGTGTTATATTATGTTATGTTTTGTGTTATGTTATGTTTTGTGTTATGTTATATGTTATGCTATGCTTTGTGTTGTGTTATGTAATGTTGTGTTATGTTTTGTGATGTGTTATGTTATGTTTTGTGTTATCTTATGTTTTGTGTTATGTTTTGTGTTGTTTTATGTTTTGTGTTGTGTTATGTTTTGTGTTGTGTAATGTTTTGTGTTATGTTTTTTTTGTGTTATGTTATGTTTTGTTATATGTTATGTTTTGTGTTGTGTTATGTTATGTTATGTTATGTTTTGTGTTATGTTATGTTATGTTTTGTGTTATCTTATGTTTTGTGTTATGTTTTGTGTTGTTTTATGTTTTGTGTTATGTTATGTTTTGTGTTGTGTTATGTTATGTTATGTTTTGTGTTATGTTATGTTTTGTGTTGTGTTATGTTATGTTATGTTTTGTGTTATGTTATGATTTGTGTTGTGTTATGTTATGTTTTGTGTTTTGTTATCTTTTGTGTTATGTTATGTTTTGTGTTACGTTACGTTTTGTGTTATGTTATGTTACGTTTTGTGTTATGTTATGTTTTGTGTTATGTTATGTTATTTTTTGTGTTATGTTATGTTTTGTGTTATGTTATGTTTTGTGTTGTGTTATGTTTTGTGTTATGTTATGTTATGTTATGTTTTGTGTTATGTTATTTTTGTGTTGTGTTATGTTTTGTGTTTTGTTATGTTATGTTTTGAGTTATGTTATGTTATGTTTTGTGTTATGTTATGTTACATTTTGTGTTATGTTATGTTATGTTTTGTGTTATGTTATGTCATGTTTTGTGTTATGTTATGTTATGTTTTGTGTTATGTTATGTTTTGTGTTATGTTATGTTTTGTGTTATGCTATGTTTTGTGTTATGTTGTGTTTTGTGTTATATTATGTTTGGTTTAGTGTTATGTTTTGTGTTATGTGTTGTGTTATGTTTTGTGTTATGTTATGTTATGTCTAGTGTTGTGTTATGTTTTGTGTTGTGTTGTGTTATGTTTTGTGTTGTGTGTATTATGTTTTGTGTTGTGTTATGTTATGTTTTGTGTTATGTTATGTTTTGTGTTGTGTAATGTTTTTTGTGTTATGTTATGTTATGTTTTATGTTATGTTATGTTATGTTATGTTATGTTTTGTGTTGTGTTATGTTATGTTTTGTGTTGTGTTTTGTTATGTTATGTTTTGTGTTATGTTATGCTTTGTGTTATGTTATGTTTTAGGTTATGTTATGTTATGTTTTGTGTTATGTTATGTTATGTTTTGTGTTATATTATGTTATGTTTTGTGTTGTGTTATGTTATGTTATGTTATGTTTTGTGTTATGTTATGTTATGTTTTGTGTTATGTTATGTTATGTTCTGTGTTGTGTTATGTTATGTTTTGTGTTGTGTTATGTTATGTGTTGTGTTATATTTTGTTTTGTGTTATGTTATGTTTTGTGTTATGTTATGTTTTGTGTTGTGTTGTGTTATGTTATGTTATATTTTGTGTTATGTTTTGTGTTGTGTTATGTTATGTTTTGTGTTATGTTATGTTATGTTTTGTGTTATGTTATGTTTTGTGTTATTTTATGTTATGTTATATTTTGTGTTATGTTATGTCATGTTTTGTGTTATGTTATGTTTTGTGTTATGTTATGTTTTGTGTTATGTTATGTTTTGTGTGGTGTTATGTTATGTTTTGTGTTTTGTTATGTTTTGTGTTGTGTTTTGTTTTGTGTTGTGTTATGTTTTGTGTTGTTATGTCATGTTTTGTGTTGTGTTATGTTTTGTGTTTCGTTATGTTATGTTTTGTGTTATGTTATGTTTTGTGTTATGTTATGTTTTGTGTTATGTTGTGTTATGTTATGTTTCGTGTTATGTTATGTTATGTTTTGTGTTGTGTTATGTTTTGTGTTGTGTTAAGTTATGTTTTGAGTTATGTTATGTTTTGTGTTATGTGATGTTTTGTGTTATGTTATGTTCTGAGTTAAGTTGTGTTTTGTGTTATGTTATGTTTTGTTTTGTTATGTTTTGTGTTATGTTTTGTGTTATGTTATGTTATGTCTTGTGTTGTGTTATGCTTTGTGTTGTGTTGTGTTATGTTTTGTGTTGTGTTGTGTTATATTTTGTGTTGTGTAGTGTTATGTTTTGTGTTGTGTTATGTTATGTTTTGTGTTATGTTATGTTTTGTGTTGTGTTATGTTATGTTTTGTGTTATGTTATGTTATGTTTTGTGTTATGTTATGTTATGTTATGTTTTGTGTTGTGTTATGTTATGTTTTGTGTTGTGTTTTGGTATGTTACGTTTTGTGTTATGTTATGTTTTGTGTTATGTTATGTTATGTTTTAGGTTATGTTATGTTATGTTTTAGGTTATGCTCTGTTATGTTATGTTTTAGGTTATGTTTTGTTATGTTTTGTGTTATGTTATGTTATGTTTTGTGTTATATTATGTTATGTTTTATGTTATGTTATGTTATGTTTTGTGTTGTGTTATGTTATGTTATGTTATGTTATGTTATGTTATGTTATGTTATGTTATGTTATGTTTTGTGTTATGTTATGTTTTGTGTTATGTTATGTTATGTTTTGTGTTGTGTTATGTTATGTTTTGTGTTGTGTTATGTTATGTGTTGTGTTATGTTATGTTTTGTGTTATGTTTTGTGTTATGTTATGTTTTGTGTTGTTATGTTATGTTATGTTATGTTATGTTATGTTATGTTATATTTTGTGTTAAGTTTAGTGTTGTGTATGTTATGTTTAATGTTATGTTTTGTGTTATGCTATGTTTTGTGTTGTGTTATGTTATGTTTTGTGTTATGTTATGTTTTGTGTTATGTGATGTTTTGTGTTATGTTATGTTCTGAGTTATGTTATGTTTTGTGTTATGTTATGTTTTGTATTATGTTGTTTTGTGTTATGTTATGTTTTGTGTTATGTTATGTTTTGTGTTATGTTATGTTTTGTTTTGTGTAATGTTATGTTGTGTCTTATGTTATGTTTTGTGTTATGTTATGTTTTGTGTTGTGTTATGTTATGTTATGTTTTGTGTTGTGTTATTTGATGTTATCTTTTGTGTTATGTTATGTTATGTTATGTTTTGTGTTATGTTATGTTATGTTATGTTATGTTTTGTGTTATGTTATGTTTTGTGTTGTGTTATGTTATGTTTTGTGTTATGTTATTTTTTGTGTTGTGTTATGTTTTGTGTTTTGTTATGTTATGTTTGGAGTTATGTTATGTTATGTTTTGTGTTATGTTATGTTACATTTTGTGTTATGTTATGTTATATTTTGTGTTATGTTTTGTTATGTTTTGTGTTATGTTATGTTATGTTTTGTGTTATGCTATGTTTTGTGTTATGTTATGCTTTGTGTTATGCTATGTTTTGTGTAATGTTATTTTTTGTGTTATGTTATGTTATGTTTTATGTTATGTTATGTTATGTTATGTTATGTTATGTTTTGTGTTGTGTTATGTTATGTTTTGTGTTGTGTTTTGTTATGTTATGTTTTGTGTTATGTTATGTTTTGTGTTATGTTATGTTTTAGGTTATGTTTTGTTTTAGGTTATGTTATGTTATGTTATGTTTTGTGTTATGTTATGTTATGTTTTGTGTTATATTATTTTATGTTTTGTGTTATGTTATGTTTTGTGTTGTGCTATGTTATGTTATGTTATGTTTTGTGTTATGTTATGTTATGTTTTGTGTTATGTTATGTTTTGTGTTGTGTTATGTTATGTTCTGTGTTGTGTTATGTTATGTTTTGTGTTATGTTATGTGTTGTGTTATAATTTGTTTTGTGTTATGTTATGTTTTGTGTTATGTTATGTTTTGTGTTGTGTTATGTTATGTTTTGTGTTATGTTATGTTTTGTGTTTTGTTATGTCATGTTATGTCTTGTGTTATATTATGTTATGTTTTGTGTTATGTTATGTTTTGTGTTATGTTATGTGTTATGCTATGCTTTGTGTTGTGTTATGTTATGTTGTGTTATGTTTTGTGATGTGTTATGTTATGTTTTGTGTTATCTTATGTTTTGTGTTATGTTTTGTGTTGTTTTATGTTTTGTGTTGTGTTATGTTTTGTGTTGTGTAATGTTTTGTGTTATGTTTTTTTGTGTTATGTTATGTTTTGTTATATGTTATGTTTTGTGTTGTGTTATGTTATGTTATGTTATGTTTTGTGTTATGTTATGTTTTGTATTATCTTATGTTTTGTGTTATGTTTTGTGTTGTTTTATGCTTTGTGTTATGTTATGTTTTGTGTTGTGTTATGTTATGTTATGTTTTGTGTTATGTTATGTTTTGTGTTGTGTTATGTTATGTTATGTTTTGTGTTATGTTATGATTTGTGTTGTGTTATGTTATGTTTTGTGTTTTGTTATGTTTTGTGTTATGTTATGTTTTGTGTTACGTTACGTTTTGTGTTATGTTATGTTACGTTTTGTGTTATGTTATGTTTTGTGTTATGTTATGTTATGTTGTGTTTTGTGTTATGTTATGTTTTGTGTTATGTTATGTTTTGTGTTGTGTTATATTTTGTGTTGTGTTATGTTATGTTATGTTTTGTGTTATGTTATTTTTGTGTTGTGTTATGTTTTGTGTTTTGTTATGTTATGTTTTGAGTTATGTTATGTTATGTTATGTTTTGTGTTATGTTATGTTACATTTTGTGTTATGTTGTGTTATGTTTTGTGTTATGTTATGTCATGTTTTGTGTTATGTTATGTTATGTTATGTTTTGTGTTATGTTATGTTTTGTGTTATGTTATGTTTTGTGTTATGCTATGTTTTGTGTTATGTTGTGTTTTATGTTATGTTATGTTTGGTTTAGTGTTATGTTTTGTGTTATGTTTTGTGTTATGTTTTGTGTTATGTTATGTTATGTCTAGTGTTGTGTTATGTTTTGTGTTGTGTTGTGTTATGTTTTGTGTTGTGTGTGTTATGTTTTGTGTTGTGTTATGTTATGTTTTGTGTTATGTTATGTTTTGTGTTGTGTAATGTTATTTTTTGTGTTATGTTATGTTATGTTTTATGTTATGTTATGTTATGTTATGTTATGTTTTGTGTTGTGTTATGTTATGTTTTGTGTTGTGTTTTGTTATGTTATGTTTTGTGTTATGTTATGTTTTGTGTTATGTTATGCTTTAGGTTATGTTATGTTATGTTTTGTGTTATGTTATGTTATGTTTTTTGTTATATTATGTTATGTTTTGTGTTATGTTATGTTTTGTGTTGTGTTATGTTATGTTATGTTATGTTATGTTTTGTGTTATGTTATGT
Organism: Tenodera sinensis; assembly: GCA_030765045.1. Classification (NCBI taxonomy): domain Eukaryota; kingdom Metazoa; phylum Arthropoda; class Insecta; order Mantodea; family Mantidae; genus Tenodera; species Tenodera sinensis. The sequence continues at coordinate 218,299 of JAUKNM010000016.1, forward strand.
TATGTTATGTTTTGTGTTATGTTATGTTATGTTTTGTGTTGTGTTATGTTATGTTCTGTGTTGTGTTATGTTATGTTTTGTGTTGTGTTATGTTATGTGTCGTGTTATATTTTGTTTTGTGTTATGTTATGTTTTGTGTTATGTTATGTTTTGTGTTGTGTTGTGTTATGTTATGTTATATTTTGTGTTATGTTTTGTGTTGTGTTATGTTATGTTTTGTGTTATGTTATGTTATGTTTTGTGTTATGTTATGTTTTGTGTTATTTTATGTTATGTTATATTTTGTGTTATGTTATGTCATGTTTTGTGTTATGTTATGTTTTGTGTTATGTTATGTTTTGTGTTATGTTATATTTTGTGTTGTGTTATGTTATGTTTTGTGTTTTGTTATGTTTTGTGTTGTGTTATGTTATGCTTTGTGTTGTGATATGTTATGTTTTGTGTTGTGTTTTGTTTTGTGTTGTGTTATGTTTTGTGTTGTTATGTCATGTTTTGTGTTGTGTTATGTTTTGTGTTTCGTTATGTTATGTTTTGTGTTATGTTATGTTTTGTGTTATGTTATGTTTTGTGTTATGTTGTGTTATGTTATGTTTCGTGTTATGTTATGTTATGTTTTGTGTTGTGTTATGTTTTGTGTTGTGTTAAGTTATGTTTTGAGTTATGTTATGTTTTGTGTTATGTGATGTTTTGTGTTATGTTATGTTCTGAGTTAAGTTGTGTTTTGTGTTATGTTATGTTTTGTTTTGTTATGTTTTGTGTTATGTTTTGTGTTATGTTATGTTATGTCTTGTGTTGTGTTATGCTTTGTGTTGTGTTGTGTTATGTTTTGTGTTGTGTTGTGTTATATTTTGTGTTGTGTAGTGTTATGTTTTGTGTTGTGTTATGTTATGTTTTGTGTTATGTTATGTTTTGTGTTGTGTTATGTTATGTTTTGTGTTATGTTATGTTATGTTTTGTGTTATGTTATGTTATGTTATGTTTTGTGTTGTGTTATGTTATGTTTTGTGTTGTGTTTTGGTATGTTACGTTTTGTGTTATGTTATGTTTTGTGTTATGTTATGTTATGTTTTAGGTTATGTTATGTTATGTTTTAGGTTATGCTCTGTTATGTTATGTTTTAGGTTATGTTTTGTTATGTTTTGTGTTATGTTATGTTATGTTTTGTGTTATATTATGTTATGTTTTATGTTATGTTATGTTATGTTTTGTGTTGTGTTATGTTATGTTATGTTATGTTATGTTATGTTATGTTTTGTGTTATGTTATGTTTTGTGTTATGTTATGTTATGTTTTGTGTTGTGTTATGTTATGTTTTGTGTTGTGTTATGTTATGTGTTGTGTTATGTTATGTTTTGTGTTATGTTATGTTTTGTGTTGTTATGTTATGTTATGTTATGTTATGTTATGTTATGTTATGTTATGTTATGTTATATTTTGTGTTAAGTTTAGTGTTGTGTATGTTATGTTTAATGTTATGTTTTGTGTTATGCTATGTTTTGTGTTGTGTTATGTTATGTTTTGTGTTATGTTATGTTTTGTGTTATGTGATGTTTTGTGTTATGTTATGTTCTGAGTTATGTTATGTTTTGTGTTATGTTATGTTTTGTATTATGTTGTTTTGTGTTATGTTATGTTTTGTGTTATGTTATGTTTTGTGTTATGTTATGTTTTGTTTTGTGTAATGTTATGTTGTGTCTTATGTTATGTTTTGTGTTATGTTATGTTTTGTGTTGTGTTATGTTATGTTATGTTTTGTGTTGTGTTATTTGATGTTATCTTTTGTGTTATGTTATGTTATGTTATGTTTTGTGTTATGTTATGTTATGTTATGTTATGTTATGTTTTGTGTTATGTTATGTTTTGTGTTGTGTTATGTTATGTTTTGTGTTATGTTATTTTTTGTGTTGTGTTATGTTTTGTGTTTTGTTATGTTATGTTTGGAGTTATGTTATGTTATGTTTTGTGTTATGTTATGTTACATTTTGTGTTATGTTATGTTATATTTTGTGTTATGTTTTGTTATGTTTTGTGTTATGTTATGTTATGTTTTGTGTTATGCTATGTTTTGTGTTATGTTATGCTTTGTGTTATGCTATGTTTTGTGTAATGTTATTTTTTGTGTTATGTTATGTTATGTTTTATGTTATGTTATGTTATGTTATGTTATGTTATGTTTTGTGTTGTGTTATGTTATGTTTTGTGTTGTGTTTTGTTATGTTATGTTTTGTGTTATGTTATGTTTTGTGTTATGTTATGTTTTAGGTTATGTTATGTTTTAGGTTATGTTATGTTATGTTATGTTTTGTGTTATGTTATGTTATGTTTTGTGTTATATTATTTTATGTTTTGTGTTATGTTATGTTTTGTGTTGTGCTATGTTATGTTATGTTATGTTTTGTGTTATGTTATGTTATGTTTTGTGTTATGTTATGTTTTGTGTTGTGTTATGTTATGTTCTGTGTTGTGTTATGTTATGTTTTGTGTTATGTTATGTGTTGTGTTATAATTTGTTTTGTGTTATGTTATGTTTTGTGTTATGTTATGTTTTGTGTTGTGTTATGTTATGTTTTGTGTTATGTTATGTTTTGTGTTTTGTTATGTCATGTTATGTCTTGTGTTATATTATGTTATGTTTTGTGTTATGTTATGTTTTGTGTTATGTTATGTGTTATGCTATGCTTTGTGTTGTGTTATGTTATGTTGTGTTATGTTTTGTGATGTGTTATGTTATGTTTTGTGTTATCTTATGTTTTGTGTTATGTTTTGTGTTGTTTTATGTTTTGTGTTGTGTTATGTTTTGTGTTGTGTAATGTTTTGTGTTATGTTTTTTTTGTGTTATGTTATGTTTTGTTATATGTTATGTTTTGTGTTGTGTTATGTTATGTTATGTTATGTTTTGTGTTATGTTATGTTTTGTATTATCTTATGTTTTGTGTTATGTTTTGTGTTGTTTTATGCTTTGTGTTATGTTATGTTTTGTGTTGTGTTATGTTATGTTATGTTTTGTGTTATGTTATGTTTTGTGTTGTGTTATGTTATGTTATGTTTTGTGTTATGTTATGATTTGTGTTGTGTTATGTTATGTTTTGTGTTTTGTTATGTTTTGTGTTATGTTATGTTTTGTGTTACGTTACGTTTTGTGTTATGTTATGTTACGTTTTGTGTTATGTTATGTTTTGTGTTATGTTATGTTATGTTGTGTTTTGTGTTATGTTATGTTTTGTGTTATGTTATGTTTTGTGTTGTGTTATATTTTGTGTTGTGTTATGTTATGTTATGTTTTGTGTTATGTTATTTTTGTGTTGTGTTATGTTTTGTGTTTTGTTATGTTATGTTTTGAGTTATGTTATGTTATGTTATGTTTTGTGTTATGTTATGTTACATTTTGTGTTATGTTGTGTTATGTTTTGTGTTATGTTATGTCATGTTTTGTGTTATGTTATGTTATGTTATGTTTTGTGTTATGTTATGTTTTGTGTTATGTTATGTTTTGTGTTATGCTATGTTTTGTGTTATGTTGTGTTTTATGTTATGTTATGTTTGGTTTAGTGTTATGTTTTGTGTTATGTTTTGTGTTATGTTTTGTGTTATGTTATGTTATGTCTAGTGTTGTGTTATGTTTTGTGTTGTGTTGTGTTATGTTTTGTGTTGTGTGTGTTATGTTTTGTGTTGTGTTATGTTATGTTTTGTGTTATGTTATGTTTTGTGTTGTGTAATGTTATTTTTTGTGTTATGTTATGTTATGTTTTATGTTATGTTATGTTATGTTATGTTATGTTTTGTGTTGTGTTATGTTATGTTTTGTGTTGTGTTTTGTTATGTTATGTTTTGTGTTATGTTATGTTTTGTGTTATGTTATGTTTTAGGTTATGTTATGTTATGTTTTGTGTTATGTTATGTTATGTTTTTTGTTATATTATGTTATGTTTTGTGTTATGTTATGTTTTGTGTTGTGTTATGTTATGTTATGTTATGTTATGTTTTGTGTTATGTTATGTTATGTTATGTTTTGTGTTATGTTATGTTATGTTTTGTGTTGTGTTATGTTATGTTCTGTGTTGTGTTATGTTATGTTTTGTGTTGTGTTATGTTATGTGTCGTGTTATATTTTGTTTTGTGTTATGTTATGTTTTGTGTTATGTTATGTTTTGTGTTGTGTTGTGTTATGTTATGTTATATTTTGTGTTATGTTTTGTGTTGTGTTATGTTATGTTTTGTGTTATGTTATGTTATGTTTTGTGTTATGTTATGTTTTGTGTTATTTTATGTTATGTTATATTTTGTGTTATGTTATGTCATGTTTTGTGTTATGTTATGTTTTGCGTTATGTTATATTTAGTGTTGTGTTATGTTATGTTTTGTGTTATGTTATGTTTTGTGTTGTGTTATGTTATGCTTTGTGTTGTGATATGTTATGTTTTGTGTTGTTTTTTGTTTTGTGTTGTGTTATGTTTTGTGTTGTTATGTCATGTTTTGTGTTGTGTTATGTTTTGTGTTTCGTTATGTTATGTTTTGTGTTATGATATGTTTTGTGTTATGTTATGTTATGTTTTGTGTTATGTTGTGTTATGTTATGTTTCGTGTTATGTTATGTTATGTTTTGTGTTGTGTTATGTTTTGTGCTGTGTTAAGTTATGTTTTGTGTTATGATCTGTTATGTTTTGTGTTGTGTTATGCTATGTTTTGTGTTGTGTTATGTTATGTCTTGTGTTATGTTATGTTTTGTGTTGTGTTATGTCATGTTATGTCTTGTGTTATATTATGTTATGTTTTGTGTTATGTTATGTTTTGTGTTATGTTATGTGTTATGCTATGCTTTGTGTTGTGTTATGTTATGTTGTGTTATGTTTTGTGATGTGTTATGTTATGTTTTGTGTTATCTTATGTTTTGTGTTATGTTTTGTGTTGTTTTATGTTTTGTGTTGTGTTATGTTTTGTGCTGTGTAATGTTTTGTGTTATGTTTTTTTGTGTTATGTTATGCTTTGTTATATGTCATGTTTTGTGTTGTGTTATGTTATGTTATGTTTTGTGTTATGTTATGTTACGTTTTGTGTTATCTTATGTTTTGTGTTATGTTTAGTGTTGTTTTATGTTTTGTGTTATGGTATGTTTTGTGTTGTGTTATGTTATGTTATGTTTTGTGTAATGTTATGTTTTGTGTTGTGTTATGTTATGTTATGTTTTGTGTTATGTTATGATTTGTGTTGTGTTATGTTATGTTTTGTGTTTTGTTATGTTTTGTGTTATGTTATGTTTTGTGTTACGTTACGTTTTGTGTTATGTTATGTTTTGTGTTGTGTTATGTTGTGTTATGTATTATGTTATGTTTTGTGTTATGTTATGTTACGTTTTGTGTTATGTTATGTTTTGTGTTATGTTATGTTATGTTATGTTTTGTGTTATGTTATGTTTTGTGTTATGTTATGTTTTGTGTTGTGTTATGTTATGTTTTGTGTTATGTTATAGTTTGTGTTATGTTATGTTTTGTTTTGTGTTATCTTATGTTTTGTGTTATGTTATGTTTTGTGTTGTGTTATGTTATGTTTTGTGTTGTGTTATGTTATGTTAAGTTTTGTGTTGTGTTATGTTATGTTTTGTGTTATGTTATGTTATCTTTTGTGTTATGTTATGTTATGTAATGTTTTGTGTTGTGTTATGTTATGTTTTGTGTTATGTTATGTTTTGTGTTGTGTTATGTTTTGTGTTGTGTTAAGTTATGTTTTGTGTTATGTTATGTTTTGTGTTATGTGATGTTTTGTGTTATGTTATGTTCTGAGTTAAGTTGTGTTTTGTGTTATGTTATGTTTTGTTTTGTTATGTTTTGTGTTATGTTTTGTGTTATGTTATGTTATGTCTTGTGTTGTGTTATGTTTTGTGTTGTGTTGTGTTATGTTTTGTGTTGTGTTGTGTTATATTTTGTGTTGTGTAGTGTTATGTTTTGTGTTGTGTTATGTTATGTTTTGTGTTATGTTATGTTTTGTGTTGTGTTATGTTATGTTTTGTGTTATGTTATGTTATGTTTTGTGTTATGTTATGTTATGTTATGTTATGTTTTGTGTTGTGTTATGTTATGTTTTGTGTTGTGTTTTGGTATGTTACGTTTTGTGTTATGTTATGTTTTGTGTTATGTTATGTTATGTTTTAGGTTATGTTATGTTATGTTTTAGGTTATGCTCTGTTATGTTATGTTTTAGGTTATGTTTTGTTATGTTTTGTGTTATGTTATGTTATGTTTTGTGTTATATTATGTTATGTTTTATGTTATGTTATGTTATGTTTTGTGTTGTGTTATGTTATGTTATGTTATGTTATGTTATGTTTTGTGTTATGTTATGTTTTGTGTTGTGTTATGTTATGTTTTGTGTTGTGTTATGTTATGTTTTGTGTTGTGTTATGTTATGTGTTGTGTTATGTTATGTTTTGTGTTATGTTTTGTGTTATGTTATGTTTTGTGTTGTTATGTTATGTTATGTTATGTTATGTTATGTTATGTTATGTTATGTTATGTTATATTTTGTGTTAAGTTTAGTGTTGTGCATGTTATGTTTAATGTTATGTTTTGTGTTATGCTATGTTTTGTGTTGTGTTATGTTATGTTTTGTGTTATGTTATGTTTTGTGTTATGTGATGTTTTGTGTTATGTTATGTTCTGAGTTATGTTATGTTTTGTGTTATGTTATGTTTTGTATTATGTTGTTTTGTGTTATGTTATGTTTTGTGTTATGTTATGTTTTGTGTTATGTTATGTTTTGTTTTGTGTAATGTTATGTTGTGTCTTATGTTATGTTTTGTGTTATGTTATGTTTTGTGTTGTGTTATGTTATGTTATGTTTTGTGTTGTGTTATTTGATGTTATCTTTTGTGTTATGTTATGTTATGTTATGTTTTGTGTTATGTTATGTTATTTTATGTTATGTTTTGTGTTGTGTTATGTTATGTTTTGTGATATGTTATTTTTTGTGTTGTGTTATGTTTTGTGTTTTGTTATGTTATGTTTGGAGTTATGTTATGTTATGTTTTGTGTTATGTTATGTTACATTTTGTGTTATGTTATGTTATGTTTTGTGTTATGTTTTGTTATGTTTTGTGTTATGTTATGTTATGTTTTGTGTTATGCTATGTTTTGTGTTATGTTATGCTTTGTGTTATGCTATGTTTTGTGTAATGTTATTTTTTGTGTTATGTTATGTTATGTTTTATGTTATGTTATGTTATGTTATGTTATGTTTTGTGTTGTGTTATGTTATGTTTTGTGTTGTGTTTTGTTATGTTATGTTTTGTGTTATGTTATGTTTTGTGTTATGTTATGTTTTAGGTTATGTTATGTTATGTTATGTTTTGTGTTATGTTATGTTATGTTTTGTGTTATATTATTTTATGTTTTGTGTTATGTTATGTTTTGTGTTGTGTTATGTTATGTTATGTTATGTTTTGTGTTATGTTATGTTATGTTTTGTGTTATGTTATGTTTTGTGTTGTGTTATGTTATGTTCTGTGTTGTGTTATGTTATGTTTTGTGTTGTGTTATGTTATGTGTTGTGTTATAATTTGTTTTGTGTTATGTTATGTTTTGTGTTATGTTATGTTTTGTGTTGTGTTATGTTATGTTTTGTGTTATGTTATGTTTTGTGTTTTGTTATGTCATTTTATGTCTTGTGTTATATTATGTTATGTTTTGTGTTATGTTATGTTTTGTGTTATGTTATGTGTTATGCTATGCTTTGTGTTGTGTTATGTTATGTTGTGTTATGTTTTGTGATGTGTTATGCTATGTTTTGTGTTATCTTATGTTTTGTGTTATGTTTTGTGTTGTTTTATGTTTTGTGTTGTGTTATGCTTTGTGTTGTGTAATGTTTTGTGTTATGTTTTTTTTGTGTTATGTTATGTTTTGTTATATGTTATGTTTTGTGTTGTGTTATGTTATGTTATGTTATGTTTTGTGTTATGTTATGTTATGTTTTGTATTATCTTATGTTTTGTGTTATGTTTTGTGTTGTTTTATGTTTTGTGTTATGTTATGTTTTGTGTTGTGTTATGTTATGTTATGTTTTGTGATATGTTATGTTTTGTGTTGTGTTATGTTATGTTATGTTTTGTGTTATGTTATGATTTATGTTGTGTTATGTTATGTTTTGTGTTTTGTTATGTTTTGTGTTATGTTATGTTTTGTGTTACGTTACGTTTTGTGTTATGTTATGTTACGTTTTGTGTTATGTTATGTTTTGTGTTATGTTATGTTATGTTGTGTTTTGTGTTATGTTATGTTTTGTGTTATGTTATGTTTTGTGTTGTGTTATATTTTGTGTTGTGTTATGTTATGTTATGTTTTGTGTTATGTTATTTTTGTGTTGTGTTATGTTTTGTGTTTTGTTATGTTATGTTTTGAGTTATGTTATGTTATGTTATGTTTTGTGTTATGTTATGTTTTGTGTTATGTTATGTTTTGTGTTATGCTATGTTTTGTGTTATGTTGTGTTTTATGTTATGTTATGTTTGGTTTAGTGTTATGTTTTGTGTTATGTTTTGTGTTATGTTATGTTATGTCTAGTGTTGTGTTATGTTTTGTGTTGTGTTGTGTTATGTTTTGTGTTGTGTGTGTTATGTTTTGAGTTGTGTTATGTTATGTTTTGTGTTATGTTATGTTTTGTGTTGTGTAATGTTATTTTTTGTGTTATGTTATGTTATGTTTTATGTTATGTTATGTTATGTTATGTTTTGTGTTGTGTTATGTTATGTTTTGTGTTGTGTTTTGTTATGTTATGTTTCGTGTTATGTTATGTTTTGTGTTATGTTATGTTTTAGGTTATGTTATGTTATGTTTTGTGTTATGTTATGTTATGTTTTGTGTTATATTATGTTATGTTTTGTGTTATGTTATGTTTTGTGTTGTGTTATGTTATGTTATGTTATGTTTTGTGTTATGTTATGTTATGTTATGTTTTGTGTTATGTTATGTTATGTTTTGTGTTGTGTTGTGTTATGTTATGTTCTGTGTTGTGTTATGTTATGTTTTGTGTTGTGTTATGTTATGTGTCGTGTTATATTTTGTTTTGTGTTATGTTATGTTTTGTGTTATGTTATGTTTTGTGTTGTGTTGTGTTATGTTATGTTATATTTTGTGTTATGTTTTGTGTTGTGTTATGTTATGTTTTGTGTTATGTTATGTTATGTTTTGTGTTATGTTATGTTGTGTGTTATTTTATGTTATGTTATATTTTGTGTTATGTTATGTCATGTTTTGTGTTATGTTATGTTTTGCGTTATGTTATATTTAGTGTTGTGTTATGTTATGTTTTGTGTTATGTTATGTTTTGTGTTGTGTTATGTTATGCTTTGTGTTGTGATATGTTATGTTTTGTGTTGTTTTTTGTTTTGTGTTGTGTTATGTTTTGTGTTGTTATGTCATGTTTTGTGTTGTGTTATGTTTTGTGTTTCGTTATGTTATGTTTTGTGTTATGATATGTTTTGTGTTATGTTATGTTATGTTTTGTGTTATGTTGTGTTATGTTATGTTTCGTGTTATGTTATGTTATGTTTTGTGTTGTGTTATGTTTTGTGCTGTGTTAAGTTATGTTTTGTGTTATGATCTGTTATGTTTTGTGTTGTGTTATGCTATGTTTTGTGTTGTGTTATGTTATGTCTTGTGTTATGTTATGTTTTGTGTTGTGTTATGTCATGTTATGTCTTGTGTTATATTATGTTATGTTTTGTGTTATGTTATGTTTTGTGTTATGTTATGTGTTATGCTATGCTTTGTGTTGTGTTATGTTATGTTGTGTTATGTTTTGTGATGTGTTATGTTATGTTTTGTGTTATCTTATGTTTTGTGTTATGTTTTGTGTTGTTTTATGTTTTGTGTTGTGTTATGTTTTGTGCTGTGTAATGTTTTGTGTTATGTTTTTTTGTGTTATGTTATGCTTTGTTATATGTTATGTTTTGTGTTGTGTTATGTTATGTTATGTTTTGTGTTATGTTATGTTATGTTTTGTGTTATCTTATGTTTTGTGTTATGTTTAGTGTTGTTTTATGTTTTGTGTTATGGTATGTTTTGTGTTGTGTTATGTTATGTTATGTTTTGTGTAATGTTATGTTTTGTGTTGTGTTATGTTATGTTATGTTTTGTGTTATGTTATGATTTGTGTTGTGTTATGTTATGTTTTGTGTTTTGCTATGTTTTGTGTTATGTTATGTTTTGTGTTACGTTACGTTTTGTGTTATGTTATGTTTTGTGTTGTGTTATGTTGTGTTATGTATTATGTTATGTTTTGTGTTATGTTATGTTACGTTTTGTGTTATGTTATGTTTTGTGTTATGTTATGTTATGTTATGTTTTGTGTTATGTTATGTTTTGTGTTATGTTATGTTTTGTGTTGTGTTATGTTATGTTTTGTGTTATGTTATAGTTTGTGTTATGTTATGTTTTGTTTTGTGTTATCTTATGTTTTGTGTTATGTTATGTTTTGTGTTGTGTTATGTTATGTTTTGTGTTGTGTTATGTTATGTTAAGTTTTGTGTTGTGTTATGTTATGTTTTGTGTTATGTTATCTTTTGTGTTATGTTATGTTATGTAATGTTTTGTGTTGTGTTATGTTATGTTTTGTGTTATGTTATGTTTTGTGTTGTGTTATGTTATGTTATGTTTTGTGATATGTTAGGTTTTGTGTTGTGTTATGTTATGTTTTGTGTTATGTTATGGCTTGTGTTATGTTATGTTATGTTTTGTGTTATGTTATGTTTTGTGTTATGTTGAGTTTTGTGTTATGTTATGTTTTGTTTTGTGTTATGTTTTGTGCTATGTTTTGTGTTATGTTATGTTATGTCTTGTGTTGTGTTATGTTTTGTGTTGTGTTGTGTTATGTTTTGTGTTGTGTTGTGTTATGTTTTGTGTTGTGTTGTGTTATGTTTTGTGTTGTTTTATGTTATGTTTTGTGTTATGTTATGTTATGTTATGTTTTATGTTATGTTATGTTTTGTGTTATGTTATGTTTTGTGTTATGCTATGTTTTGTGTTATGTTGTGTTTTGTGTTGTGTTATGTTTTGTGTTGTGTGTGTTATGTTTTGTGTTGTGTTATGTTATGTTCTGTGTTGTGTTATGTTATGTTTTGTGTTGTGTTATGTTATGTGTTGTGTTATATTTTGTTTTGTGTTATGTTATGTTTTGTGTTATGTTATGTTTTGTGTTGTGTTGTGTTATGTTATGTTATATCTTGTGTTATGTTTTGTGTTGTGTTATGTTATGTTTTGTGTTATGTTATGTTATGTTTTGTGTTATGATATGTTTTGTGTTATTTTATGTTATGTTATATTTTGTGTTATGTTATGTCATGTTTTGTGTTATGTTATGTTTTGTGTTATGTTATGTTTTGTGTTATGTTATATTTTGTGTTGTGTTATGTTATGTTTTGTGTTATGTTATGTTTTGTGTTGTGTTATGTTATGCTTTGTGTTGTGATATGTTATGTTTTGTGTTGTGTTTTTTTTGTGTTGTGTTATGTTTTGTGTTGTTATGTCATGTTTTGTGTTGTGTTATGTTTTGTGTTTCGTTATGTTATGTTTTGTGTTATGTTATGTTTTGTGTTATGTTATGTTATGTTTTGTGTTATGTTGTGTTATGTTATGTTTCGTGTTATGTTATGTTATGTTTTGTGTTGTGTTATGTTTTGTGTTGTGTTAAGTTATGTTTTGTGTTATGATCTGTTATGTTTTGTGTTGTGTTATGCTATGTTTTGTGTTGTGTTATGTTATGTCTTGTGTTATGTTATGTTTTGTGTTGTGTTATGTCATGTTATGTCTTGTGTTATATTATGTTATGTTTTGTGTTATGTTATGTCTTGTGTTATGTTATGTGTTATGCTATGCTTTGTGTTGTGTTATGTTATGTTGTGTTATGTTTTGTGATGTGTTATGTTATGTTTTGTGTTATCTTATGTTTTGTGTTATGTTTTGTGTTGTTTTATGTTTTGTGTTGTGTTATGTTTTGTGTTATGTTTTTTTGTGTTATGTTATGTTTTGTTATATGTTATGTTTTGTGTTGTGTTATGTTATGTTATGTTTTGTGTTATGTTATGTTATGTTTTGTGTTATCTTATGTTTTGTGTTATGTTTTGTGTTGTTTTATGTTTTGTGTTATGTTATGTTTTGTGTTGTGTTATGTTATGTTATGTTTTGTGTAATGTTATGTTTTGTGTTGTGTTATGTTATGTTATGTTTTGTGTTATGTTATGATTTGTGTTGTGTTATGTTATGTTTTGTGTTTTGTTATGTTTTGTGTTATGTTATGTTTTGTGTTACGTTACGTTTTGTGTTATGTTATGTTTTGTGTTGTGTTATGTTGTGTTATGTATTATGTTATGTTTTGTGTTATGTTATGTTACGTTTTGTGTTATGTTATGTTTTGTGTTATGTTATGTTATGTTTTGTGTTATGTTATGTTTTGTGTTATGTTATGTTTTGTGTTGTGTTATGTTATGTTTTGTGTTATGTTATAGTTTGTGTTATGTTATGTTTTGTTTTGTGTTATCTTATGTTTTGTGTTATGTTATGTTTTGTGTTGTGTTATGTTATGTTTTGTGTTGTGTTATGTTATGTTACGTTTTGTGTTGTGTTATGTTATGTTTTGTGTTATGTTATGTTATCTGTTGTGTTATGTTATGTTATGTAATGTTTTGTGTTGTGTTATGTTATGTTTTGTGTTATGTTATGTTTTGTGTTGTGTTATGTTATGTTATGTTTTGTGATATGTTATGTTTTGTGTTGTGTTATGTTATGTTTTGTGTTATGTTATGGCTTGTGTTGTGTTATGTTATGTTTTGTGTTATGTTATGTTTTGTGTTATGTTTTGTGTTATGTTATGTTATGTCTTGTGTTGTGTTATGTTTTGTGTTGTGTTGTGTTATGGTTTGTGTTGTGTTGTGTTATGTTTTGTGTTGTGTTGTGTTATGTTTTGTGTTGTGTTATGTTATGTTTTGTGTTATGTTATGTTTTGTGTTGTGTTATGTTATGTTATGTTTTGTGTTATGTTATGTTATGTTTTAGGTTATGTTATGTTATGTTTTAGGTTATGCTCTGTTATGTTATGTTTTAGGTTATGTTTTGTTATGTTTTGTGTTATGTTATGTTATGTTCTGTGTTATATTATGTTATGTTTTATGTTGTGTTATGTTTTGTGTTGTGTTATGTTATGTTATGTTGTGTTATGTTTTGTGTTATGTTATGTTTTGTATTACGTTATGTTATGTTTTGTGTTGTGTTATGTTATGTTTTGTGTTGTGTTATGTTATGTGTTGTGTTATGTTATGTTTTGTGTTATGTTTTGTGTTATGTTATGTTTTGTGTTGTTATGTTATGTTATGTTATGTTATGTTATGTTATGCTATGTTATGTTATGTTATATTTTGTGTTAAGTTTTGTGTTGTGTATGTTATGTTTTATGTTATGTTTTGTGTTATGCTATGTTTTGTGTTGTGTTATGTTATGTTTTGTGTTATGTTATGTTTTGTGTTATGTGATGTTTTGTGTTATGTTATGTTCTGAGTTATGTTATGTTTTGTGTTATGTTATGTTTTGTATTATGTTGTTTTGTGTTATGTTATGTTTTGTGTTATGTTATGTTTTGTGTTATGTTATGTTTTGTTTTGTGTAATGTTATGTTGTGTGTTATGTTATGTTTTGTGTTATGTTATGTTTTGTGTTGTGTTATGTTATGTTATGTTTTGTGTTGTGTTATGTTATGTTATCTTTTGTGTTATGTTATGTTATGTTATGTTATGTTATGTAATGTTTTGTGTTATGTTATGTTATGTTATGTTATGTTTTGTGTTATGTTATGTTTTGTGTTGTGTTATGTTATGTTTTGTGTTATGTTATTTTTTGTGTTGTGTTATGTTTTGTGTTTTGTTATGTTATGTTTTGAGTTATGTTATGTTATGTTTTGTGTTATGTTATGTTACATTTTGTGTTATGTTATGTTATGTTTTGTGTTATGTTTTGTTATGTTTTGTTATGTTTTGTGTTATGTTATGTTTTGTGTTATGTTATGCTTTGTGTTACGCTATGTTTTGTGTTATGTTGTGTTTTGTGTTATGTTATGTTTGGTTTAGTGTTATGTTTTTGTTATGTTTAGTGTTATGTTATGTTATGTCTAGTGTTGTGTTATGTTTTGTGTTGTGTTGTGTTATGTTTTGTGTTGTGTGTGTTATGTTTAGTGTTGTTATGTTATATTTTGTGTTATGTTATCTTTTGTGTTGTGTAATGTTATTTTTTGTGTTATGTTATGTTATGTTTTATGTTATGTTATGTTATGTTATGTTTTGTGTTGTGTTATGTTATGTTTTGTGTTGTGTTTTGTTATGTTATTTTTTGTGTTATGTTATGTTTTGTGTTATGTTATGTTTTAGGTTATGTTATGTTTTAGGTTATGTTATGTTATGTTATGTTTTGTGTTATGTTATGTTATGTTTTGTGTTATATTATGTTATGTTTTGTGTTATGTTATGTTTTGTGTTGTGTTATGTTATGTTATGTTATGTTTTGTGTTATGTTATGTTCTGTGTTGTGTTATGTTATGTTTTGTGTTGTGTTATGTTATGTGTTGTGTTATATTTTGTTTTGTGTTATGTTATGTTTTGTGTTATGTTATGTTTTGTGTTGTGTTGTGTTATGTTATGTTATATTTTGTGTTATGTTTTGTGTTGTGTTATGTTATGTTTTGTGTTATGTTATGTTTTGTGTTATGTTATGTTTTGTGTTATTTTATGTTATGTTATATTTTGTGTTATGTTATGTTATGTTTTGTGTTATGTTATGTTTTGTGTTATGTTATGTTTTGTGTTATGTTATGTTTTGTGTTGTGTTATGTTATGTTTTGTGTTATGTTATGTTTTGTGTTGTGTTATGTTATGCTTTGTGTTGTGATATGTTATGTTTTGTGTTGTGTTTTGTTTTGTGTTGTGTTATGTTTTGTGTTGTTATGTCATGTTTTGTGTTGAGTTATGTTTTGTGTTTCGTTATGTTATGTTTTGTGTTATGTTATGTTTTGTGTTATGTTATGTTATGTTTTGTGTTATGTTGTGTTATGTTATGTTTTGTGTTATGTTATGTTTTGTGTTATGTTATGTTATGTCTTGTGTTGTGTTATGTTTTGTGTTGTGTTAAGTTATGTTTTGTGTTATGATCTGTTATGTTTTGTGTTGTGTTATGCTATGTTTTGTGTTGTGTTATGTTATGTTTTGTGTTATGTTATGTTTTGTGTTGTGTTATGTCATGTTATGTCTTGTGTTATATTATGTTATGTTTTGTGTTATGTTATGTTTTGTGTTATGTTATGTGTTATGCTATGCTTTGTGTTGTGTTATGTTATGTTGTGTTATGTTTTGTGATGTGTTATGTTATGTCTTGTGTTATCTTATGTTTTGTGTTATGTTTTGTGTTTTTTATGTTTTGTGTTGTGTTATGTTTTGTGTTGTGTAATGTTATGTTTTGTGTTGTGTTATGTTATGTTACGTTTTGTGTTGTGTTATGTTATGTTTTGTGTTATGTTATGTTATCTTTTGTGTTATGTTATGTTATGTAATGTTTTGTGTTGTGTTATGTTATGTTTTGTGTTATGTTATGTTTTGTGTTGTGTTATGTTATGTTATGTTTTGTGTTGTGTTATGTTATGTTTTGTGTTATGTTATGGCTTGTGTTGTGTTATGTTATGTTTTGTGTTATGTTATGTTTTGTGTTATGTTGTGTTTTGTGTTATGTTATGTTTTGTTTTGTGTTATGTTTTGTGCTATGTTTTGTGTTATGTTATGTTATGTCTTGTGTTGTGTTATGTTTTGTCTTGTGTTGTGTTATGTTTTGTGTTGTGTTATGTTTTGTGTTGTGTTGTGTTATGTTTTGTGTTGTGTTATGTTATGTTTTGTGTTATGTTATGTTTTGTGTTGTGTTATGTTATGTTTTGTGTTATGTTATGTTATGTTTTGTGTTATGTTATGTTATGTTATGTTATGTTTTGTGTTGTGTTATGTTATGTTTTGTGTTGTGTTTTGTTATGTTACGTTTTGTGTTATGTTATGTTTTGTGTTATGTTATGTTATGTTTTAGGTTATGTTATGTTATGTTTTAGGTTATGCTCTGTTATGTTATGTTTTAGGTTATGTTTTGTTATGTTTTGTGTTGTTATGTTATGTTCTGTGTTATATTATGTTATGTTTTATGTTGTGTTATGTTTTGTGTTGTGTTATGTTATGTTATGCTATGTTTTGTGTTATGTTATGTTTTGTATTACGTTATGTTATGTTTTGTGTTGTGTTATGTTATGTTTTGTGTTGTGTTATGTTATGTGTTGTGTTATGTTATGTTTTGTGTTATGTTTTGTGTTATGTTATGTTTTGTGTTGTTATGTTATGTTATGTTATATTATGTTATGTTATGTTATGTTATGTTATGTTATGTTATGTTATGTTATGTTATGTTATGTTATGCTATGTTATGTTATGTTATATTTTGTGTTAAGTTTTGTGTTGTGTATGTTATGTTTTATGTTATGTTTTGTGTTATGCTATGTTTTGTGTTGTATTATGTTATGTTTTGTGTTATGTTATGTTTTGTGTTATGTGATGTTTTGTGTTATGTTATGTTCTGAGTTATGTTATGTTTTGTGTTATGTTATGTTTTGTATTATGTTGTTTTGTGTTATGTTATGTTTTGTGTTATGTTATGTTTTGTGTTATGTTATGTTTTGTTTTGTGTAATGTTATGTTGTGTGTTATGTTATGTTTTGTGTTATGTTTTGTGTTGTGTTATGTTATGTTATGTTTTGTGTTGTGTTATGTTATGTTATCTTTTGCGTTATGTTATGTTATGTTATGTAATGTTTTGTGTTATGTTATGTTATGTTATGTTTTGTGTTATGTTATGTTTTGTGTTGTGTTATGTTATGTTTTGTGTTATGTTATTTTTTGTGTTGTGTTATGTTTTGTGTTTTGTTATGTTATGTTTTGAGTTATGTTATGTTATGTTTTGTGTTATGTTATGTTACATTTTGTGTTATGTTTTGTTATGTTTTGTGTTATGTTTTGTTATGTTTTGTTATGTTTTGTGTTATGTTATGTTTTGTGTTATATTATGCTTTGTGTTATGCTATGTTTTGTGTTATGTTGTGTTTTGTGTTATGTTATGTTTGGTTTAGTGTTATGTTTTTGTTATGTTTAGTGTTATGTTTTGTGTTATGTTATGTTATGTCTAGTGTTGTGTTATGTTTTGTATTACGTTATGTTATGTTTTGTGTTGTGTTATGTTATGTTTTGTGTTGTGTTATGTTATGTGTTGTGTTATGTTATGTTTTGTGTTATGTTTTGTGTTATGTTATGTTTTGTGTTGTTATGTTATGTTATGTTATGTTATGTTATGTTATGCTATGTTATGTTATGTTATATTTTGTGTTAAGTTTTGTGTTGTGTATGTTATGTTTTATGTTATGTTTTGTGTTATGTTATCTTTTGTGTTGTGTAATGTTGTTTTTTGTGTTATGTTATGTTATGTTTTATGTTATGTTATGTTATGTTATGTTTTGTGTTGTGTTATGTTATGTTTTGTGTTGTGTTTTGTTATGTTATTTTTTGTGTTATGTTATGTTTTGTGTTATGTTATGTTTTAGGTTATGTTATGTTTTAGGTTATGTTATGTTATGTTATGTTTTGTGTTATGCTATGTTATGTTTTGTGTTATATTATGTTATGTTTTGTGTTATGTTATGTTTTGTGTTGTGTTATGTTATGTTATGTTATGTTTTGTGTTATGTTATGTTCTGTGTTGTGTTATGTTATGTTTTGTGTTGTGTTATGTTATGTGTTGTGTTATATTTTGTTTTGTGTTATGTTATGTTTTGTGTTATGTTATGTTTTGTGTTGTGTTGTGTTATGTTATGTTATATTTTGTGTTATGTTTTGTGTTGTGTTATGTTATGTTTTGTGTTATGTTATGTTTTGTGTTATGTTATGTTTTGTGTTGTGTTGTGTTATGTTATGTTATATTTAGTGTTATGTTTTGTGTTGTGTTATGTTATGCTTTGTGTTATGCTATGTTTTGTGTTATGTTGTGTTTTGTGTTATGTTATGTTTGGTTTAGTGTTATGTTTTTGTTATGTTTAGTGTTATGTTTTGTGTTATGTTATGTTATGTCTAGTGTTGTGTTATGTTTTGTGTTGTGTTGTGTTATATTTTGTGTTGTGTGTGTTATGTTTAGTGTTGTGTTATGTTATGTTTTGTGTTATGTTATCTTTTGTGTTGTGTAATGTTATTTTTTGTGTTATGTTATGTTATGTTTTATGTTATGTTATGTTATGTTTTGTGTTGTGTTATGTTATGTTTTGTGTTGTGTTTTGTTATGTTATTTTTTGTGTTATGTTATGTTTTGTGTTATGTTATGTTTTAGGTTATGTTATGTTATGTTTTGTGTTATGTTATGTTATGTTTTGTGTTATATTATGTTATGTTTTGTGTTATGTTATGTTTTGTGTTGTGTTATGTTATGTTATGTTTTGTGTTATGTTATGTTCTGTGTTGTGTTATGTTATGTTTTGTGTTGTGTTATGTTATGTGTTGTGTTATATTTTGTTTTGTGTTATGTTATGTTTTGGGTTATGTTATGTTTTGTGTTGTGTTGTGTTATGTTATGTTATATTTTGTGTTATGTTTTGTGTTGTGTTATGTTATGTTTTGTGTTATGTTATGTTTTGTGTTATGTTATGTTCTGTGTTGTGTTATGTTATGTTTTGTGTTGTGTTATGTTATGTGTTGTGTTATATTTTGTTTTGTGTCATGTTATGTTTTGTGTTATGTTATGTTTTGTGTTGTGTTGTGTTATGTTATGTTATATTTTGTGTTATGTTTTGTGTTATGTTATGTTATGTTTTGTGTTATGTTATGTTTTGTGTTATGTTATGTTTTGTGTTATGTTATGTTTTGTGTTGTGTTATGTTATGTTTTGTGTTATGTTATGTTTTGTGTTGTGTTATGTTATGCTTTGTGTTGTGATATGTTATGTTTTGTGTTGTGTTTTGTTTTGTGTTGTGTTATGTTTTGTGTTGTTATGTCATGTTTTGTGTTGTGTTATGTTTTGTGTTTCGTTATGTTATGTTTTGTGTTATGTTATGTTATGTTTTGTGTTATGTTGTGTTATGTTATGTTTTGTGTTATTTTATGTTTTGTGTTATCTTATGTTATGTCTTGTGTTGTGTTATGTTTTGTGTTGTGTTAAGTTATGTTTTGTGTTATGATTTGTTATGTTTTGTGTTGTGTTATGCTATGTTTTGTGTTGTGTTATGTTATGTTTTGTGTTATGTTATGTTTTGTGTTGTGTTATGTCATGTTATGTCTTGTGTTATATTATGTTATGTTCTGTGTTATGTTATGTGTTATGCTATGCTTTGTGTTGTGTTATGTTATGTTGTGTTATGTTTTGTGATGTGTTATGTTATGTCTTGTGTTATCTTATGTTTTGTGTTATGTTTTGTGTTTTTTATGTTTTGTGTTGTGTTATGTTTTGTGTTGTGTAATGTTTTGTGTTATGTTTTTTTGTGTTATGTTATGTTTTGTTATATGTCATGTTTTGTGTTGTGTTATGTTATGTTATGTTATGTTTTGTGTTATGTTATGTTTTGTGTTATCTTATGTTTTGTGTTATGTTTTGTGTTGTTTTATGTTTTGTGTTATGTTATGCTTTGTGTTGTGTTATGTTATGTTATGTTTTGTGTTATGTTATGTTTTGTGTTGTGTTATGTTATGTTATGTTTTGTGTTATGTTATGATTTGTGTTGTGTTATGTTATGTTTTGTGTTTTGTTATGTTTTGTGTTATGTTATGTTTTGTGTTACGTTACGTTTTGTGTTATGTTATGTTTTGTGTTGTGTTATGTTGTGTTATGTATTATGTTATGTTTTGTGTTATGTTATGTTTTGTGTTATGTTATGTTATGTTTTGTGTTATGTTATGTTTTGTGTTATGTTATGTTTTGTGTTGTGTTATGTTTTGTGTTATGTTATTTTTGTGTTGTGTTATGTTTTGTGTTTTGTTATGTTATGTTTTGAGTTATGTTATGTTATGTTTTGTGTTATGTTATGTTACATTTTGTGTTGTTATGTTATGTTTTGTGTTATGTTATGTCATGTTTTGTGTTATGTTATGTTATGTTTTGTGTTATGTTATGTTTTGTGTTATGTTATGTTTTGTGTTATGCTATGTTTGGTTTAGTGTTATGTTTTGTGTTATGTTTTGTGTTATGTTTTGTGTTATGTTATGTTATGTCTAGTGTTGTGTTATGTTTTGTGTTGTGTTGTGTTATGTTTTGTGTTGTGTGTGTTATGTTTTGTGTTGTGTTATGTTATGTTTTGTGTTATGTTATGTTTTGTGTTGTGTAATGTTATTTTTTGTGTTATGTTATGTTATGTTTTATGTTATGTTATGTTATGTTATGTTATGTTATGTTATGTTATGTTATGTTATGTTTTGTGTTGTGTTATGTTATGTTTTGTGTTGTGTTTTGTTATGTTATGTTTTGTGTTATGTTATGTTTTGTGTTATGTTATGTTTTAGGTTATGTTATGTTATGTTTTGTGTTATGTTATGTTATGTTTTGTGTTATATTATGTTATGTTTTGTGTTATGTTATGTTTTGTGTTGTGTTATGTTATGTTATGTTATGTTTTGTGTTATGTTATGTTATGTTTTGTGTTATGTTATGTTATGTTTTGTGTTGTGTTATGTTATGTTCTGTGTTGTGTTATGTTATGTTTTGTGTTGTGTTATGTTATGTGTTGTGTTATATTTTGTTTTGTGTTATGTTATGTTTTGTGTTATGTTATGTTTTGTGTTGTGTTGTGTTATGTTATGTTATATTTTGTGTTATGTTTTGTGTTGTGTTATGTTATGTTTTGTGTTATGTTATGTTATGTTTTGTGTTATGTTATGTTTTGTGTTATTTTATGTTATGTTATATTTTGTGTTATGTTATGTCATGTTTTGTGTTATGTTATGTTTTGTGTTATGTTATGTTTTGTGTTATGTTATATTTTGTGTTGTGTTATGTTATGTTTTTTGTTATGTTATGTTTTGTGTTGTGTTATGTTATGCTTTGTGTTGTGATATGTTATGTTTTGTGTTGTGTTTTGTTTTGTGTTGTGTTATGTTTTGTGTTGTTATGTCATGTTTTGTGTTGTGTTATCTTTTGTGTTTCGTTATGTTATGTTTTGTGTTATGTTATGTTTTGTGTTATGTTATGTTATGTTATGTGTTATGTTGTGTTATGTTGTTTCGTGTTATGTTATGTTATGTTTTGTGCTGTGTTATGTTTTGTGTTTTGTTATGTTATGTTTTGAGTTATGTTATGTTATGTTTTGTGTTATGTTATGTTACATTTTGTGTTATGTTTTGTTATGTTTTGTGTTATGTTTTGTTATGTTTTGTTATGTTTTGTGTTATGTTATGTTTTGTGTTATATTATGCTTTGTGTTATGCTATGTTTTGTGTTATGTTGTGTTTTGTGTTATGTTATGTTTGGTTTAGTGTTATGTTTTTGTTATGTTTAGTGTTATGTTTTGTGTTATGTTATGTTATGTCTAGTGTTGTGTTATGTTTTGTGTTGTGTTGTGTTATGTTTTGTGTTGTGTGTGTTATGTTTAGTGTTGTGTTATGTTATGTTTTGTGTTATGTTATCTTTTGTGTTGTGTAATGTTGTTTTTTGTGTTATGTTATGTTATGTTTTATGTTATGTTATGTTATGTTATGTTATGTTTTGTGTTGTGTTATGTTATGTTTTGTGTTGTGTTTTGTTATGTTATTTTTTGTGTTATGTTATGTTTTGTGTTATGTTATGTTTTAGGTTATGTTATGTTTTAGGTTATGTTATGTTATGTTATGTTTTGTGTTATGCTATGTTATGTTTTGTGTTATATTATGTTATGTTTTGTGTTATGTTATGTTTTGTGTTGTGTTATGTTATGTTATGTTATGTTATGTTTTGTGTTATGTTATGTTCTGTGTTGTGTTATGTTATGTTTTGTGTTGTGTTATGTTATGTGTTGTGTTATATTTTGTTTTGTGTTATGTTATGTTTTGTGTTATGTTATGTTTTGTGTTGTGTTGTGTTATGTTATGTTATATTTTGTGTTATGTTTTGTGTTGTGTTATGTTATGTTTTGTGTTATGTTATGTTTTGTGTTATGTTATGTTTTGTGTTGTGTTGTGTTATGTTATGTTATATTTAGTGTTATGTTTTGTGTTGTGTTATGTTATGCTTTGTGTTATGCTATGTTTTGTGTTATGTTGTGTTTTGTGTTATGTTATGTTTGGTTTAGTGTTATGTTTTTGTTATGTTTAGTGTTATGTTTTGTGTTATGTTATGTTATGTCTAGTGTTGTGTTATGTTTTGTGTTGTGTTGTGTTATATTTTGTGTTGTGTGTGTTATGTTTAGTGTTGTGTTATGTTATGTTTTGTGTTATGTTATCTTTTGTGTTGTGTAATGTTATTTTTTGTGTTATGTTATGTTATGTTTTATGTTATGTTATGTTATGTTATGTTTTGTGTTGTGTTATGTTATGTTTTGTGTTGTGTTTTGTTATGTTATTTTTTGTGTTATGTTATGTTTTGTGTTATGTTATGTTTTAGGTTATGTTATGTTATGTTTTGTGTTATGTTATGTTATGTTTTGTGTTATATTATGTTATGTTTTGTGTTATGTTATGTTTTGTGTTGTGTTATGTTATGTTATGTTTTGTGTTATGTTATGTTCTGTGTTGTGTTATGTTATGTTTTGTGTTGTGTTATGTTATGTGTTGTGTTATATTTTGTTTTGTGTTATGTTATGTTTTGGGTTATGTTATGTTTTGTGTTGTGTTGTGTTATGTTATGTTATATTTTGTGTTATGTTTTGTGTTGTGTTATGTTATGTTTTGTGTTATGTTATGTTTTGTGTTATGTTATGTTCTGTGTTGTGTTATGTTATGTTTTGTGTTGTGTTATGTTATGTGTTGTGTTATATTTTGTTTTGTGTCATGTTATGTTTTGTGTTATGTTATGTTTTGTGTTGTGTTGTGTTATGTTATGTTATATTTTGTGTTATGTTTTGTGTTATGTTATGTTATGTTTTGTGTTATGTTATGTTTTGTGTTATGTTATGTTTTGTGTTATGTTATGTTTTGTGTTGTGTTATGTTATGTTTTGTGTTATGTTATGTTTTGTGTTGTGTTATGTTATGCTTTGTGTTGTGATATGTTATGTTTTGTGTTGTGTTTTGTTTTGTGTTGTGTTATGTTTTGTGTTGTTATGTCATGTTTTGTGTTGTGTTATGTTTTGTGTTTCGTTATGTTATGTTTTGTGTTATGTTATGTTATGTTTTGTGTTATGTTGTGTTATGTTATGTTTTGTGTTATTTTATGTTTTGTGTTATGTTATGTTATGTCTTGTGTTGTGTTATGTTTTGTGTTGTGTTAAGTTATGTTTTGTGTTATGATTTGTTATGTTTTGTGTTGTGTTATGCTATGTTTTGTGTTGTGTTATGTTATGTTTTGTGTTATGTTATGTTTTGTGTTGTGTTATGTCATGTTATGTCTTGTGTTATATTATGTTATGTTCTGTGTTATGTTATGTGTTATGCTATGCTTTGTGTTGTGTTATGTTATGTTGTGTTATGTTTTGTGATGTGTTATGTTATGTCTTGTGTTATCTTATGTTTTGTGTTATGTTTTGTGTTTTTTATGTTTTGTGTTGTGTTATGTTTTGTGTTGTGTAATGTTTTGTGTTATGTTTTTTTGTGTTATGTTATGTTTTGTTATATGTCATGTTTTGTGTTGTGTTATGTTATGTTATGTTATGTTTTGTGTTATGTTATGTTTTGTGTTATCTTATGTTTTGTGTTATGTTTTGTGTTGTTTTATGTTTTGTGTTATGTTATGTTTTGTGTTGTGTTATGTTATGTTATGTTTTGTGTTATGTTATGTTTTGTGTTGTGTTATGTTATGTTATGTTTTGTGTTATGTTATGATTTGTGTTGTGTTATGTTATGTTTTGTGTTTTGTTATGTTTTGTGTTATGTTATGTTTTGTGTTACGTTACGTTTTGTGTTATGTTATGTTTTGTGTTGTGTTATGTTGTGTTATGTATTATGTTATGTTTTGTGTTATGTTATGTTTTGTGTTATGTTATGTTATGTTTTGTGTTATGTTATGTTTTGTGTTATGTTATGTTTTGTGTTGTGTTATGTTTTGTGTTATGTTATTTTTGTGTTGTGTTATGTTTTGTGTTTTGTTATGTTATGTTTTGAGTTATGTTATGTTATGTTTTGTGTTATGTTATGTTACATTTTGTGTTGTTATGTTATGTTTTGTGTTATGTTATGTCATGTTTTGTGTTATGTTATGTTATGTTTTGTGTTATGTTATGTTTTGTGTTATGTTATGTTTTGTGTTATGCTATGTTTGGTTTAGTGTTATGTTTTGTGTTATGTTTTGTGTTATGTTTTGTGTTATGTTATGTTATGTCTAGTGTTGTGTTATGTTTTGTGTTGTGTTGTGTTATGTTTTGTGTTGTGTGTGTTATGTTTTGTGTTGTGTTATGTTATGTTTTGTGTTATGTTATGTTTTGTGTTGTGTAATGTTATTTTTTGTGTTATGTTATGTTATGTTTTATGTTATGTTATGTTATGTTATGTTATGTTATGTTATGTTATGTTTTGTGTTGTGTTATGTTATGTTTTGTGTTGTGTTTTGTTATGTTATGTTTTGTGTTATGTTATGTTTTGTGTTATGTTATGTTTTAGGTTATGTTATGTTATGTTTTGTGTTATGTTATGTTATGTTTTGTGTTATATTATGTTATGTTTTGTGTTATGTTATGTTTTGTGTTGTGTTATGTTATGTTATGTTATGTTTTGTGTTATGTTATGTTATGTTTTGTGTTATGTTATGTTATGTTTTGTGTTGTGTTATGTTATGTTCTGTGTTGTGTTATGTTATGTTTTGTGTTGTGTTATGTTATGTGTTGTGTTATATTTTGTTTTGTGTTATGTTATGTTTTGTGTTATGTTATGTTTTGTGTTGTGTTGTTTTGTGTTATGTTATGTTTTGTGTTATGTTATGTTTTGTGTTATGTTATGTTTTGTTTTGTGTAATGTTATGTTGTGTGTTATGTTATGTTTTGTGTTATGTTTTGTGTTGTGTTATGTTATGTTATGTTTTGTGTTGTGTTATGTTATGTTATCTTTTGCGTTATGTTATGTTATGTTATGTAATGTTTTGTGTTATGTTATGTTATGTTATGTTTTGTGTTATGTTATGTTTTGTGTTGTGTTATGTTATGTTTTGTGTTATGTTATTTTTTGTGTTGTGTTATGTTTTGTGTTTTGTTATGTTATGTTTTGAGTTATGTTATGTTATGTTTTGTGTTATGTTATGTTACATTTTGTGTTATGTTTTGTTATGTTTTGTGTTATGTTTTGTTATGTTTTGTTATGTTTTGTGTTATGTTATGTTTTGTGTTATATTATGCTTTGTGTTATGCTATGTTTTGTGTTATGTTGTGTTTTGTGTTATGTTATGTTTGGTTTAGTGTTATGTTTTTGTTATGTTTAGTGTTATGTTTTGTGTTATGTTATGTTATGTCTAGTGTTGTGTTATGTTTTGTATTACGTTATGTTATGTTTTGTGTTGTGTTATGTTATGTTTTGTGTTGTGTTATGTTATGTGTTGTGTTATGTTATGTTTTGTGTTATGTTTTGTGTTATGTTATGTTTTGTGTTGTTATGTTATGTTATGTTATGTTATGTTATGTTATGCTATGTTATGTTATGTTATATTTTGTGTTAAGTTTTGTGTTGTGTATGTTATGTTTTATGTTATGTTTTGTGTTATGTTATCTTTTGTGTTGTGTAATGTTGTTTTTTGTGTTATGTTATGTTATGTTTTATGTTATGTTATGTTATGTTTTGTGTTGTGTTATGTTATGTTTTGTGTTGTGTTTTGTTATGTTATTTTTTGTGTTATGTTATGTTTTGTGTTATGTTATGTTTTAGGTTATGTTATGTTTTAGGTTATGTTATGTTATGTTATGTTTTGTGTTATGCTATGTTATGTTTTGTGTTATATTATGTTATGTTTTGTGTTATGTTATGTTTTGTGTTGTGTTATGTTATGTTATGTTATGTTTTGTGTTATGTTATGTTCTGTGTTGTGTTATGTTATGTTTTGTGTTGTGTTATGTTATGTGTTGTGTTATATTTTGTTTTGTGTTATGTTATGTTTTGTGTTATGTTATGTTCTGTGTTGTGTTGTGTTATGTTATGTTATATTTTGTGTTATGTTTTGTGTTGTGTTATGTTATGTTTTGTGTTATGTTATGTTTTGTGTTATGTTATGTTTTGTGTTGTGTTGTGTTATGTTATGTTATATTTAGTGTTATGTTTTGTGTTGTGTTATGTTATGCTTTGTGTTATGCTATGTTTTGTGTTATGTTGTGTTTTGTGTTATGTTATGTTTGGTTTAGTGTTATGTTTTTGTTATGTTTAGTGTTATGTTTTGTGTTATGTTATGTTATGTCTAGTGTTGTGTTATGTTTTGTGTTGTGTTGTGTTATATTTTGTGTTGTGTGTGTTATGTTTAGTGTTGTGTTATGTTATGTTTTGTGTTATGTTATCTTTTGTGTTGTGTAATGTTATTTTTTGTGTTATGTTATGTTATGTTTTATGTTATGTTATGTTATGTTATGTTTTGTGTTGTGTTATGTTATGTTTTGTGTTGTGTTTTGTTATGTTATTTTTTGTGTTATGTTATGTTTTGTGTTATGTTATGTTTTAGGTTATGTTATGTTATGTTTTGTGTTATGTTATGTTATGTTTTGTGTTATATTATGTTATGTTTTGTGTTATGTTATGTTTTGTGTTGTGTTATGTTATGTTATGTTTTGTGTTATGTTATGTTCTGTGTTGTGTTATGTTATGTTTTGTGTTGTGTTATGTTATGTGTTGTGTTATATTTTGTTTTGTGTTATGTTATGTTTTGGGTTATGTTATGTTTTGTGTTGTGTTGTGTTATGTTATGTTATATTTTGTGTTATGTTTTGTGTTGTGTTATGTTATGTTTTGTGTTATGTTATGTTTTGTGTTATGTTATGTTCTGTGTTGTGTTATGTTATGTTTTGTGTTGTGTTATGTTATGTGTTGTGTTATATTTTGTTTTGTGTCATGTTATGTTTTGTGTTATGTTATGTTTTGTGTTGTGTTGTGTTATGTTATGTTATATTTTGTGTTATGTTTTGTGTTATGTTATGTTATGTTTTGTGTTATGTTATGTTTTGTGTTATGTTATGTTTTGTGTTATGTTATGTTTTGTGTTGTGTTATGTTATGTTTTGTGTTATGTTATGTTTTGTGTTGTGTTATGTTATGCTTTGTGTTGTGATATGTTATGTTTTGTGTTGTGTTTTGTTTTGTGTTGTGTTATGTTTTGTGTTGTTATGTCATGTTTTGTGTTGTGTTATGTTTTGTGTTTCGTTATGTTATGTTTTGTGTTATGTTATGTTATGTTTTGTGTTATGTTGTGTTATGTTATGTTTTGTGTTATTTTATGTTTTGTGTTATGTTATGTTATGTCTTGTGTTGTGTTATGTTTTGTGTTGTGTTAAGTTATGTTTTGTGTTATGATTTGTTATGTTTTGTGTTGTGTTATGCTATGTTTTGTGTTGTGTTATGTTATGTTTTGTGTTATGTTATGTTTTGTGTTGTGTTATGTCATGTTATGTCTTGTGTTATATTATGTTATGTTCTGTGTTATGTTATGTGTTATGCTATGCTTTGTGTTGTGTTATGTTATGTTGTGTTATGTTTTGTGATGTGTTATGTTATGTCTTGTGTTATCTTATGTTTTGTGTTATGTTTTGTGTTTTTTATGTTTTGTGTTGTGTTATGTTTTGTGTTGTGTAATGTTTTGTGTTATGTTTTTTTGTGTTATGTTATGTTTTGTTATATGTCATGTTTTGTGTTGTGTTATGTTATGTTATGTTATGTTTTGTGTTATGTTATGTTTTGTGTTATCTTATGTTTTGTGTTATGTTTTGTGTTGTTTTATGTTTTGTGTTATGTTATGTTTTGTGTTGTGTTATGTTATGTTATGTTTTGTGTTATGTTATGTTTTGTGTTGTGTTATGTTATGTTATGTTTTGTGTTATGTTATGATTTGTGTTGTGTTATGTTATGTTTTGTGTTTTGTTATGTTTTGTGTTATGTTATGTTTTGTGTTACGTTACGTTTTGTGTTATGTTATGTTTTGTGTTGTGTTATGTTGTGTTATGTATTATGTTATGTTTTGTGTTATGTTATGTTTTGTGTTATGTTATGTTATGTTTTGTGTTATGTTATGTTTTGTGTTATGTTATGTTTTGTGTTGTGTTATGTTTTGTGTTATGTTATTTTTGTGTTGTGTTATGTTTTGTGTTTTGTTATGTTATGTTTTGAGTTATGTTATGTTATGTTTTGTGTTATGTTATGTTACATTTTGTGTTGTTATGTTATGTTTTGTGTTATGTTATGTCATGTTTTGTGTTATGTTATGTTATGTTTTGTGTTATGTTATGTTTTGTGTTATGTTATGTTTTGTGTTATGCTATGTTTGGTTTAGTGTTATGTTTTGTGTTATGTTTTGTGTTATGTTTTGTGTTATGTTATGTTATGTCTGGTGTTGTGTTATGTTTTGTGTTGTGTTGTGTTATGTTTTGTGTTGTGTGTGTTATGTTTTGTGTTGTGTTATGTTATGTTTTGTGTTATGTTATGTTTTGTGTTGTGTAATGTTATTTTTTGTGTTATGTTATGTTATGTTTTATGTTATGTTATGTTATGTTATGTTATGTTATGTTTTGTGTTGTGTTATGTTATGTTTTGTGTTGTGTTTTGTTATGTTATGTTTTGTGTTATGTTATGTTTTGTGTTATGTTATGTTTTAGGTTATGTTATGTTATGTTTTGTGTTATGTTATGTTATGTTTTGTGTTATATTATGTTATGTTTTGTGTTATGTTATGTTTTGTGTTGTGTTATGTTATGTTATGTTATGTTTTGTGTTATGTTATGTTATGTTTTGTGTTATGTTATGTTATGTTTTGTGTTGTGTTATGTTATGTTCTGTGTTGTGTTATGTTATGTTTTGTGTTGTGTTATGTTATGTGTTGTGTTATATTTTGTTTTGTGTTATGTTATGTTTTGTGTTATGTTATGTTTTGTGTTGTGTTGTGTTATGTTATGTTATATTTTGTGTTATGTTTTGTGTTGTGTTATGTTATGTTTTGTGTTATGTTATGTTATGTTTTGTGTTATGTTATGTTTTGTGTTATTTTATGTTATGTTATATTTTGTGTTATGTTATGTCATGTTTTGTGTTATGTTATGTTTTGTGTTATGTTATGTTTTGTGTTATGTTATATTTTGTGTTGTGTTATGTTATGTTTTTTGTTATGTTATGTTTTGTGTTGTGTTATGTTATGCTTTGTGTTGTGATATGTTATGTTTTGTGTTGTGTTTTGTTTTGTGTTGTGTTATGTTTTGTGTTGTTATGTCATGTTTTGTGTTGTGTTATCTTTTGTGTTTCGTTATGTTATGTTTTGTGTTATGTTATGTTTTGTGTTATGTTATGTTATGTTATGTGTTATGTTGTGTTATGTTGTTTCGTGTTATGTTATGTTATGTTTTGTGCTGTGTTATGTTTTGTGTTGTGTTATGCTATGTTTTGTGTTGTGTTATGTCATGTTTTGTGTTATGTTATGTTTTGTGTTGTGTTATGTCATGTTATGTCTTGTGTTATATTATGTTATGTTTTGTGTTATGTTATGTTTTGTGTTATGTTATGTGTTATGCTATGCTTTGTGTTGTGTTATGTTATGTTGTGTTATGTTTTGTGATGTGTTAAGTTATGTTTTGTGTTATCTTATGTTTTGTGTTATGTTTTGTGTTGTTTTATGTTTTGTGTTGTGTTATGTTTTGTGTTGTGTAATGTTTTGTGTTATGTTTTTTTGTGTTATGTTATGTTTTGTTATATGTTATGTTTGGTGTTGTGTTATGTTATGTTATGTTTTGTGTTATGTTATGCTTTGTTTTGTGTTATCTAATGTTTTGTGTTATGTTTTGTGTTGTTTTATGTTTTGTGTTATGTTATGTTTTGTGTTGTGTTATGTTATGTTATGTTTTGTGTTATGTTATGTTTTGTGCTGTGTTATGTTATGTTATGTTTTGTGTTATGTTATGATTTGTGTTGTGTTATGTTATGTTTTGTGTTTTATTATGTTTTGTATTACGTTATGCTTTGTGTTACGTTACGTTTTGTGTTATGTTATGTTTTGAGTTGTGTTATGTTGTGTTATGTATTATGTTATGTTTTGTGTTATGTTATGTTACGTTTTGTGTTATGTTATGTTTTGTGTTATGTTATGTTACGTTTTGTGTTATGTTATGTTTTGTGTTATGTTATGTTTTGTGTTGTGTTATGTTATGTTTTGTGTTATGTTATAGTTTGTGTTATGTTATGTTCTGTTTTGTGTTATCTTATGTTTTGTTTTGTTATGTTTTGTGTTGTGTTATGTTATGTTTTGTGTTGTGTTATGTTATGTTACGTTTTGTGTTGTGTTATGTTATGTTTTGTGTTATGTTATGTTATCTCTTGTGTTATGTTATGTTATGTAATGTTTTGTGTTGTGTTATGTTATGTTTTGTGTTATGTTATGTTTTGTGTTGTGTTATGTTATGTTATGTGTTGTGATATGTTATGTTTTGTGTTGTGTTATGTTATGTTTTGTGTTATGTTATGGCTTGTGTTGTGTTATGTTATGTTTTGTGTTATGTTATGTTTTGTGTTATGTTGTGTTTTGTGTTATGTTATGTTTTGTTTTGTGTTATGTTTTGTGTTATGTTTTGTGTTATGTTATGTTATGTCTTGTGTTGTGTTATGTTTTGTGTTGTGATGTGTTATGTTTTGTGTTGTGTTGTGTTATGTTTTGTGTTGTGTTGTGTTATGTTTTGTGTTGTGTTATGTTATGTTTTGTGTTATGTTATGTTTTGTGTTGTGTTATGTTATGTTTTGTGTTATGTTATGTTATGTTTTGTTTTGTGTTATGTTATGTTATGTTATGTTATGTTATGTTTTGTGTTGTGTTATGTTATGTTTTGTGTTGTGTTTTGTTATGTTACGTTTTGTGTTATGCTATGTTTTGTGTTATGTTATGTTATGTTTTAGGTTATGCTCTGTTATGTTATGTTTTAGGTTATGTTTTGTTATGTTTTGTGTTATGTTATGTTATGTTTTGTGTTATATTATGTTATGTTTTATGTTATGTTATGTTTTGTGTTGTGTTATGTTATGTTATGTTATGTTATGTTATGTTTTGTGTTATGTTATGTTTTGTGTTATGTTATGTTATGTTTTGTGTTGTGTTATGTTATGTTTTGTGTTGTGTTATGTTATGTGTTGTGTTATGTTATGTTTTGTGTTATGTTTTGTGTAATGTTATGTTTTGTGTTGTTATGTTATGTTATGTTATGTTATGTTATATTTTGTGTTAAGTTTTGTGTTGTGTATGTTATGTTTTATGTTATGTTTTGTGTTATGCTATATTTTGTGTTGTGTTATGTTATGTTTTGTGTTATGTTATGTTTTGTGTTACGTGATGTTTTGTGTTATGTTATGTTCTGAGTTATGTTATGTTTTGTGTTATGTTATGTTTTGTATTATGTTGTTTTGTGTTATGTTATGTTTTGTGTTATGTTATGTTTTGTGTTATGTTATGTTTTGTTTTGTGTAATGTTATGTTGTGTGTTATGTCATGTTTTGTGTTATGTTATGTTTTGTGTTGTGTTATGTTATGTTATGTTTTGTGTTGTGTTATGTTATGTTATCTTTTGTGTTATGTTAAGTTATGTTATGTTATGTAATGTTTTGTGTTATGTTATGTTATGTTATGTTATGTTTTGTGTTATGTTATGTTTTGTGTTGTGTTATGTTATGTTTTGTGTTATGTTATTTTTTGTGTTGTGTTATGTTTTGTGTTTTGTTATGTTATGTTTTGAGTTATGTTATGTTATGTTTTGTGTTATGTTATGTTACATTTTGTGTTATGTTATGTTATGTTATGTTTTGTGTTATGTTTCGTTATGTTTTGTGTTATGTTATGTTATGTTTTGTGTTATGTTAAGCTTTGTGTTATGCTATGTTTTGTGTTATGTTGTGTTTTGTGTTATGTTATGTTTGGTTTAGTGTTATGTTTTTTGTTATGTTTTGTGTTATGTTTTGTGTTATGTTATGTTATGTCTAGTGTTGTGTTATGTTTTGTGTTGTGTTGTGTTATGTTTTGTGTTGTGTGTGTTATGTTTTGTGTTGTGTTATGTTATGTTTTGTGTTATGTTATGTTTTGTGTTGTGTAATGTAAGTTTTTGTGTTATGTTATGTTATGTTTTATGTTATGTTATGTTATGTTATGTTTTGTGTTGTGTTATGTTATGTTTTGTGTTGTGTTTTGTTATGTTATGTTTTGTGTTATGTTATGTTTTGTGTTATGTTATGTTTTAGGTTATGTTATGTTTTAGGTTATGTTATGTTATGTTATGTTTTGTGTTATGTTATGTTATGTTTTGTGTTATATTATGTTATGTTTTGTGTTATGTTATGTTTTGTGTTGTGTTATGTTATGTTATGTTATGTTTTGTGTTATGTTATGTTATGTTTTGTGTTATGTTATGTTTTGTGTTGTGTTATGTTATGTTCTGTGTTGTGTTATGTTATGTTTTGTGTTGTGTTTTGTTATGTGTTGTGTTATATTTTGTTTTGTGTTATGTTATGTTTTGTGTTATGTTATGTTTTGTGTTGTGTTGTGTTATGTTATGTTATATTTTGTGTTATGTTTTGTGTTGTGTTATGTTATGTTTTGTGTTATGTTATGTTATGTTTTGTGTTATGTTATGTTTTGTGTTATTTTATGTTATGTTATATTTTGTGTTATGTTATGTTATGTTTTGTGTTATGTTATGTTTTGTGTTATGTTATGTTTTGTGTTATGTTATGTTTTGTGTTGTGTTGTGTTATGTTATGTTTTGTGTTGTGTTATGTTATGCTTTGTGTTGTGATATGTTATGTTTTGTGTTGTGTTTTTTTGTGTTGTGTTATGTTTTGTGTTGTTATGTCATGTTTTGTGTTGTGTTATGTTTTGTGTTTCGTTATGTTATGTTTTGTGTTATGTTTTGTGTTATGTTATGTGATGTTTTGTGTTATGTTGTGTTATGTTATGTTTTGTGTTATGTTATGTTTTGTGTTATGTTATGCTTTGTGTTGTGTTATGTTATGTTTTGTGTTGTGTTAAGTTATGTTTTGTGTTATGATCTGTTATGTTTTGTGTTGTGTTATGCTATGTTTTGTGTTGTGTTATGTTATGTTTTGTGTTATGTTATGTTTTGTGTTGTGTTATGTCATGTTATGTTTTGTGTTATATTATGTTATGTTTTGTGTTATGTTATGTGTTATGCTATGCTTTGTGTTGTGTTATGTTATGTTGTGTTATGTTTTGTGTTGTGTTATGTTATGTTTTGTGTTATGTTATGTTTTGTGTTATGTTATGTTTTGTGTTATGTTATGTGTTATGCTATGTTTTGTGTTGTGTTATGTTATGTTTTTGTTATGTTATGTTATGTTTTGTGTTATGTTTTGTATTGTGTTATGTTTTGTGTTGTGTTATGTTTTGTTATGTTATGTTTTGTGTTATGTTATGTTTTGTGTTATGTTATGTTATGTTTTGTGTTATGTTATGTTTTGTGTTGTGTTATGTTATGTTATGTTCTATGTTATGTTATGTTTTGTTATGTTATGTTTTGTGTTGTGTTATGTTATGTTATGTTTTGTGTTATGTTATGATTTGTGCTATGTTTGTTTTGTGTTTTGTTATGTTTTGTGTAATGTTATGTTTTGTGTTACGTTACGTTTTGTGTTATGTATTATGTTATGTTTTGTGTTATGTTATGTGTTATGTTATGTTTTGTGTTATGTTATGTTATGTTATGTTTTGTGTTATGTTAAGTTTTGTGTTATGTTATGTTTTGTGTTATGTTATGTTATGTTTTGTGTTATGTTATGTTTTGTGTTGTGTTGTGTTGTTTTGTGTTGTGTTGTGTTATTTTATGTTATGTTATGAGTTATGTTATTTTATGTTTTGTATAATGTTATGTTTTGTGTTTTGTGTTATGTTATGTTGTGTTGTGCTATGTTTTGTGTTGTGTTGTGTTGTGTTATGTTTTGTGTTGTGTTATGTTATGTTTTGTGTTATGTTATGTTATGTTATGTTTTGTGTTATGTTATGTTATGTTTTGTGTTATGTTATGTTATGTTATGTTTTGTGTTGTGTTATGTTATGTTTTTTGTTGTGTTATGTTATGTTTTGTAATATGTTATGTTTTGTGTTGTGTTATTTTATGTTATGTTTTGTGTTATATTATGTTATGTTTTGTGTTATGTTATGTTTTGTGTTATGTTATGTGTTATGCTATGCTTTGTGTTGTGTTATGTTATGTTGTGTTATGTTTTGTGTTGTGTTATGTTATGTTTTGTGTTATGTTATGTTTTGTGTTATGTTATGTTTTGTGTTATGTTATGTCTTGTGTTGTGTTATGTTATGTTTTGTGTTACGTAATGTTATGTTTTGTGTTATGTTTTGTGTTGTTTTATGTTTTGTGTTGTGTTATGTGTTGTGTTCTGTAATGTTTTGTGTTATGTTTTTTTTGTGTTATGTTATGTTTTGTTATATGTTAGGTTTTGTGTTGTGTTATGTTATGTTATGTGTTATGTTATGTTTTGATTTGTGTTATGTTATGTTATGTTTTGTGTTATGTTATGTTTTGTGTTGTGTTATGTTATGTTATGTTTTGAGTTATGTTATGATTTGTGTTGTGTTATGTTATGTTTTGTGTTTTGTTATGTTTTGTGTTATGTTATGTTTCATGTTACGTTATGTTTTGTGTTATGTTATGTTTTGTGTTATGTTATGCTATGTTTTGTGTTATGTTATGTTTTGTGTTATGTTATGTTTTGTGTTGTGTTATGTTATGTTTTGTGTTATGTTATGTTTTGTGGTATGTTATGTTTTGTTTTGTGTTATCTTATGTTTTGTGTTATGTCATGTTTTGTGTTATGTTATGTTTTGTGTTGTGTTATGTTATGTTACGTTTTGTGTTGTGTTATGTTATGTTTTGTGATATGCTATGTTATCTTTTGTGTTATGTTATGTTATGTAATGTTTTGTGTTGTGTTTTGTTATGTTTTGTGTTATGTTATGGCTTGTGTTGTGTTATGTTATATTTTGTGTTATGTTATGTTTTGTGTTATGTTGTGTTTTGTGTTATGTTGTTTGTGTTGTGTTATGTTATGTTTTGTGATATGTTATGTTTTCTGTTGTTTTGTTATGTTTTGTGTTATGTTATGGCTTGTGTTGTGTTATGTTATGTTTTGTGTTATGTTATGTTTTGTGTTATGTTATGTTTTGTTTTGTGTTATCTTATGTTTTGTGTTATGTCATGTTTTGTGTTATGTTATGTTTTGTGTTGTGTTATGTTATGTTACGTTTTGTGTTGTGTTATGTTATGTTTTGTGATATGCTATGTTATCTTTTGTGTTATGTTATGTTATGTAATGTTTTGTGTTGTGTTTTGTTATGTTTTGTGTTATGTTATGGCTTGTGTTGTGTTATGTTATATTTTGTGTTATGTTATGTTTTGTGTTATGTTGTGTTTTGTGTTATGTTGTGTTTTGTGTTATGTTATGTTTTGTTTTGTGTTGTTTTGTGTTATGTTTTGTGTTATGTTATGTTATGTCTTGTGTTGTGTTATGTTTTGTGTTGTGTTGTGTTGTGTTTTGTGTTGTGTTGTGTTTTGTTTTGTGTTGTGTTGTGTTATGTTTTGTGTTGTGTTATGCTATGTTTTGTGTTATGTTATGTTTTGTGTTGTGTTATGTTATGTTTTGTGTTATGTTATGTTATGTTTTGTGTTATGATCTGTTATGTTATGTTTTGAGCTGTGTTATGTTATGTTTTGTGTTGTGTTTTGTTATGTTATGTTTTGTGTTATATTATGTTATGTTTTGTGTTATGCTATGTTTTGTGTTGTGTTATGTTAATTTATGTTATGTTTTGTGTTATGTTATGTTTTGTGTTGTGTTATGTTATGTTTTGTGTTGTGTTATGTTATGTTTTGTGTTGTGTTATGTTATGTGTTGTGTTATGTTATGTTTTGTGTTATGTTTTGTGTTATGTTATGTTTTGTGTTGTGTTATGTTATGTTATGCTATATTTTGTGTTAAGTTTTGTGTTGTGTTATGTTATGTGTTATGTTATGTTTTGAGTTATGCTATGTTTTGTGTTGTGTTATGTTATGTTTTGTGTTATGTTATGTTTTGTGTTATGTTATGTTATGTTCTGAGTTATGTTATGTTTTGTGTTATATTTTGTACTATGTTATGTTTTGTGTTATGTTATGTTTTGTGTTATGTTATGTTTTGTGTTATGTTATGTTTTGTGTAATGTTATGTTGTGTGTTATGTTATGTTTTGTGTTATGTTATGTTTTGTGTTGTGTTATGTTATGTTTTGTGTTGTGTTATGTTATGTTATCTTTTGTGTTATGTTATGTTATGTAATATTTTGTGTTGTGTTATGTTATGTTATGTTTTGTGTTATGTTATGTTTTGTGTTGTGTTAGGTTATGTTATGTTTTGTGTTATGTTATTTTTTGTGTTATGTTATGTTACATTTTGTGTTATGTTATGTTATGTTTTGTGTTATGTTATGTTATGTTTTGTGCTATGTTATGTTATGTTTTGTGTTATGTTATGTTTTGTGTTATGCTATGTTCTGTGTTATGTTATGTTTTGTGTTATGTTGTGTTTTGTGATATGTTATGTTTTGTTTTGTGTTATGTTTTGTGTTATGTTTTGTGTTATGTTATGTTATGTCTAGTGCTGTGTTATGTTTTGTGTTGTGTTGTGTTATGTTTTGTGTTGTGTTGTGTTGTGTTATGTTTTGTGTTGTGTTATGCTATGTTTTGTGTTATGTTATGTTTTGTGTTGTGTAATGTTATGTTTTGTGTTATGTTATGTTAGTTTTTATGTTATGTTATGTTATGTTTTGTGTTGTGTTATGGTATGTTTTGTGTTGTGTTTTGTTATGTTATGTTTTGTATTATGTTATGTTTTTTGTTATGTTATGTTTTAGGTTATGTTATGTTATGTTTTGTTTTAGGTTATGTTATCTTATGTTTTGTGTTATGTTATGTTATGTTATGTTATGTTTTGTGTTATATTATGTTATGTTTTGTGTTATGTTATGTTTTGTGTTGTGTTATGTTATGTTATGTTATGTTATGTTATGTTTTGTGTTATGTTATGTATTGTGTTATGTTATGTTATGTTCTGTGTTGTGTTATGTTATGTTCTGTGTTGTGTTATGTTATGTTTTGTGTTGTGTTATGTTATGTGTTGTGATATGTTTTGTTTTGTGTTATGTTATGTTTTGTGTTGTGTTGTGTTATGTTATGTTATACTTTATGTTATGTTTTGTGTTGTGTTATGTTATGTTTTGTGTTATGTTATTTTATGTTATGTTTTGTGTTATGTTATGTTTTGTGTTATTTTATGTTATGTTATGTTTTGTGTTATGTTATGTTATGTTTTGTGTTATGTTATGTTTTGTGTTATGTTATGTTTTGTGTTGTGTTATGTTATGTTTTGTGTTGTGTTATGTTTTGTGTTGTGTTATGTTATGTTTTGTGTTATGTTATGTTTTGTGTTATGTTATGTTTTGTGTTATGTTATGTTTTGTTTTGTGTTATCTTATGTTTTGTGTTATGTTATGTTTTGTGTTATGTTGTGTTATGTTTTGTGTTGTGTTATGTTATGTTTTGTGTTATGTTATGTTATGTTATATTTTGTGTTATGTTATGTTATGTTTTGTGTTGTGTTATGTTATGTTTAGTTCTATGTTATGTTTTGTGTTATGATATGTTATGTTTTGTGTTATGTTATGTTTTGTGTTGTGTTATATTATGTTATGTTTTGTGT
This sequence comes from Tenodera sinensis, assembly GCA_030765045.1. Lineage (NCBI taxonomy): Eukaryota > Metazoa > Arthropoda > Insecta > Mantodea > Mantidae > Tenodera > Tenodera sinensis. The sequence goes on from JAUKNM010000016.1 coordinate 256,400, forward strand.
TGTGTTATGTTATGTTTTGTGTTATCTTATGTTATGTTATGTTTTGTGTTGTGTTATGTTATGCTTTGTGTTGTGTTATGTTATGTTTTGTGTTATGTTATGTTATGTTTTGTGTTATGTTATGTTATGTTTTGTGTTATATTATGTTATGTTTTGTGTTATGCTATGTTTTGTGTTGTGTTATGTTATGTTATGTTTTGTGTTATGTTATGTTTTGTGTTATGTTATGTTATGTTTTGTGTTGTGTTATGTTATGTTTTGTGTTGTGTTATGTTATGTGTTGTGTTAGGTTATGTTTTGTGTTATGTTTTGTGTTATGTTATGTTTTGTGTTGTGTTATGTTATGTTATGCTATATTTTGTGTTAAGTTTTGTGTTGTGTTATGTTATGTGTTATGTTATGTTTTGTGTTATGCTATGTTTTGTGTTGTGTTATGTTATGTTTTGTTTTGTGTTATGTTATGTTATGTTCAGAGTTATGTTATGTTTTGTGTTATGTTATATTTTGTATTATGTTATGTTTTGTGTTATGTTATGTTTTGTGTTATGTTATGTTTTGTGTTATGTTTTGTGTAATGTTATGTTGTGTGTTATGTTATGTTTTGTGCTATGTTATGTTTTGTGTTGTGTTATGTTATGTTTTGTGTTGTGTTATGTTATGTTATCTTTTGTGTTATGTTATGTTATGTAATATTTTGTGTTGTGTTATGTTATGTTATGTTATGTTTTGTGTTATGTTATGTTTTGTGTTGTGTTAGGTTATGTTATGTTTTGCGTTATGTTATTTTTTGTGTTATGTTATGTTACATTTTGTGTTATGTTATGTTATGTTATGTTTTGTGTTATGTTATGTTATGTTTTGTGTTATGTTATGTTATGTTTTGTGTTATGTAATGTTTTGTGTTATGCTATGTTTTGTGTTATGTTATGTTTTGTGTTATGTTGTGTTTTGTCATATGTTATGTTTTGTTTTGTGTTATGTTTTGTGTTATGTCTTGTGTTATGTTATGTTATGTCTAGTGCTGTGTTATGTTTTGTGTTATGTTTTGTGTTGTGTTGTGTTGTGTTATGTTTTGTGTTGTGTTATGCTATGTTTTGTGTTATGTTATGTTTTGTGTTGTGTAATGTTATGTTTTGTGTTATGTTATGTTAGTTTTTATGTTATGTTATGTTTTGTGTTATATTATGTTATGTTTTGTGTTATGTTATGTTATGTTATGTTTTGTGTTATGTTATGTATTGTGTTATGTTATGTTATGTTCTGTGTTGTGTTTTGTTATGTTCTGTGTTGTGTTATATTATGTTTTGTGTTGTGTTATGTTATGTGTTGTGATATGTTTTGTTTTGTGTTATGTTATGTTTTGTGTTATGTTATGTTTTGTGTTGTGTTGTGTTATGTTATGTTATATTTTATGTTATGTTTTGTGTTGTGTTATGTTATGTTTTGTGTTATGTTATGTTATGTTATGTTTTGTGTTATTTTATGTTATGTTATGTTTTGTGTTATGTTATGTTATGTTTTGTGTTATGTTATGTTTTGTGATATGTTATGTTTTGTGTTGTGTTATGTTATGTTTTGTGTTGTGTTATGTTTTGTGTTGTGTTGTTATGTTTTGTGTTATGTTATGTTTTGTGTTATGTTATGTTTTGTTTTGTGTTATCTTATGTTTTGTGTTATGTTATGTTTTGTGTTATGTTGTGTTATGTTTTGTGTTGTGTTATGTTATGTTTTGTGTTATGTTATGTTATGTTTTGTGTTGTGTTATGTTATGTTTAGTGCTACGTTATGTTTTGTGTTATGATATGTTATGTTTTGTGTTATGTTATGTTTTGTGTTGTGTTATATTATGTTATGTTTTGTGTTGTGTTATGTTTTGTGTTATGTTATGTTATGTTATGTTTTGTAATGTGTTATGTTATGTTTTGTGTTATGTTATGTTTTGTGTTATGTTATGTTTTGTGTTGTTTTATGTTATGTTTTGTGTTATGTTATGTTTTGTGTAGTATTATGTTATGTTATGTAATGTTTTGTGTTATGTTATGTTTTGGGTTGTGTTATGTTATGTTACGTTAAGTTATGTCATGTGTTATGTTATGTTTTGTGTTGTGTTATGTTTTGTGTTGTGTTATTTTATGTTTTGTGTTATGTTATGTTATGTTTTATGTTATGTTTTGTGTTATGTTATGTGTTATGTTATGTTTTGTGTTGTGTTATGTCTTGTGTTATGTTATGTTTTGTGTTATGTTATGTTTTGTGTTGTGTTATGTTATGTTTTGTGTTATGTTATGTTTTGTGTTATGGTATATTTTGTGTTGTGTTATGTTATGTTTTGTGTTATGTTATGTTATGTTTTGTGTTGTGTTATGTTATGTTATGTTTTGTGTTATGTTATGTTTTGTGTTATGTAATGTTTTGTGTTATTTTATGTTAGGTTATGCTTTGTGTTGTGTTATGTTATGTTTTGTGTTATGTTATGTTTTGTGTTGCGTTATGTTATGTTTTGTGTTATGTCATGTTTTGTGTTGTGTTATGTTATGTTATGTTTTGTGTTATGTTATGTTTTGTGTTATGTTATGTTTTGTGTTGCGTTATGTTATGTTTTGTGTTATGTCATGTTTTGTGTTGTGTTATGTTATGTTATGTTTTGTGTTATGTTATGTTTTGTGTTATGTTATGTTTTGTTTTGTGTTATCTTATGTTTTGTGTTATGTTATGTTTTGTGTTATGTTATGTTATGTTTTGTGTTGTGTTATGTTATGTTACGTTTTGTGTTGTGTTATGTTATGTTTTGTGTTATGTTATGGTTTGTGTTGTGTTATGTTATGTTTTGTGTTATGTTATGTTTTGTGTTAGGTTATGTTTTGTGTTATGTTGTGTTTTGTGTTATGTTATGTTTTGTGTTATGTTTTGTGTTATGTTATGTTTTGTGTTATGTTATGTTATATTTTGTGTTATGTTATGTTTTGTGTTATGTTATGTAATGTTTTGTGTTATGTTATGTTATGTTTTGTGTTATGTTATGTTTTGTGTTATGTTATGTTATGTTATGTTATGTTATGTTATGTTTTGTGTTGTGTTATGTTATGCTTTGTGTTGTGTTATGTTATGTTATGTTTTGTGTTATGTTTTGTGTTATGTTATGTTTTGTGTTATGTTATGTTATGTTTTGTGTTGTGTTATGTTATGTTTTGTGTTATGTTATGTTATGTTATGTTAAGTTATGTATTGTGTTATGTTATGTTTTGTGTTATGTTATTTTTTGTGTTATGTTATGTTATGTTTTGTGTTATGTTATGTTATGTTTTGTGATATGTTATGTGTTGTGTTATGTTATTTTTGTGTTATGTTATGTTTTGTGTTATGTTATGTTATGTTTTGTGTTATGCTATGTTATGTTATGTTATGTTTTGTGATATGTTATGTTATGTTATCTCTTATGTTATGTTATGTTATTTTTGTGTTATGTTATGTTTTGTGTTATGATGTGTTACGTTATGTTATGTTTTGTGTTATTTTATGTTTTGTGCTATGTTATGTTATGTTCTGTGTTATGTTATATTATGTTTTGTGTTGTGTTATGTTATGTTATGTTTTGTGTTGTGTTATGTTATGTTACGTTTTGTGTTGTGTTATGTTATGTTTTGTGTTATGCTATGTTATCTTTTGTGTTATGTTATGTTATGTAATGTTTTGTGTTGTGTTATGTTATGTTTTGTGTTATGTTGTTTTGTGTTGTGTTATGTTATGTTTTGTGATATGTTATGTTTTCTGTTGTTTTGTTATGTTTTGTGTTATGTTATGGCTTGTGTTGTGTTATGTTATGTTTTGTGTTGTGTTATGTTTTGTGTTGTGTTGTGTTGTGTTTTGTGTTGTGTTGTGTTTTGTTTTGTGTTGTGTTGTGTTATGTTTTGTGTTGTGTTATGCTATGTTTTGTGTTATGTTATGTTTTGTGTTGTGTTATGTTATGTTTTGTGTTATGTTATGTTATGTTTTGTGTTATGATCTGTTATGTTAAGTTTTTAGCTGTGTTATGTTATGTTTTGTGTTGTGTTTTGTTATGTTATGTTTTGTGTTATGTTATGTTTTGTGTTATGTTATGTTATGTTTTAGGTTATGTTATGTTATGTTTTAGGTTATGTTATGTTATGTTTTGTGTTTTGTTATGTTATGTTTTGTGTTATATTATGTTATGTTTTGTGTTATGCTATGTTTTGTGTTGTGTTATGTTAATTTATGTTATGTTTTGTGTTATGTTATGTTTTGTGTTGTGTTATGTTATGTTTTGTGTTGTGTTATGTTATGTTTTGTGTTGTGTTATGTTATGTGTTGTGTTATGTTATGTTTTGTGTTATGTTTTGTGTTATGTTATGTTTTGTGTTGTGTTATGTTATGTTATGCTATATTTTGTGTTAAGTTTTGTGTTGTGTTATGTTATGTGTTATGTTATGTTTTGTGTTATGCTATGTTTTGTGTTGTGTTATGTTATGTTTTGTGTTATGTTATGTTTTGTGTTATGTTATGTTATGTTCTGAGTTATGTTATGTTTTGTGTTATGTTATATTTTGTACTATGTTATGTTTTGTGTTATGTTATGTTTTGTGTTATGTTATGTTTTGTGTTATGTTATGTTTTGTGTAATGTTATGTTGTGTGTTATGTTATGTTTTGTGTTATGTTATGTTTTGTGTTGTGTTGTGTTATGTTATGCTTTGTGTTGTGTTATGTTATGTTATCTTTTGTGTTATGTTATGTTATGTAATATTTTGTGTTGTGTTATGTTATGTTATGTTTTGTGTTATGTTATGTTTTGTGTTGTGTTAGGTTATGTTATGTTTTGTGTTATGTTATTTTTTGTGTTATGTTATGTTACATTTTGTGTTATGTTATGTTATGTTTTGTGTTATGTTATGTTATGTTTTGTGTTATGTTATGTTATGTTTTGTGTTATGTTATGTTTTGTGTTATGCTATGTTTTGTGTTGTTATGTTTTGTGTTATGTTGTGTTTTGTGATATGTTATGTTTTGTTTTGTGTTATGTTTTGTGTTATGTTTTGTGTTATGTTATTTTATGTCTAGTGCTGTGTTATGTTTTGTGTTGTGTTGTGTTATGTTTTGTGTAGTGTTGTGTTGTGTTGTGTTATGTTTTGTGTTGTGTTATGCTATGTTTTGTGTTATGTTATGTTTTGTGTTGTGTAATGTTATGTTTTGTGTTATGTTATGTTAGTTTTTATGTTATGTTATGTTATGTTTTGTGTTGTGTTATGTTATGTTTTGTGTTGTGTTTTGTTATGTTATGTTTTGTATTATGTTATGTTTTGTGTTATGTTATGTTTTAGGTTATGTTATGTTATGTTTTGTTTTAGGTTATGTTATCTTATGTTTTGTGTTATGTTATGTTATGTTATGTTATGTTTTGTGTTATATTATGTTATGTTTTGTGTTATGTTATGTTTTGTGTTGTGTTATGTTATGTTATGTTATGTTTTGTGTTATGTTATGTATTGTGTTATGTTATGTTATGTTCTGTGTTGTGTTATGTTATGTTCTGTGTTGTGTTATGTTATGTTTTGTGTTGTGTTATGTTATGTGTTGTGATGTGTTTTGTTTTGTGTTATGTTATGTTTTGTGTTGTGTTGTGTTATGTTATGTTATATTTTATGTTATGTTTTGTGTTGTGTTATGTTATGTTTTGTGTTATTTTATGTTATGTTATGTTTTGTGTTATGTTATGTTTTGTGTTATTTTATGTTATGTTATGTTTTGTGTTATGTTATGTTATGTTTTGTGTTATGTTATGTTTTGTGTTATGTTATGTTTTGTGTTGTGTTATGTTATGTTTTGTGTTGTGTTATGTTTTGTGTTGTGTTATGTTATGTTTTGTGTTATGTTATGTTTTGTGTTATGTTATGTTTTGTGTTATGTTATGTTTTGTTTTGTGTTATGTTATGTTTTGTGTTATGTTATGTTTTGTGTTATGTTGTGTTATGTTATGTTATGTTATATTTTGTGTTATGTTAGTTATGTTTTGTGTTGTGTTATGTTATGTTTAGTTCTATGTTATGTTTTGTGTTATGATATGTTATGTTTTGTGTTATGTTATGTTTTGTGTTGTGTTATATTATGTTATGTTTTGTGTTGTGTTATGTTATGTTTTGTGTTATGTTATGTTATGTTTTGTGTTGTGTTATGTTATGTTTTGTGTTGTGTTATGTTATGTTTTGTGTTATGTTATGTTATGTTTTGTGTTATGTTATGTTATGTTTTGTGTTATATTATGTTATGTTTTGTGTTATGCTATGTTTTGTGTTGTGTTATGTTATGTTATGTTATGTTTTGTGTTATGTTATGTTTTGTGTTGTGTTATGTTATGTTTTGTGTTGTGTTATGTTATGTTTTGTGTTGTGTTATGTTATGTGTTGTGTTATGTTATGTTTTGTGTTATGTTTTGTGTTATGTTATGTTTTGTGTTGTGTTATGTTATGTTATGCTATATTTTGTGTTAAGTTTTGTGTTGTGTTATGTTATGTGTTGTGTTATGTTTTGTGTTATGCTATGTTTTGTGTTGTGTTATGTTATGTTTTGTGTTATGTTATGTTTTGTGTTATGTTATGTTATGTTCTGAGTTATGTTATGTTTTGTGTTATGTTATATTTTGTATTATGTTATGTTTTGTGTTATGTTATGTTTTGTGTTATGTTATGTTTTGTGTTATGTTTTGTGTAATGTTATGTTGTGTGTTATGTTATGTTTTGTGTTATGTTATGTTTTGTGTTGTGTTATGTTATGTTTTGTGTTGTGTTATGTTATGTTATCTTTTGTGTTATGTTATGTTATGTAATATTTTGTGTTGTGTTATGTTATGTTATGTTGTGTTTTGTGTTATGTTATGTTTTGTGTTGTGTTAGGTTATGTTATGTTTTGTGTTATGTTATTTTTTGTGTTATGTTATGTTACGTTTTGTGTTATGTTATGTTATGTTTTGTGTTATGTTATGTTTTGTGTTATGCTATGTTTTGTGTTATGTTATGTTTTGTGTTATGTTGTGTTTTGTGATATGTTATGTTTTGTTTTGTGTTATGTTTTGTGTTATGTTTTGTGTTATGTTATGTTATGTCTAGTGCTGTGTTATGTTTTGTGTTGTGTTGTGTTATGTTTTGTGTTGTGTTGTGTTATGTTTTGTGTTGTGTTATGCTATGTTTTGTGTTATGTTATGTTTTGTGTTGTGTAATGTTATGTTTTGTGTTATGTTATGTTAGTTTTTATGTTATGTTATGTTATGTTTTGTGTTGTGTTATGTTTTGTGTTGTGTTTTGTTATGTTATGTTTTGTATTATGTTATGTTTTGTGTTATGTTATGTTTTAGGTTATGTTATGTTATGTTTTGTTTTAGGTTATGTTATCTTATGTTTTGTGTTATGTTATGTTGTTATGTTTTGTGTTATATTATGTTATGTTTTGTGTTATGTTATGTTTTGTGTTGTGTTATGTTATGTTATGTTATGTTTTGTGTTATGTTATGTATTGTGTTATGTTATGTTATGTTCTGTGTTGTGTTATGTTATGTTCTGTGTTGTGTTATGTTATGTTTTCTGTTGTGTTATGTTATGTGTTGTGATATGTTTTGTTTTGTGTTATGTTATGTTTTGTGTTATGTTATGTTTTGTGTTGTGTTGTGTTATGTTATGTTATGTTATATTTTATGTTATGTTTTGTGTTGTGTTATGTTATGTTTTGTGTTATGTTATGTTATGTTATGTTATGTTTTGTGTTATTTTATGTTATGTTATGTTTTGTGTTATGTTATGTTATGTTTTGTGTTATGTTATGTTTTGTGTTATGTTATGTTTTGTGTTGTGTTATGTTATGGTTTGTGTTGTGTTATGTTTTGTGTTGTGTTATGTTATGTTTTGTGTTATGTTATGTTTTGTGTTATGTTATGTTTTGTTTTGTGTTATCTTATGTTTTGTGTTATGTTATGTTTTGTGTTATGTTGTGTTATGTTTTGTGTTGTGTTATGTTATGTTTTGTGTTATGTTATGTTATGTTATATTTTGTGTTATGTTATGTTATGTTTTGTGTTGTGTTATGTTATGTTTTGTGTTATGCTATGTTATGTTATGTTATGTTTTGTGTTATGTTTGTTTTGTGTTGTGTTATGTGTTATGCTATGTTATGTTATGTTATGTTATGTTTAGTGCTACGTTATGTTTTGTGTTATGATATGTTATGTTTTGTGTTATGTTATGTTTTGTGTTGTGTTATATTATGTTGTTTTGTGTTGTGTTATGTTATGTTTTGTGTTATGTTATGTTATGTTATGTTTTGTGTTGTGTTATGTTATGTTTTGTGTTATGTTATGTTTTGTGTTATGTTATGTTTTGTGTTGTGTTATGTTATGTTTTGTGTTATGTTATGTTTTGTGTAGTGTTATGTTATGTTATGTAATGTTTTGTGTTATGTTATGTTTTGTGTTGTGTTATGTTATGTTACGTTAAGTTATGTCATGTTTTATATTATGTTTTGTGTTGTTTTATGTTTTGTGTTGTGTTATGTTATGTTTTGTGTTATGTTATGTTATGTTTTATGTTATGTTTTGTGTTATGTTATGTTATGTTATGTTTTGTGTTGTGTTATGTCTTGTGTTATGTTATGTTTTGTGTTATGTTATGTTTTGTGTTGTGTTATGTTATGTTTTGTGTTATGTTATGTTTTGTGTTATGGTATATTTTGTGTTGTGTTATGTTATGTTATGTCTTGTGTTATGTTATGTTATGTTTTGTGTTGTGTTATGTTATGTTTTGTGTTATGTTATGTTATGTTTTGTGTTATGTTATGTTATGTTTTGTGTTATGTAATGTTTTGTGTTATTTTATGTTAGGTTATGCTTTGTGTTGTGTTATGTTATGTTTTGTGTTATGTTATGTTTTGTGTTGCGTTATGTTATGTTTTGTGTTATGTCATGTTTTGTGTTGTGTTATGTTATGTTATATTTTGTGTTATGTTATGTTTTGTTTTGTGTTATCTTATGTTTTGTGTCATGTTATGTTTTGTGTTATGTTATGTTATGTTTTGTGTTGTGTTATGTTATGTTACGTTTTGTGTTGTGTTATGTTATGTTTTGTGTTATGTTATGGTTTATGTTGTGTTATGTTATGTTTTGTGTTATGTTATGTTTTGTGTTAGGTTATATTTTGTGTTATGTTGTGTTTTGTGTTATGTTATGTTTTGTGTTATGTTTTGTGTTATGTTTTGTGTTATGTTATGTTATATTTTGTGTTATGTTATGTTTTGTGTTATGTTATGTAATGTTTTGTGTTATGTTATGTTATGTTTTGTGTTATGTTATGTTTTGTGTTATGTTATGTTATGTTATGTTATGTTATGTTATGTTATGTTATGTTATGTTATGTTATGTTATGATATGTTATGTTATGTTATGTTATGTTATGTTATGTTTTGTGTTGTGTTATGTTATGCTTTGTGTTGTGTTATGTTATGTTATGTTTTGTGTTATGTTTTGTGTTATGTTATGTTTTGTGTTATGTTATGTTATGTTATGTTTTGTGTTGTGTTATGTTATGTTTTGTGTTATGTTATGTTATGTTATGTTATGTTATGTTATGTTATGTATTGTGTTATGTTATGTTATGTTTTGTGTTATGTTATTTTTTGTGTTATGTTATGTTTTGTGTTATGTTATGTTATGTTTTGTGATATGCTATGTGTTGTGTTATGTTATTTTTGTGTTATGTTATGTTTTGTGTTATGTTATGTTATGTTTTGTGTTATGCTATGTTATGTTATGTTATGTTTTGTGTTATGTTATGTTATGTTATCTCTTATGTTATGTTATGTTATTTTTGTGTTATGTTATCTTTTGTGTTATGATGTGTTACGTTATGTTATGTTTTGTGTTATTTTATGTTTTGTGCTATGTTATGTTCTGTGTTATGTTATATTATGTTTTGTGTTGTGTTATGTTATGTTATGTTTTGTGTTGTGTTATGTTATGTTTTGTGTTATGTTTTGTGTTGTGTTAATGCTATGTTTTGTGTTATGTTTTGTGTTGTGTTATGTTATGTTTTGTTTTATGTTATGTTTTGTGTTATGTTTTGTGTTATGTTATGTCTTGTGTTGTGTTATGTTATGTTATGTTATGTTTTGTGTTATGTTATGTGTTGTGTTATGTTATGTTATGTTATGTTATGTTATGTGTTATGTTATGTTATTTTACGTTATGTTTTGTGTTATGTTATGTTTTGTGTTGTGTTATGTTATGTGTTATATTATGTTTTGTGTTATGCTATGTTTTGTGTTGTGTTATGTTATGTTTTGTGTTATGTTATGTTTTGTGTTATGTTATGTATTGTGTTATGTTATGTTTTGTGTTGTGTTATGTTATGTTTTGTGTTATGTTATGTTTTGTTTTGTGTTATGTTATGTTTTGTGTTGTGTTATGTTATGTTTTGTGTTATGCTATGTTTTGTGTTGTGTTATGTTATGTTTTGTGTTATGTTATGTTTTGTGTTATGTTATGTTTTGTTATGTGTTATGTTATGTTATGTTTTGTGTTATGTTATGTTTTGTGTTGTGTTATGTTATGTTTTGTGTTATGCTATGTTTTGTGTTGTGTTATGTTATGTTTTGTGTTATGTTATGTTTTGTGTTATGTTATGTTTTGTGTTAGTATATGTTATGTTTTGTGTTAGTATATGTTATGTTTTGTGTTAGTATATGTTATGTTTTGTGTTATGTTATGTTATGTTTTGTGTTATGTTATGTTATGTTTTGTGTTATGTTATGTTATGTTATGTTATGTTATGTTTTGTGGTGTTGTGTTGTGTTGTGTTGTGTTATGTGTTGTGTTGTGTTATGTTATGTTATGTGTTGTGTTTTGTTATGTTTTGTGTTGTGTTATGTTATGTTTTGTGTTATGTTATGTTTTGTGTTGTGTTATGTTTTGTGTTGTGTTATGTTATGTTATGTTATGTTATGTTATGTTATGTTAAGTTATGTTATATTGTAATGTGTTGTGTTGTGTTATGTTGTGTTTTGTGTTGTGTTATGTTATGTTATGTTATGTTATGTTTTGTATTGTGTTATTATATGTTATGTTTTGTGTTATGTTATGTTTTGTGTTGTGTTATGTTATATGTTATGTTTTGTGTTATGTTATGTTTTGTGTTGTGTTATGTTATGAGTTATGTTATGTTTTGTGTTATGTTTGTTTTGTGTTGTGTTATGTGTTATGTTATGTTTTGTGTTATGTTATGTTTAGTGTTATGTTATGTTATGTTTTGTGTTATGTTATGGTTTGTGTTATGTTATGTTTTGTTTTGTGTTATGTTTTGTGTTGTGTTATGTTATGTTTTGTGCTATGTTATGTTTTGTTTTGTGTTGTGTTATGTTATGTTTTGTGTTATGTTATGTTTTGTGTTGTGTTATGTTATATGTTATGTTTTGTGTTATGTTATGTTTTGTGTTGTGTTATGTATTAGTTATGTTATGTATTGTGTTATGTTATGTTTTGTGTTGTGTTATGTGTTATGTTATGTTTTGTGTTGTTATGTTTTGTGTTATGTTATGTTATGTTTTGTGTTATGTTATGTTTTGTGTTATGTTATGTTTTGTTTTGTGTTATGTTTTGTGTAGTGTTATGTTATGTTTTGTGCTATGTTATGTTTTGTTTTCTGTTATGTTTTGTGTTATGTTATGTTTTGTGTTATGTTTTGTGTTATGTTTTGTGTTATGTTATGTTTTGTGTAACGTTATGTTATGTTAAGTTTTGTGTTATGTTATATTTTGTGTTATGTTATGTTTTGTGTTATGTTATGTTTTGTGTTATGTTATGTTATGTTTTGTGTTATGTTATGTTTTGTGTTGTGTTATGTTGTGTGTTGTGTTATGTTTTGTGTTGTGTTATGTTTTGTTTTGTGTTATGTTATGTTTTGTGTTATGTTATGTTATGTTTTGTGTTATGTTATGTTATGTTATGTTATGTTTTGTGTTACGTTATGTTATGTTTTGTGTTGTGTTATGTTTTGTGTTGTGTTGTGTTATGTTTTGTGTTGTGTTATGTTATGTTATGTTATGTATTGTGTTTTGTTATGTTATGTTTTGTGTTATGTGTTGTGTTATGTTATGTTTTGTGTTGTGTTATGTTATGTTGTGTTGTGTTATGTTTTGTGTTGTGTTATGTTTCGTGTTATGTTATGTTTTGTGTTATGTTATGTTATTTTATGTTTTGTGTTATGTTATGTTTTGTGTTGTGTTATGTTATGTTTTGTGTTGTGTTGTGTTAAGTTTTGTGTTGTGTTGTGTTATGCTTTGTGTTGTGTTATGTTATGTTTAGTGTTATGATATGTTATCTTTTGTGTTATGTTATGTTTTGTGTTATGTTATGTTATGTTTTGTGTTATGTTATGTTTTGTGTTATGTTATGTTATGTGTTGTGTTGTGTTATGTTTTGTGTTGTGTTATGTTATGTTTTGTGTTGTGTTATGTTATGTTATGTTTTGTGTTGTGTTATGTTATGCTTTTATTTTGTTTTGTGTTATGTTATGTTATGTTTTGTGTTATGTTATGTTTTGTGTTATGTTATGTTTTGTGTTATGTTATGTGTTATGTTATGTTATGCTATGTTTTGTGTTGTGTTATGTTATGTTTTGTGTTTTGTTATGTTTTGTGTTGTATTATGTTATGTTTTGTGTTATGTTTTGTGTTGTGTTGTGTTATGTTTTGTGTTGTGTTATGTTTTGTGTTATGTTATGTTATGTTATGTTTTGTGTTATGTTATGTTTTGTGTTATGTTATGTTATGTGTTAGTATATGTTATGTTTTGTGTAAGTATATGTTATGTTCTGTGTTGTGTTATGTTATGTTATGTTTTGTGTTATGTTATGTTATGTTATGTTTTGTGTTATGTTATGTTATGTTATGTTATGTTATGTTATGTTATGTTAAGTTATGTTATGTTATGTTATGTTTTGTGTTATGTTATGTTATGTTTTGTGTTATGTTATGTTTTGTGTTGTGTTGTGTTATGTGTTATGTTATGTTTTGTGTTATGTTATGTTTTGTGTTATGTTATGTTTTGTGTTATGTTATGTTTTGTGTTATGTTATGTTTTGTGTGGTGTTATGTTATGTGTTATGTTATTTTTGTGTTATGTTATGTTTTGTGTTATGTTATGTTTTGTGTTATGTTATGTTTTGTGTTATGTTATGTTTTGTTTTGTGTTATGTCTTGTGTTGTGTTATGCTATGTTTTGTGTTATGTTATGTTTTGTTTTGTGTTATGCTTTATGTTGTGTTATGTTTTGTGTTGTGTTATGTTATATGTTATGTTTAGTGTTATGTTATGTTTTGTGTTGTGTTATGTTATGTTGTGATGTGATGTGTTGTGTTATGTTGTGTTTTGTGTTGTGTTATGTTATGTTATGTTTTGTGTTGTGTTATGTTATGTTATGTGTTGTGTTTTGTTATGTTTTGTGTTGTGTTATGTTATGTTTTGTGTTATGTTATGTTTTGTGTTGTGTTATGTTTTGTGTTGTGTTATGTTATGTTATGTTATGTTATGTTATGTTATGTTAAGTTATGTTATATTGTAATGTGTTGTGTTGTGTTATGTTGTGTTTTGTGTTGTGTTATGTTATGTTATGTTATGTTATGTTTTGTATTGTGTTATTATATGTTATGTTTTGTGTTATGTTATGTTTTGTGTTGTGTTATGTTATATGTTATGTTTTGTGTTATGTTATGTTTTGTGTTGTGTTATGTTATGAGTTATGTTATGTTTTGTGTTATGTTTGTTTTGTGTTGTGTTATGTGTTATGTTATGTTTTGTGTTATGTTATGTTTAGTGTTATGTTATGTTATGTTTTGTGTTATGTTATGGTTTGTGTTATGTTATGTTTTGTTTTGTGTTATGTTTTGTGTTGTGTTATGTTATATTTGTGCTATGTTATGTTTTGTTTTGTGTTGTGTTATGTTATGTTTTGTGTTATGTTATGTTTTGTGTTGTGTTATGTTATATGTTATGTTTTGTGTTATGTTATGTTTTGTGTTGTGTTATGTATTAGTTATGTTATGTATTGTGTTATGTTATGTTTTGTGTTGTGTTATGTGTTATGTTATGTTTTGTGTTGTTATGTTTTGTGTTATGTTATGTTATGTTTTGTGTTATGTTATGTTTTGTGTTATGTTATGTTTTGTTTTGTGTTATGTTTTGTGTAGTGTTATGTTATGTTTTGTGCTATGTTATGTTTTGTTTTCTGTTATGTTTTGTGTTATGTTATGTTTTGTGTTATGTTTTGTGTTATGTTTTGTGTTATGTTATGTTTTGTGTAACGTTATGTTATGTTAAGTTTTGTGTTATGTTAAATTTTGTGTTATGTTATGTTTTGTGTTATGTTATGTTTTGTGTTATGTTATGTTATGTTTTGTGTTATGTTATGTTTTGTGTTGTGTTATGTTGTGTGTTGTGTTATGTTTTGTGTTGTGTTATGTTTTGTTTTGTGTTATGTTATGTTTTGTGTTATGTTATGTTATGTTTTGTGTTATGTTATGTTATGTTATGTTATGTTTTGTGTTACGTTATGTTATGTTTTGTGTTGTGTTATGTTTTGTGTTGTGTTGTGTTATGTTTTGTGTTGTGTTATGTTATGTTATGTTATGTATTGTGTTTTGTTATGTTATGTTTTGTGTTATGTGTTGTGTTATGTTATGTTTTGTGTTGTGTTATGTTATGTTGTGTTGTGTTATGTTTTGTGTTGTGTTATGTTTCGTGTTATGTTATGTTTTGTGTTATGTTATGTTATTTTATGTTTTGTGTTATGTTATGTTTTGTGTTGTGTTATGTTATGTTTTGTGTTGTGTTGTGTTAAGTTTTGTGTTGTGTTGTGTTATGCTTTGTGTTGTGTTATGTTATGTTTAGTGTTATGATATGTTATCTTTTGTGTTATGTTATGTTTTGTGTTATGTTATGTTATGTTTTGTGTTATGTTATGTTTTGTGTTATGTTATGTTATGTGTTGTGTTGTGTTATGTTTTGTGTTGTGTTATGTTATGTTTTGTGTTGTGTTATGTTATGTTATGTTTTGTGTTGTGTTATGTTTGCTTTTATTTTGTTTTGTGTTATGTTATGTTATGTTTTGTGTTATGTTATGTTTTGTGTTATGTTATGTTTTGTGTTATGTTATGTTATGTGTTATGTTATGTTATGTTATGCTATGTTTTGTGTTGTGTTATGTTATGTTTTGTGTTTTGTTATGTTTTGTGTTGTGTTATGTTATGTTTTGTGTTATGTTTTGTGTTGTGTTGTGTTATGTTTTGTGCTGTGTTATGTTTTGTGTTATGTTATGTTATGTTATGTTTTGTGTTATGTTATGTTTTGTGTTATGTTATGTTATGTGTTAGTATATGTTATGTTTTGTGTAAGTATATGTTATGTTCTGTGTTGTGTTATGTTATGTTATGTTTTGTGTTATGTTATGTTATGTTATGTTTTGTGTTATGTTATGTTATGTTATGTTATGTTATGTTATGTTAAGTTATGTTATGTTATGTTATGTTTTGTGTTATGTTATGTTATGTTTTGTGTTATGTTATGTTTTGTGTTGTGTTGTGTTATGTGTTATGTTATGTTTTGTGTTATGTTATGTTTTGTGTTATGTTATGTTTTGTGTTATGTTATGTTTTGTGTTATGTTATGTTTTGTGTGGTGTTATGTTATGTGTTATGTTATTTTTGTGTTATGTTATGTTTTGTGTTATGTTATGTTTTGTGTTATGTTATGTTTTGTGTTATGTTATGTTTTGTTTTGTGTTATGTCTTGTGTTGTGTTATGCTATGTTTTGTGTTATGTTATGTTTTGTTTTGTGTTATGCTTTATGTTGTGTTATGTTTTGTGTTGTGTTATGTTATATGTTATGTTTAGTGTTATGTTATGTTTTGTGTTGTGTTATGTTATGTTGTGATGTGATGTGTTGTGTTATGTTGTGTTTTGTGTTGTGTTATGTTATGTTATGTTTTGTGTTGTGTTATGTTATGTTATGTTATGTTTTGTGTTATGTTATGTTTTGTGTTGTGTTATGTTATATGTTATGTTTTGTGTTATGTTATGTTTTGTGTTGTGTTATGTTATGTGTTATGTTATGTTTTGTGTTATGTTATGTTTTGTGTGGTTTTATGTTATGTGTTATGTTATTTTTGTGTTATGTTATGTTTTGTGTTATGTTATGTTTTGTGTTATGTTATGTTTTGTGTTATGATATGTTTTGTTTTGTGTTATGTTTTGTGTTGTGTTATGTTATGTTTTGTGTTATGTTATGTTTTGTTTTGTGTTATGTTTTGTGTTGTGTTATGTTATGTTTTGTGTTATGTTATTTTTAGTGTTATGTTATGTTATGTTAAGTTTTGTGTTATGTTATGTTTTGTGTTATGTTATGTTTTGTGTTATGTTATGTTTTGTGTTATGTTATATTTGTGTTATGTTATGTTATGTGTTGTGTTATGTTATGTTTTGTGTTGTGTTATGTTATGTTTTGTGTTATGTTATGTTATGTTTTGTGTTGTGTTATGTTATGTTATGTTATGTTTTGTGTTGTGTTATGTTATGTTTTTATTTTGTTTTGTGTTATGTTATATTATTTTTTGTGTTATGTTATGTTTTGTGTTATGTTATGTTTTGTGTTATGTTATGTTATGTGTTATGTTATGTTATGCTATGTTTTGTGTTGTGTTATGTTATCTTTTGTGTTCTGTTATGTTCTGTGTTGTGTTATGTTATGTTTTGTGTTATGTTTTGTGTTATGTTTTGTGTTGTGTTATGTTTTGTGTTGTGTTATGTTTCGTGTTATGTTATGTTTTGTGTTATGGTATGTTATGCTATTTTATGTTTTGTGTTATGTTATGTTTTGTGTTGTGTTATGTTATGTTTTGTGTTGTGTTGTGTTATGCTTTGTGTTGTGTTATGTTTTGTGTTGTGTTATGTTATTTTTTGTTATGCTTTGTGTTATGTTATGTTATGTTTTGTGTTATGTTATGTTTTGTATTTTGTTATGTTTTGTGTTATGTTATGTTATGTTTTGAGTTGTGTTATGTAATGTTTTGTGTTGTGCTATGTTATGTTATGTTTTGTGTTATGTTATGTTTTGTGTTGTGTTAAGTTTTGTGTTGTGTTGTGTTATGCTTTGTGTTGTGTTATGTTATGTTTAGTGTTATGATATGTTATCTTTTGTGTTATGTTATGTTTTGTGTTATGTTATGTTATGTTTTGTGTTATGTTATGTTTTGTGTTATGTTATGTTATGTGTTGTGTTGTGTTATGTTTTGTGTTGTGTTATGTTATGTTTTGTGTTGTGTTATGTTATGTTATGTTTTGTGTTGTGTTATGTTATGCTTTTATTTTGTTTTATGTTATGTTATGTTATGTTTTGTGTTATGTTATGTTTTGTGTTATGTTATGTTTTGTGTTATGTTATGTTATGTGTTATGTTATGTTATGTTATGCTATGTTTTGTGTTGTGTTATGTTATGTTTTGTGTTTTGTTATGTTTTGTGTTGTGTTATGTTATGTTTTGTGTTATGTTTTGTGTTATGTTTTGTGTTGTGTTGTGTTATGTTTTGTGTTGTGTTATGTTTTGTGTTATGTTATGTTATGTTATGTTTTGTGTTATGTTATGTTTTGTGTTATGTTATGTTATGTGTTAGTATATGTTATGTTTTGTGTAAGTATATGTTATGTTCTGTGTTGTGTTATGTTATGTTATGTTTTGTGTTATGTTATGTTATGTTATGTTTTGTGTTATGTTATGTTATGTTATGTTATGTTATGTTAAGTTATGTTATGTTATGTTATGTTTTGTGTTATATTATGTTATGTTTTGTGTTATGTTATGTTTTGTGTTGTGTTGTGTTATGTGTTATGTTATGTTTTGTGTTATGTTATGTTTTGTGTTATGTTATGTTTTGTGTTATGTTATGTTTTGTGTTATGTTATGTTTTGTGTGGTGTTATGTTATGTGTTATGTTATTTTTGTGTTATGTTATGTTTTGTGTTATGTTATGTTTTGTGTTATGTTATGTTTTGTGTTATGTTATGTTTTGTTTTGTATTATGTCTTGTATTGTGTTATGCTATGTTTTGTGTTATGTTATGTTTTGTTTTGTGTTATGCTTTATGTTGTGTTATGTTTTGTGTTGTGTTATGTTATATGTTATGTTTAGTGTTATGTTATGTTTTGTGTTGTGTTATGTTATGTTGTGATGTGTTGTGTTGTGTTATGTTGTGTTTTGTGTTGTCTTATGTTATGTTATGTTTTGTGTTGTGTTATGTTATGTTATGTTATGTTTTGTGTTATGTTATGTTTTGTGTTGTGTTATGTTATATGTTATGTTTTGTGTTATGTTATGTTTTGTGTTGTGTTATGTTATGTGTTATGTTATGTTTTGTGTTATGTTATGTTTTGTGTGGTTTTATGTTATGTGTTATGTTATTTTTGTGTTATGTTATGTTTTGTGTTATGTTATGTTTTGTGTTATGTTATGTTTTGTGTTATGATATGTTTTGTTTTGTGTTATGTTTTGTGTTGTGTATGTTAATTTTTGTGTTATGTTATGTTTTGTTTTGTGTTATGTTTTGTGTTGTGTTATGTTATGTTTTGTGTTATGTTATTTTTAGTGTTATGTTATGTTATGTTAAGTTTTGTGTTATGTTATGTTTTGTGTTATGTTATGTTTTGTGTTATGTTATGTTTTGTGTTATTTTATATTTGTGTTATGTTATGTTATGTTTTGTGTTATGTTAGTTATGTGTTGTGTTGTGTTATGTTTTGTGTTGTGTTATGTTTTGTGTTGTGTTATGTTTTGTGTTGTGTTATGTTATGTTATGGTATGTTTTGTGTTATGTTATGTTTTGTGTTGTGTTGTGCTATGTTAGGTTATGTTTTGTGTTATGTTATGTTTTGTGTTGTGTTATGTTATGTTATGCTTTGTGTTGTGTTATGTTATGTTTTGTGTTATGTTTTGTGTTGTGTTATGTTATGTTTTGTGTTGTGTTATGTTATGATTTGTGTTATGTTATGTTTTGTGTTGTGTTATGTTATGTTATATTTTGTGTTATGTTATGTTTTGTGTTATGTTATGTTTTGTGTTATGTTATGTTATGTGTTGTAATGTTATGTTTTGTGTTGTGTTATGTTATGTTATATTTTGTATTCTGTTATGTTTTGTGTTGTGTTATGTTATGTTTTGTGTTATGTTTTGTGTTGTGTTATGTTTTGTGTTGTGTTATGTTATGTTATGTTTTGTGTTATGTTATGTTTTGTGTTGTGTTATGTTATGTGTTGTTTTATGTTATGTTTTGTGTTGTGTTATGTTATGTTTTGTGTTATGTTATGTTTTGTGTTATGTTATGTTTTGTGTTGTGTTATGTTATGTTTTGTGTTGTGTTATGTTAAGTTATGTTTTGTTTTAAAATATGTTATGTTTTGTGTTAGTATATGTTATGTTTTGTGTTCGTATATGTTATGTTTTGTGTTGTGTTATGTTATGTTTTGTGTTATGTTATGTTTTGTGTTATGTTATGTTATGTTATGTTATGTTATGTTATGTTATGTTATGTTATGTTATGTTATGTTATGTTATGTTATGTTATGTTATGTTATGTTATGTTATGTTATGTTATGTTATGTTATGTTATGTTATGTTATGTTATGTTATGTTATGTTATGTTATGTTATGTTATGTTATGTTATGTTATGTTATGTTATGTTATGTTATGTTATGTTATGTTATGTTATATTATGTTATGTTATGTTATGTTATGTGATGTTATGTTATGTTATGTTATGTTATGTTATGTTATGTTATGTTATGTTATGTTATGTTATGTTATGTTATGTTATGTGATGTTATGTTATTTTATGTTATGTTATATAATGTTATGTTATGTTATCTTATGTTATGTTATGCTATGCTATGCTATGTTATGTTATGTTATGTTATGTTACGTTATGTTATGTTATGTTATGTTATGTTATGTTATGTTATGTTATGTTATGTTATGTTATGTTATGTTATGTTATGTTATGTTATGTTATGTTATGTTATGTTATGTTATGTTATGTTATGTTATGTTATGTTATGTTATGCTATGTTATGTTATGTTATGTTATGTTATGTTATGTTATGTTATGTTATGTTATGTTATGTTATGTTATGTTATGTTATGTTATGTTATGTTAAGTTATGTTTTGTGTTATGTTATGTTTTGTGTTATGCTATTTTATGTTTTGTGTTATGTTATGTTTTGTGTTATGTTATGTGTTGTGTTATGTTATATTTTGTTTTGTGTTATGTTTTGTGTTATGTTATGTTATGTTTTGTGTTATGTTATGTTTTGTGTTGTTTTGTGTTATGTTATGTTTTGTGTTATGTTATGTTTTGTGTTATGTTTTGTGCTATGTCATGTTTTGTGTAATGTTATGTTATGTTAAGTTTTGGGTTATGTTATATTTTGTGTTGTTATGTTTTGTGTTATGTTATGTTATGTTTTGTGTTATGTTATGTTATGTTGTGTGTTGTGTTATGTTTTGTGTTGTGTTATGTTTTGTGTTGTGTTATGTTATGTTCTGTGTTATGTTATGTTTTGTGCTATGTTATGTTATGTTTTGTGTTATGTTATGTTTTGTGTTATGTTATGTTATGTTTTGTGTCATGTTATGTTATGTTATGTTTTGTGTTACGTTATGTTATGTTTTGTGTTGTGTTGTGTTATGTTTTATGTTATGTTATGTTTTGTGTTTTGTTATGTTATGTTTTGTGTTATGTGTTGTGTTATGTTATCTTTTGTGTTGTGTTATGTTATGTTGTGTTGTGTTGTGTTATGTTTTGTGTTGTGTTATGTTTCGTGTTATGTTATGTTTTGTGTTATGTTAAGTTATTTTATGTTTTGTGTTGTTATGTTTTGTGTTGTGTTGTGTTATGTTATGTTTTGTGTTGTGTTAAGTTTTGTGTTGTGTTGTGTTATGTTATGTTTAGTGTTATGTTATGTTATCTTTGTGTTATGTTCTGTTATGTTTTGTGTTATGTTATGTTATGTTATGTGTTATGTTATGTTTTGTGTTATGTTATGTTATGTGTTGTGTTATGTTATGTTTTGTGTTGTGTTATGTTATGTTATGTTTTGTGTTATGTTATGTTATGTTTTGTGTTGTGTTATGTTATGTTATGTTATGTTTTGTGTTGTGTTATGTTATGTTTTTATTTTGTTTTGTGTTATGTTATGTTATTTTTTGTGTTATGTTATGTTTTGTGTTATGTTATGTTTTGTGTTATGTTATGTTATGTGTTATGTTATGTTATGCTATGTTTTGTGGTGTGTTATGTTATCTTTTGTGTTCTGTTATGTTCTGTGTTGTGTTATGTTATGTTTTGTGTTATGTTTTGTGTTATGTTTTGTGTTATGTTTTGTGTTGTGTTATGTTTTGTGTTGTGTTATGTTTCGTGTTATGTTATGTTTTGTGTTATGGTATGTTATGCTATTTTATGTTTTGTGTTATGTTATGTTTTGTGTTGTGTTATGTTATGTTTTGTGTTGTGTTGTGTTATGCTTTGTGTTGTGTTGTGTTATGTTTTGTGTTGTGTTATGTTATTTTTTGTTATGCTTTGTGTTATGTTATGTTATGTTTTGTGTTATGTTATGTTTTGTATTTTGTTATGTGTTGTGTTATGTTATGTTATGTTTTGAGTTGTGTTATGTAATGTTTTGTGTTGTGCTATGTTTTGTTATGTTTTGTGTTATGTTATGTTTTGTGTTGTGTTATGTTATGTTTTGTGTTGTGTTATGTTATGTTTTGTGTTATGTTTGTGTTGTGTTATGTTATGTTTTGTTTTGTGTTATGTTATCTTTTGTGTTATGTTATGTTTTGTATTGTGTTATGTTATGTTATATTTTGTGTTATGTTATGTTTTGTGTTATGTTATGTTTTGTGTTATGTTATGTTATGTGTTATGTTATGTTTTGTGTTGTGTTATGTTATGTTATGTTTTGTATTCTGTTATGTTTCGTGTTGTGATATGTTATGTTTTGTGTTATGTTTTGTGTTATATTTTGTGTTATTTTTGTGTTGTGTTATGTTTTGTGTTGTGTTATGTTTTGTGTTGTGTTATGTTATGTTATGTTATGTTATGTTATGTTATGTTTTGTGTTATGTTATGTTTTGTGTTGTGTTATGTTATGTGTTGTTTTATGTTATGTTTTGTGTTGTGTTATGTTATGTTTTGTGTTATGTAATGTTTTGTGTTATGTTATGTTTTGTGTTGTGTTATGTTATGTTTTGTGTTGTGTTATGTTATGTTTTGTGTTGTGTTATGTTATGTTATGTTTTGTGTTAGTATATGTTATGTTTATGTTAGTATATGTTATGTTTTGTGTTCGTATATGTTATGTTTTGTGTTGTGTTATGTTTTGTGTTATATTATGTTTTGTGTTATGTTATGTTATGTTATGTTATGTTATGTTATGTTATGTTATGTTATGTTATGTTATGTTATGTTATGTTATGTTATGTAATGTTATGTTATGTTATGTTATGTTATGTTATGTTATGTTATGTTATTTTATTTTATGTTATGTTGTGTAATGTTATGTTATGTTATGTTATGTTATGTTATGTTATGTTATGTTATGTTATGTTATGTTATTTTATGTTATGTTATGTTATGTTATGTTATGTTATGTTATGCTATGCTATGTTATGTTATGTTATGTTATGTTATGTTATGCTATGCTATGTTATGTTATGTTATGTTATGTTATGTTATGTTATGTTATGTTATGTTATGTTATGTTATGTTATGTTATGTTATGTTATGTTATGTTATGTTATGTTATGTTATGTTATGTTATATTATGTTATGTTATGTTATGTTATGTTATGTTATGTTATGTTATGTTATGTTATGTTATGTTATGTTATGTTATGTTATGTTATGATATGTTATGTTACGTTACGTTATGTTATGTTATGTTTTGTGTTGTGTTATGTTATGTTTTGTGTTGTGTTATGTTATGTTGTGTTGTGTTGTGTTATGTTTTGTGTTGTGTTATGTTTCGTGTTATGTTATGTTTTGTGTTATGTTATGTTATTTTATGTTTTGTGTTGTTATGTTTTGTGTTGTGTTGTGTTATGTTATGTTTTGTGTTGTGTTAAGTTTTGTGTTGTGTTGTGTTATGCTTTGTGTTGTGTTATGTTATATTTAGTGTTATGTTATGTTATCTTTTGTGTTATGTTCTGTTATGTTTTGTGTTATGTTATGTTGTTATGTTATGTGTTATGTTATGTTTTGTGTTATGTTATGTTATGTGTTGTGTTATGTTATGTTTTGTGTTGTGTTATGTTATGTTATGTTTTGTGTTATGTTATGTTATGTTTTGTGTTATGTTATGTTATGTTATGTTTAGTGTTGTGTTATGTTATGTTTTTATTTTGTTTTGTGTTATGTTATGCTATTTTTTGTGTTATGTTATGTTTTGTGTTATGTTATGTTTTGTGTTATGTTATGTTATGTGTTATGTTATGTTATGCTATGTTTTGTGTTGTGTTATGTTATCTTTTGTGTTCTGTTATGTTCTGTGTTGTGTTATGTTATGCTTTGTGTTATGTTTTGTGTTATGTTTTGTGTTGTGTTGTGTTATGTTTTGTGTTGTGTTATGTTTTGTGTTGTGTTATGTTATGTTTTGTGTTATGTTTTTTTGTTGTGTTATGTTATGTGTTGTTTTATGTTATGTTTTGTGTTGTGTTATGTTATGTTTTGTGTTATGTTATGTTTTGTGTTATGTTATGTTTTGTGTTGTGTTATGTTATGTTTTGTGTTGTGTTATGTTATGTTTTGTGTTGTGTTATGTTATGTTATGTGTTAGTATATGTTTGGTTTTGTGTAAGTATATTTTATGTACTGTGTTGTGTTATGTTATGTTTTGTGTTATGTTATGTTATGTTATGTTATGTTATGTTATGTTATTTTATGTTATGTTATGTTATGTTATGTTATGTTATGCTATGTTATGTTATGTTATGTTAAGTTATGTTATGTTATGTTGTTATGTTAAGTTATGTTATGTTATGTTATGTTATGTTTTGTGTTATGTTATGTTTTGTGTTGTGTTATGTTATATGTTATGTTTAGTGTTATGTTATGTTTTGTGTTGTGTTATGTTATGTTGTGATGTGTTGTGTTGTGTTATGTTATGTTGTGTTTTGTGTTGTGTTATGTTATGTTATGTTTTGTGTTGTGTTATGTTATGTTATGTTATGTTTTGTGTTATGTTATGTTTTGTGTTGTGCTATGTTATATGTTCTGTTTTGTGTTATGTTATGTTTATTGTTGTGTTATGTTATGTGTTATGTTAAGTTTTGTGTTATGTTATGTTTTGTGTTGTGTTGTGTTATGTTATGTGTTATGTTATGTTTTGTGTAATGTTATGTTTTGTTTTACGTTATGTTTTGTGTTATGTTATGTTTTGTGTTATGTTATGTTTTGTTTTGTGTTATGTTTTGTGTTATGTTATGTTATGTTTTGTGTTATGTTAAGTTTTTTGTTATGTTATGTTATGTAATGTTAAGTTTTGTGTTATGTTATTTTATGTTTTGTGTTATGTTATGTTTTGTGTTATGTTATGTTTTGTGTTATGTTATTTTTGTGTTATGTTATGTTATGTTTTGTGTTATGTTATGTTTTGTGTTATGTTATGTTATGTTTTGTGCTGTGTTATGTTCTGTGTTGTGTTATGTTTTGTGTAGTGTTATGTTATGTTTTGTGTTATGTTAGGTTATGTTATATTATGTTTTGTGTTAAGTTATGTTATGTTTTATGTTATGTTATGTTTTGTGTTATGTTATGTTATGTTTTGTGTTATGTTATGTTTTGTGTTGCGTTGTATAATGTTTTGTGTTGTGTTATGTTTCGTGTTATGTTATGTTTTGTGTTATGGTATGTTATGCTATTTTATGTTTTGTGTTATGTTATGTTTTGTGTTGTGTTATGTTATGTTTTGTGTTGTGTTGTGGTATGCTTTGTGTTGTGTTGTGTTATGTTTTGTGTTGTGTTATGTTATGTTATGTTTTGTTATGCTTTGTGTTATGTTATGTTATGTTTTGTGTTATGTTATGTTTTATATTTTGTTATGTTTTGTGTTATGTAATGTTATGTTTTGTGTTGTGTTATGTAATGTTTTGTGTTGTGCTATGTTATGTTATGTTTTGTGTTATGTTATGTTTTGTGTTGCGGTATGTTATGTTTTGTGTTATGTTTTGTGTTGTGTTATGTTATGTTTTGTGTTGTGTTATGTTATGTTTTGTGTTATGTTATGTTTTGTGTTATGTTATGTTTTGTGTTGTGTTATGTTATGTTTTGTGTTATGTTATGTTATGTTTTGTGTTGTGTTATGTTATGTTTTGTGTTGTGCTATGTTATGTTATGTTTTGTGTTATGTTATGTATTGTGTTGTGTTATGTTGTGTTATGTTTTGTGTTGTGTTATGTTATGTTTTGTGTTATGTTTTGTGTTGTGTTATGTTATGTTTTGTGTTATGTTATGTTTTGTGTTGTGTTATGTTATGTTATATTTTGTGTTATGTTTTGTGTTATGTTATGTTTTGTGTTATGTTATGTTATGTTATGTTATGTTATGTTTTGTGTTGTGTTATGTGATGTTATGTTTTGTATTCTGTTATGTTTCGTGTTGTGTTATGTTATGTTTTGTGTTATGTTTTGTGTTGTGTTTTGTGTTGTGTTATGTTTTGTGTTGTGTTATGTTTTGTGTTGTGTTATGTTATGTTATGGTATGTTTTGTGTTATGTTATGTTTTGTGTTATGTTATGTTTTGTGGTATGTTATGTTTTGTTTTGTGTTATCTTATGTTTTGTGTTATGTCATGTTTTGTGTTATGTTATGTTTTGTGTTGTGTTATGTTATGTTACGTTTTGTGTTGTGTTATGCTATGTTTTGTGTTATGCTATGTTATCTTTTGTGTAATGTTATGTTATGTAATGTTTTGTGTTGTGTTATGTTATGTTTTGTGTTATGTTGTTTTGTGTTGTGTTATGTTATGTTTTGTGATATGTTATGTTTTCTGTTGTTTTGTTATGTTTTGTGTTATGTTATGGCTTGTGTTGTGTTATGTTATGTTTTGTGTTATGTTATGTTTTGTGTTATGTTATGTTTTGTTTTGTGTTATCTTATGTTTTGTGTTATGTCATGTTTTGTGTTATGTTATGTTTTGTGTTGTGTTATGTTATGTTACGTTTTGTGTTGTGTTATGTTATGTTTTGTGATATGCTATGTTATCTTTTGTGTTATGTTATGTTATGTAATGTTTTGTGTTGTGTTTTGTTATGTTTTGTGTTATGTTATGGCTTGTGTTGTGTTATGTTATGTTTTGTGTTATGTTATGTTTTGTGTTATGTTGTGTTTTGTGTTATGTTGTGTTTTGTGTTATGTTATGTTTTGTTTTGTGTTGTTTTGTGTTATGTTTTGTGTTATGTTATGTTATGTCTTGTGTTGTGTTATGTTTTGTGTTGTGTTGTGTTGTGTTTTGTGTTGTGTTGTGTTTTGTTTTGTGTTGTGTTGTGTTA
Organism: Tenodera sinensis; assembly: GCA_030765045.1. NCBI lineage: Eukaryota > Metazoa > Arthropoda > Insecta > Mantodea > Mantidae > Tenodera > Tenodera sinensis. The sequence continues at coordinate 283,035 of JAUKNM010000016.1, forward strand.
TGTTTTGTGTTGTGTTATGCTATGTTTTGTGTTATGTTATGTTTTGTGTTGTGTTATGTTATGTTTTGTGTTATGTTATGTTATGTTTTGTGTTATGATCTGTTATGTTATGTTTTGAGCTGTGTTATGTTATGTTTTGTGTTGTGTTTTGTTATGTTATGTTTTGTGTTATATTATGTTATGTTTTGTGTTATGCTATGTTTTGTGTTGTGTTATGTTAATTTATGTTATGTTTTGTGTTATGTTATGTTTTGTGTTGTGTTATGTTATGTTTTGTGTTGTGTTATGTTATGTTTTGTGTTGTGTTATGTTATGTGTTGTGTTATGTTATGTTTTGTGTTATGTTTTGTGTTATGTTATGTTTTGTGTTGTGTTATGTTATGTTATGCTATATTTTGTGTTAAGTTTTGTGTTGTGTTATGTTATGTGTTATGTTATGTTTTGAGTTATGCTATGTTTTGTGTTGTGTTATGTTATGTTTTGTGTTATGTTATGTTTTGTGTTATGTTATGTTATGTTCTGAGTTATGTTATGTTTTGTGTTATATTTTGTACTATGTTATGTTTTGTGTTATGTTATGTTTTGTGTTATGTTATGTTTTGTGTTATGTTATGTTTTGTGTAATGTTATGTTGTGTGTTATGTTATGTTTTGTGTTATGTTATGTTTTGTGTTGTGTTATGTTATGTTTTGTGTTGTGTTATGTTATGTTATCTTTTGTGTTATGTTATGTAATATTTTGTGTTGTGTTATGTTATGTTATGTTTTGTGTTATGTTATGTTTTGTGTTGTGTTAGGTTATGTTATGTTTTGTGTTATGTTATTTTTTGTGTTATGTTATGTTACATTTTGTGTTATGTTATGTTATGTTTTGTGTTATGTTATGTTATGTTTTGTGCTATGTTATGTTATGGTTTGTGTTATGTTATGTTTTGTGTTATGCTATGTTCTGTGTTATGTTATGTTTTGTGTTATGTTGTGTTTTGTGATATGTTATGTTTTGTTTTGTGTTATGTTTTGTGTTATGTTTTGTGTTATGTTATGTTATGTCTAGTGCTGTGTTATGTTTTGTGTTGTGTTGTGTTATGTTTTGTGTTGTGTTGTGTTGTGTTATGTTTTGTGTTGTGTTATGCTATGTTTTGTGTTATGTTATGTTTTGTGTTGTGTAATGTTATGTTTTGTGTTATGTTATGTTAGTTTTTATGTTATGTTATGTTATGTTTTGTGTTGTGTTATGTTATGTTTTGTGTTGTGTTTTGTTATGTTATGTTTTGTATTATGTTATGTTTTTTGTTATGTTATGTTTTAGGTCATGTTATGTTATGTTTTGTTTTAGGTTATGTTATCTTATGTTTTGTGTTATGTTATGTTATGTTATGTTATGTTTTGTGTTAAGTTATGTTATGTTTTGTGTTATGTTATGTTTTGTGTTGTGTTATGTTATGTTATGTTATGTTATGTTTTGTGTTATGTTATGTATTTTGTTATGTTATGTTATGTTCTGTGTTGTGTTATGTTATGTTCTGTGTTGTGTTATGTTATGTTTTGTGTTGTGTTATGTTATGTGTTGTGATATGTTTTGTTTTGTGTTATGTTATGTTTTGTGTTGTGTTGTGTTATGTTATGTTATACTTTATGTTATGTTTTGTGTTGTGTTATGTTATGTTTTGTGTTATGTTATTTTATGTTATGTTTTGTGTTATGTTATGTTTTGTGTTATTTTATGTTATGTTATGTTTTGTGTTATGTTATGTTATGTTTTGTGTTATGTTATGTTTTGTGTTATGTTATGTTTTGTGTTGTGTTATGTTATGTTTTGTGTTGTGTTATGTTTTGTGTTGTGTTATGTTATGTTTTGTGTTATGTTATGTTTTGTGTTATGTTATGTTTTGTGTTATGTTATGTTTTGTTTTGTGTTATCTTATGTTTTGTGTTATGTTATGTTTTGTGTTATGTTGTGTTATGTTTTGTGTTGTGTTATGTTATGTTTTGTGTTATGTTATGTTATGTTATATTTTGTGTTATGTTATGTTATGTTTTGTGTTGTGTTATGTTATGTTTAGTTCTATGTTATGTTTTGTGTTATGATATGTTATGTTTTGTGTTATGTTATGTTTTGTGTTGTGTTATATTATGTTATGTTTTGTGTTGTGTTATGTTATGTTTTGTGTTATCTTATGTTATGTTATGTTTTGTGTTGTGTTATGTTATGCTTTGTGTTGTGTTATGTTATGTTTTGTGTTATGTTATGTTATGTTTTGTGTTATGTTATGTTATGTTTTGTGTTATATTATGTTATGTTTTGTGTTATGCTATGTTTTGTGTTGTGTTATGTTATGTTATGTTTTGTGTTATGTTATGTTTTGTGTTATGTTATGTTATGTTTTGTGTTGTGTTATGTTATGTTTTGTGTTGTGTTATGTTATGTGTTGTGTTAGGTTATGTTTTGTGTTATGTTTTGTGTTATGTTATGTTTTGTGTTGTGTTATGTTATGTTATGCTATATTTTGTGTTAAGTTTTGTGTTGTGTTATGTTATGTGTTATGTTATGTTTTGTGTTATGCTATGTTTTGTGTTGTGTTATGTTATGTTTTGTTTTGTGTTATGTTATGTTATGTTCAGAGTTATGTTATGTTTTGTGTTATGTTATATTTTGTATTATGTTATGTTTTGTGTTATGTTATGTTTTGTGTTATGTTATGTTTTGTGTTATGTTTTGTGTAATGTTATGTTGTGTGTTATGTTATGTTTTGTGCTATGTTATGTTTTGTGTTGTGTTATGTTATGTTTTGTGTTGTGTTATGTTATGTTATCTTTTGTGTTATGTTATGTTATGTAATATTTTGTGTTGTGTTATGTTATGTTATGTTATGTTTTGTGTTATGTTATGTTTTGTGTTGTGTTAGGTTATGTTATGTTTTGCGTTATGTTATTTTTTGTGTTATGTTATGTTACATTTTGTGTTATGTTATGTTATGTTATGTTTTGTGTTATGTTATGTTATGTTTTGTGTTATGTTATGTTATGTTTTGTGTTATGTAATGTTTTGTGTTATGCTATGTTTTGTGTTATGTTATGTTTTGTGTTATGTTGTGTTTTGTCATATGTTATGTTTTGTTTTGTGTTATGTTTTGTGTTATGTCTTGTGTTATGTTATGTTATGTCTAGTGCTGTGTTATGTTTTGTGTTATGTTTTGTGTTGTGTTGTGTTGTGTTATGTTTTGTGTTGTGTTATGCTATGTTTTGTGTTATGTTATGTTTTGTGTTGTGTAATGTTATGTTTTGTGTTATGTTATGTTAGTTTTTATGTTATGTTATGTTTTGTGTTATATTATGTTATGTTTTGTGTTATGTTATGTTATGTTATGTTTTGTGTTATGTTATGTATTGTGTTATGTTATGTTATGTTCTGTGTTGTGTTTTGTTATGTTCTGTGTTGTGTTATGTTATGTTTTGTGTTGTGTTATGTTATGTGTTGTGATATGTTTTGTTTTGTGTTATGTTATGTTTTGTGTTATGTTATGTTTTGTGTTGTGTTGTGTTATGTTATGTTATATTTTATGTTATGTTTTGTGTTGTGTTATGTTATGTTTTGTGTTATGTTATGTTATGTTATGTTTTGTGTTATTTTATGTTATGTTATGTTTTGTGTTATGTTATGTTATGTTTTGTGTTATGTTATGTTTTGTGATATGTTATGTTTTGTGTTGTGTTATGTTATGTTTTGTGTTGTGTTATGTTTTGTGTTGTGTTGTTATGTTTTGTGTTATGTTATGTTTTGTGTTATGTTATGTTTTGTTTTGTGTTATCTTATGTTTTGTGTTATGTTATGTTTTGTGTTATGTTGTGTTATGTTTTGTGTTGTGTTATGTTATGTTTTGTGTTATGTTATGTTATGTTTTGTGTTGTGTTATGTTATGTTTAGTGCTACGTTATGTTTTGTGTTATGATATGTTATGTTTTGTGTTATGTTATGTTTTGTGTTGTGTTATATTATGTTATGTTTTGTGTTGTGTTATGTTATGTTTTGTGTTATGTTATGTTATGTTATGTTTTGTAATGTGTTATGTTATGTTTTGTGTTATGTTATGTTTTGTGTTATGTTATGTTTTGTGTTGTTTTATGTTATGTTTTGTGTTATGTTATGTTTTGTGTAGTATTATGTTATGTTATGTAATGTTTTGTGTTATGTTATGTTTTGGGTTGTGTTATGTTATGTTACGTTAAGTTATGTCATGTGTTATGTTATGTTTTGTGTTGTGTTATGTTTTGTGTTGTGTTATTTTATGTTTTGTGTTATGTTATGTTATGTTTTATGTTATGTCTTGTGTTATGTTATGTGTTATGTTATGTTTTGTGTTGTGTTATGTCTTGTGTTATGTTATGTTTTGTGTTATGTTATGTTTTGTGTTGTGTTATGTTATGTTTTGTGTTATGTTATGTTTTGTGTTATGGTATATTTTGTGTTGTGTTATGTTATGTTTTGTGTTATGTTATGTTATGTTTTGTGTTGTGTTATGTTATGTTTTGTGTTATGTTATGTTATGTTTTGTGTTATGTTATGTTTTGTGTTATGTAATGTTTTGTGTTATTTTATGTTAGGTTATGCTTTGTGTTGTGTTATGTTATGTTTTGTGTTATGTTATGTTTTGTGTTGCGTTATGTTATGTTTTGTGTTATGTCATGTTTTGTGTTGTGTTATGTTATGTTATGTTTTGTGTTATGTTATGTTTTGTGTTATGTTATGTTTTGTTTTGTGTTATCTTATGTTTTGTGTTATGTTATGTTTTGTGTTATGTTATGTTATGTTTTGTGTTGTGTTATGTTATGTTACGTTTTGTGTTGTGTTATGTTATGTTTTGTGTTATGTTATGGTTTGTGTTGTGTTATGTTATGTTTTGTGTTATGTTATGTTTTGTGTTAGGTTATGTTTTGTGTTATGTTGTGTTTTGTGTTATGTTATGTTTTGTGTTATGTTTTGTGTTATGTTATGTTTTGTGTTATGTTATGTTATATTTTGTGTTATGTTATGTTTTGTGTTATGTTATGTAATGTTTTGTGTTATGTTATGTTATGTTTTGTGTTATGTTATGTTTTGTGTTATGTTATGTTATGTTATGTTATGTTATGTTATGTTTTGTGTTGTGTTATGTTATGCTTTGTGTTGTGTTATGTTATGTTATGTTTTGTGTTATGTTTTGTGTTATGTTATGTTTTGTGTTATGTTATGTTATGTTTTGTGTTGTGTTATGTTATGTTTTGTGTTATGTTATGTTATGTTATGTTAAGTTATGTATTGTGTTATGTTATGTTTTGTGTTATGTTATTTTTTGTGTTATGTTATGTTATGTTTTGTGTTATGTTATGTTATGTTTTGTGATATGTTATGTGTTGTGTTATGTTATTTTTGTGTTATGTTATGTTTTGTGTTATGTTATGTTATGTTTTGTGTTATGCTATGTTATGTTATGTTATGTTTTGTGATATGTTATGTTATGTTATCTCTTATGTTATGTTATGTTATTTTTGTGTTATGTTATGTTTTGTGTTATGATGTGTTACGTTATGTTATGTTTTGTGTTATTTTATGTTTTGTGCTATGTTATGTTATGTTCTGTGTTATGTTATATTATGTTTTGTGTTGTGTTATGTTATGTTATGTTTTGTGTTGTGTTATGTTATGTTACGTTTTGTGTTGTGTTATGTTATGTTTTGTGTTATGCTATGTTATCTTTTGTGTTATGTTATGTTACGTAATGTTTTGTGTTGTGTTATGTTATGTTTTGTGTTATGTTGTTTTGTGTTGTGTTATGTTATGTTTTGTGATATGTTATGTTTTCTGTTGTTTTGTTATGTTTTGTGTTATGTTATGGCTTGTGTTGTGTTATGTTATGTTTTGTGTTGTGTTATGTTTTGTGTTGTGTTGTGTTGTGTTTTGTGTTGTGTTGTGTTTTGTTTTGTGTTGTGTTGTGTTATGTTTTGTGTTGTGTTATGCTATGTTTTGTGTTATGTTATGTTTTGTGTTGTGTTATGTTATGTTTTGTGTTATGTTATGTTATGTTTTGTGTTATGATCTGTTATGTTAAGTTTTGAGCTGTGTTATGTTATGTTTTGTGTTGTGTTTTGTTATGTTATGTTTTGTGTTATGTTATGTTTTGTGTTATGTTATGTTATGTTTTGTGTTATGATCTGTTATGTTAAGTTTTGAGCTGTGTTATGTTATGTTTTGTGTTGTGTTTTGTTATGTTATGTTTTGTGTTATGTTATGTTTTGTGTTATGTTATGTTATGTTTTAGGTTATGTTATGTTATGTTTTAGGTTATGTTATGTTATGTTTTGTGTTTTGTTATGTTATGTTTTGTGTTATATTATGTTATGTTTTGTGTTATGCTATGTTTTGTGTTGTGTTATGTTAACTTATGTTATGTTTTGTGTTATGTTATGTTTTGTGTTGTGTTATGTTATGTTTTGTGTTGTGTTATGTTATGTTTTGTGTTGTGTTATGTTATGTGTTGTGTTATGTTATGTTTTGTGTTATGTTTTGTGTTATGTTATGTTTTGTGTTGTGTTATGTTATGTTATGCTATATTTTGTGTTAAGTTTTGTGTTGTGTTATGTTATGTGTTATGTTATGTTTTGTGTTATGCTATGTTTTGTGTTGTGTTATGTTATGTTTTGTGTTATGTTATGTTTTGTGTTATGTTATGTTATGTTCTGAGTTATGTTATGTTTTGTGTTATGTTATATTTTGTACTATGTTATGTTTTGTGTTATGTTATGTTTTGTGTTATGTTATGTTTTGTGTTATGTTATGTTTTGTGTAATGTTATGTTGTGTGTTATGTTATGTTTTGTGTTATGTTATGTTTTGTGTTGTGTTGTGTTATGTTATGCTTTGTGTTGTGTTATGTTATGTTATCTTTTGTGTTATGTTATGTTATGTAATATTTTGTGTTGTGTTATGTTATGTTATGTTTTGTGTTATGTTATGTTTTGTGTTGTGTTAGGTTATGTTATGTTTTGTGTTATGTTATTTTTTGTGTTATGTTATGTTACATTTTGTGTTATGTTATGTTATGTTTTGTGTTATGTTATGTTATGTTTTGTGTTATGTTATGTTATGTTTTGTGTTATGTTATGTTTTGTGTTATGCTATGTTTTGTGTTGTTATGTTTTGTGTTATGTTGTGTTTTGTGATATGTTATGTTTTGTTTTGTGTTATGTTTTGTGTTATGTTTTGTGTTATGTTATTTTATGTCTAGTGCTGTGTTATGTTTTGTGATGTGTTGTGTTATGTTTTGTGTAGTGTTGTGTTGTGTTGTGTTATGTTTTGTGTTGTGTTATGCTATGTTTTGTGTTATGTTATGTTTTGTGTTGTGTAATGTTATGTTTTGTGTTATGTTATGTTAGTTTTTATGTTATGTTATGTTATGTTTTGTGTTGTGTTATGTTATGTTTTGTGTTGTGTTTTGTTATGTTATGTTTTGTATTATGTTATGTTTTGTGTTATGTTATGTTTTAGGTTATGTTATGTTATGTTTTGTTTTAGGTTATGTTATCTTATGTTTTGTGTTATGTTATGTTATGTTATGTTATGTTTTGTGTTATATTATGTTATGTTTTGTGTTATGTTATGTTTTGTGTTGTGTTATGTTATGTTATGTTATGTTTTGTGTTATGTTATGTATTGTGTTATGTTATGTTATGTTCTGTGTTGTGTTATGTTATGTTCTGTGTTGTGTTATGTTATGTTTTGTGTTGTGTTATGTTATGTGTTGTGATGTGTTTTGTTTTGTGTTATGTTATGTTTTGTGTTGTGTTGTGTTATGTTATGTTATATTTTATGTTATGTTTTGTGTTGTGTTATGTTATGTTTTGTGTTATTTTATGTTATGTTATGTTTTGTGTTATGTTATGTTTTGTGTTATTTTATGTTATGTTATGTTTTGTGTTATGTTATGTTATGTTTTGTGTTATGTTATGTTTTGTGTTATGTTATGTTTTGTGTTGTGTTATGTTATGTTTTGTGTTGTGTTATGTTTTGTGTTGTGTTATGTTATGTTTTGTGTTATGTTATGTTTTGTGTTATGTTATGTTTTGTGTTATGTTATGTTTTGTTTTGTGTTATGTTATGTTTTGTGTTATGTTATGTTTTGTGTTATGTTGTGTTATGTTTTGTGTTGTGTTATGTTATGTTTTGTGTTATGTTATGTTATGTTATATTCTGTGTTATGTTATGTTATGTTTTGTGTTGTGTTATGTTATGTTTAGTTCTATGTTATGTTTTGTGTTATGATATGTTATGTTTTGTGTTATGTTATGTTATGTTTTGTGTTATGTTATGTTATGTTTTGTGTTATGTTATGTTATGTTTTGTGTTATATTATGTTATGTTTTGTGTTATGCTATGTTTTGTGTTGTGTTATGTTATGTTATGTTATGTTTTGTGTTATGTTATGTTTTGTGTTGTGTTATGTTATGTTTTGTGTTGTGTTATGTTATGTTTTGTGTTGTGTTATGTTATGTGTTGTGTTATGTTATGTTTTGTGTTATGTTTTGTGTTATGTTATGTTTTGTGTTGTGTTATGTTATGTTATGCTATATTTTGTGTTAAGTTTTGTGTTGTGTTATGTTATGTGTTGTGTTATGTTTTGTGTTATGCTATGTTTTGTGTTGTGTTATGTTATGTTTTGTGTTGTGTTATGTTTTGTGTTGTGTTATGTTATGTTTTGTGTTATGTTATGTTATGTTATATTTTGTGTTATGTTATGTTATGTTTTGTGTTGTGTTATGTTATGTTTAGTTCTATGTTATGTTTTGTGTTATGATATGTTATGTTTTGTGTTATGTTATGTTATGTTTTGTGTTATGTTATGTTATGTTTTGTGTTATGTTATGTTATATTTTGTGTTATGTTATGTTATGTTTTGTGTTGTGTTATGTTATGTTTAGTTCTATGTTATGTTTTGTGTTATGATATGTTATGTTTTGTGTTATGTTATGTTATGTTTTGTGTTATGTTATGTTATGTTTTGTGTTATGTTATGTTATGTTTTGTGTTATATTATGTTATGTTTTGTGTTATGCTATGTTTTGTGTTGTGTTATGTTATGTTATGTTATGTTTTGTGTTATGTTATGTTTTGTGTTGTGTTATGTTATGTTTTGTGTTGTGTTATGTTATGTTTTGTGTTGTGTTATGTTATGTGTTGTGTTATGTTATGTTTTGTGTTATGTTTTGTGTTATGTTATGTTTTGTGTTGTGTTATGTTATGTTATGCTATATTTTGTGTTAAGTTTTGTGTTGTGTTATGTTATGTGTTGTGTTATGTTTTGTGTTATGCTATGTTTTGTGTTGTGTTATGTTATGTTTTGTGTTATGTTATGTTTTGTGTTATGTTATGTTATGTTCTGAGTTATGTTATGTTTTGTGTTATGTTATATTTTGTATTATGTTATGTTTTGTGTTATGTTATGTTTTGTGTTATGTTATGTTTTGTGTTATGTTTTGTGTAATGTTATGTTGTGTGTTATGTTATGTTTTGTGTTATGTTATGTTTTGTGTTGTGTTATGTTATGTTTTGTGTTGTGTTATGTTATGTTATCTTTTGTGTTATGTTATGTTATGTAATATTTTGTGTTGTGTTATGTTATGTTATGTTGTGTTTTGTGTTATGTTATGTTTTGTGTTGTGTTAGGTTATGTTATGTTTTGTGTTATGTTATGTTACGTTTTGTGTTATGTTATGTTATGTTTTGTGTTATGTTATGTTTTGTGTTATGCTATGTTTTGTGTTATGTTATGTTTTGTGTTATGTTGTGTTTTGTGATATGTTATGTTTTGTTTTGTGTTATGTTTTGTGTTATGTTTTGTGTTATGTTATGTTATGTCTAGTGCTGTGTTATGTTTTGTGTTGTGTTGTGTTATGTTTTGTGTTGTGTTGTGTTATGTTTTGTGTTGTGTTATGCTATGTTTTGTGTTATGTTATGTTTTGTGTTGTGTAATGTTATGTTTTGTGTTATGTTATGTTAGTTTTTATGTTATGTTATGTTATGTTTTGTGTTGTGTTATGTTTTGTGTTTTGTTATGTTATGATTTGTATTATGTTGTTTTGTGTTATGTTATGTTTTAGGTTATGTTATGTTATGTTTTGTTTTAGGTTATGTTATCTTATGTTTTGTGTTATGTTATGTTGTTATGTTTTGTGTTATATTATGTTATGTTTTGTGTTATGTTATGTTTTGTGTTGTGTTATGTTATGTTATGTTATGTTTTGTGTTATGTTATGTATTGTGTTATGTTATGTTATGTTCTGTGTTGTGTTATGTTATGTTCTGTGTTGTGTTATGTTATGTTTTCTGTTGTGTTATGTTATGTGTTGTGATATGTTTTGTTTTGTGTTATGTTATGTTTTGTGTTATGTTATGTTTTGTGTTGTGTTGTGTTATGTTATGTTATGTTATATTTTATGTTATGTTTTGTGTTGTGTTATGTTATGTTTTGTGTTATGTTATGTTATGTTATGTTTTGTGTTATTTTATGTTATGTTATGTTTTGTGTTATGTTTTGTTATGTTTTGTGTTATGTTATGTTTTGTGTTATGTTATGTTTTGTGTTGTGTTATGTTATGGTTTGTGTTGTGTTATGTTTTGTGTTGTGTTATGTTATGTTTTGTGTTATGTTATGTTTTGTGTTATGTTATGTTTTGTTTTGTGTTATCTTATGTTTTGTGTTATGTTATGTTTTGTGTTATGTTGTGTTATGTTTTGTGTTGTGTTATGTTATGTTTTGTGTTATGTTATGTTATGTTATATTTTGTGTTATGTTATGTTATGTTTTGTGTTGTGTTATGTTATGTTTTGTGTTATGCTATGTTATGTTATGTTATGTTTTGTGTTATGTTTGTTTTGTGTTGTGTTATGTGTTATGCTATGTTATGTTATGTTATGTTTAGTGCTACGTTATGTTTTGTGTTATGATATGTTATGTTTTGTGTTATGTTATGTTTTGTGTTGTGTTATATTATGTTGTTTTGTGTTGTGTTATGTTATGTTTTGTGTTATGTTATGTTATGTTATGTTTTGTGTTGTGTTATGTTATGTTTTGTGTTATGTTATGTTTTGTGTTATGTTATGTTTTGTGTTGTGTTATGTTATGTTTTGTGTTATGTTATGTTTTGTGTAGTGTTATGTTATGTTATGTAATGTTTTGTGTTATGTTATGTTTTGTGTTGTTATGTTATGTTACGTTAAGTTATGTCATGTTTTATATTATGTTTTGTGTTGTTTTATGTTTTGTGTTGTGTTATGTTATGTTTTGTGTTATGTTATGTTATGTTTTATGTTATGTTTTGTGTTATGTTATGTTATGTTATGTTTTGTGTTGTGTTATGTCTTGTGTTATGTTATGTTTTGTGTTATGTTATGTTTTGTGTTGTGTTATGTTATGTTTTGTGTTATGTTATGTTTTGTGTTATGGTATATTTTGTGTTGTGTTATGTTATGTTATGTCTTGTGTTATGTTATGTTATGTTTTGTGTTGTGTTATGTTATGTTTTGTGTTATGTTATGTTATGTTTTGTGTTATGTTATGTTATGTTTTGTGTTATGTAATGTTTTGTGTTATTTTATGTTAGGTTATGCTTTGTGTTGTGTTATGTTATGTTTTGTGTTATGTTATGTTTTGTGTTGCGTTATGTTATGTTTTGTGTTATGTCATGTTTTGTGTTGTGTTATGTTATGTTATATTTTGTGTTATGTTATGTTTTGTTTTGTGTTATCTTATGTTTTGTGTCATGTTATGTTTTGTGTTATGTTATGTTATGTTTTGTGTTGTGTTATGTTATGTTACGTTTTGTGTTGTGTTATGTTATGTTTTGTGTTATGTTATGTTTTGTGTTATGTTATGTTTTGTGTTAGGTTATATTTTGTGTTATGTTGTGTTTTGTGTTATGTTATGTTTTGTGTTATGTTTTGTGTTATGTTTTGTGTTATGTTATGTTATATTTTGTGTTATGTTATGTTTTGTGTTATGTTATGTAATGTTTTGTGTTATGTTATGTTATGTTTTGTGTTATGTTATGTTTTGTGTTATGTTATGTTATGTTATGTTATGTTATGTTATGTTATGTTATGTTATGTTATGTTATGTTATGTTATGTTATGTTATGTTATGTTATGTTATGTTATGTTTTGTGTTGTGTTATGTTATGCTTTGTGTTGTGTTATGTTATGTTATGTTTTGTGTTATGTTTTGTGTTATGTTATGTTTTGTGTTATGTTATGTTATGTTATGTTTTGTGTTGTGTTATGTTATGTTTTGTGTTATGTTATGTTATGTTATGTTATGTTATGTATTGTGTTATGTTATGTTATGTTTTGTGTTATGTTATTTTTTGTGTTATGTTATGTTTTGTGTTATGTTATGTTATGTTTTGTGATATGTTATGTGTTGTGTTATGTTATTTTTGTGTTATGTTATGTTTTGTGTTATGTTATGTTATGTTTTGTGTTATGCTATGTTATGTTATGTTATGTTTTGTGTTATGTTATGTTATGTTATCTCTTATGTTATGTTATGTTATTTTTGTGTTATGTTATCTTTTGTGTTATGATGTGTTACGTTATGTTATGTTTTGTGTTATTTTATGTTTTGTGCTATGTTATGTTATGTTCTGTGTTATGTTATATTATGTTTTGTGTTGTGTTATGTTATGTTATGTTTTGTGTTGTGTTATGTTATGTTTTGTGTTATGTTTTGTGTTGTGTTAATGCTATGTTTTGTGTTATGTTTTGTGTTGTGTTATGTTATGTTTTGTTTTATGTTATGTTTTGTGTTATGTTTTGTGTTATGTTATGTCTTGTGTTGTGTTATGTTATGTTATGTTATGTTTTGTGTTATGTTATGTGTTGTGTTATGTTATGTTATGTTATGTGTTATGTTATGTTATTTTACGTTATGTTTTGTGTTATGTTATGTTTTGTGTTGTGTTATGTTATGTGTTATATTATGTTTTGTGTTATGCTATGTTTTGTGTTGTGTTATGTTATGTTTTGTGTTATGTTATGTTTTGTGTTATGTTATGTATTGTGTTATGTTATGTTTTGTGTTGTGTTATGTTATGTTTTGTGTTATGTTATGTTTTGTTTTGTGTTATGTTATGTTTTGTGTTGTGTTATGTTATGTTTTGTGTTATGCTATGTTTTGTGTTGTGTTATGTTATGTTTTGTGTTATGTTATGTTTTGTGTTATGTTATGTTTTGTTTTGTGTTGTGTTATGTTATGTTTTGTGTTATGTTATGTTATGTTTTGTGTTATGTTATGTTATGTTTTGTGTTATGTAATGTTTTGTGTTATTTTATGTTAGGTTATGCTTTGTGTTGTGTTATGTTATGTTTTGTGTTATGTTATGTTTTGTGTTGCGTTATGTTATGTTTTGTGTTATGTCATGTTTTGTGTTGTGTTATGTTATGTTATATTTTGTGTTATGTTATGTTTTGTTTTGTGTTATCTTATGTTTTGTGTCATGTTATGTTTTGTGTTATGTTATGTTATGTTTTGTGTTATGTTATGTTATGTAATGTTTTGTGTTGTGTTTTGTTATGTTTTGTGTTATGTTATGGCTTGTGTTGTGTTATGTTATGTTTTGTGTTATGTTATGTTTTGTGTTATGTTGTGTTTTGTGTTATGTTGTGTTTTGTGTTATGTTATGTTTTGTTTTGTGTTGTTTTGTGTTATGTTTTGTGTTATGTTATGTTATGTCTTGTGTTGTGTTATGTTTTGTGTTGTGTTGTGTTGTGTTTTGTGTTGTGTTGTGTTTTGTTTTGTGTTGTGTTGTGTTATGTTTTGTGTTGTGTTATGCTATGTTTTGTGTTATGTTATGTTTTGTGTTGTGTTATGTTATGTTTTGTGTTATGTTATGTTATGTTTTGTGTTATGATCTGTTATGTTATGTTTTGAGCTGTGTTATGTTATGTTTTGTGTTGTGTTTTGTTATGTTATGTTTTGTGTTATATTATGTTATGTTTTGTGTTATGCTATGTTTTGTGTTGTGTTATGTTAATTTATGTTATGTTTTGTGTTATGTTATGTTTTGTGTTGTGTTATGTTATGTTTTGTGTTGTGTTATGTTATGTTTTGTGTTGTGTTATGTTATGTGTTGTGTTATGTTATGTTTTGTGTTATGTTTTGTGTTATGTTATGTTTTGTGTTGTGTTATGTTATGTTATGCTATATTTTGTGTTAAGTTTTGTGTTGTGTTATGTTATGTGTTATGTTATGTTTTGAGTTATGCTATGTTTTGTGTTGTGTTATGTTATGTTTTGTGTTATGTTATGTTTTGTGTTATGTTATGTTATGTTCTGAGTTATGTTATGTTTTGTGTTATATTTTGTACTATGTTATGTTTTGTGTTATGTTATGTTTTGTGTTATGTTATGTTTTGTGTTATGTTATGTTTTGTGTAATGTTATGTTGTGTGTTATGTTATGTTTTGTGTTATGTTATGTTTTGTGTTGTGTTATGTTATGTTTTGTGTTGTGTTATGTTATGTTATCTTTTGTGTTATGTTATGTAATATTTTGTGTTGTGTTATGTTATGTTATGTTTTGTGTTATGTTATGTTTTGTGTTGTGTTAGGTTATGTTATGTTTTGTGTTATGTTATTTTTTGTGTTATGTTATGTTACATTTTGTGTTATGTTATGTTATGTTTTGTGTTATGTTATGTTATGTTTTGTGCTATGTTATGTTATGTTTTGTGTTATGTTATGTTTTGTGTTATGCTATGTTCTGTGTTATGTTATGTTTTGTGTTATGTTGTGTTTTGTGATATGTTATGTTTTGTTTTGTGTTATGTTTTGTGTTATGTTTTGTGTTATGTTATGTTATGTCTAGTGCTGTGTTATGTTTTGTGTTGTGTTGTGTTATGTTTTGTGTTGTGTTGTGTTGTGTTATGTTTTGTGTTGTGTTATGCTATGTTTTGTGTTATGTTATGTTTTGTGTTGTGTAATGTTATGTTTTGTGTTATGTTATGTTAGTTTTTATGTTATGTTATGTTATGTTTTGTGTTGTGTTATGTTATGTTTTGTGTTGTGTTTTGTTATGTTATGTTTTGTATTATGTTATGTTTTTTGTTATGTTATGTTTTAGGTTATGTTATGTTATGTTTTGTTTTAGGTTATGTTATCTTATGTTTTGTGTTATGTTATGTTATGTTATGTTATGTTTTGTGTTATATTATGTTATGTTTTGTGTTATGTTATGTTTTGTGTTGTGTTATGTTATGTTATGTTATGTTATGTTTTGTGTTATGTTATGTATTGTGTTATGTTATGTTATGTTCTGTGTTGTGTTATGTTATGTTCTGTGTTGTGTTATGTTATGTTTTGTGTTGTGTTATGTTATGTGTTGTGATATGTTTTGTTTTGTGTTATGTTATGTTTTGTGTTGTGTTGTGTTATGTTATGTTATACTTTATGTTATGTTTTGTGTTGTGTTATGTTATGTTTTGTGTTATGTTATTTTATGTTATGTTTTGTGTTATGTTATGTTTTGTGTTATTTTATGTTATGTTATGTTTTGTGTTATGTTATGTTATGTTTTGTGTTATGTTATGTTTTGTGTTATGTTATGTTTTGTGTTGTGTTATGTTATGTTTTGTGTTGTGTTATGTTTTGTGTTGTGTTATGTTATGTTTTGTGTTATGTTATGTTTTGTGTTATGTTATGTTTTGTGTTATGTTATGTTTTGTTTTGTGTTATCTTATGTTTTGTGTTATGTTATGTTTTGTGTTATGTTGTGTTATGTTTTGTGTTGTGTTATGTTATGTTTTGTGTTATGTTATGTTATGTTATATTTTGTGTTATGTTATGTTATGTTTTGTGTTGTGTTATGTTATGTTTAGTTCTATGTTATGTTTTGTGTTATGATATGTTATGTTTTGTGTTATGTTATGTTTTGTGTTGTGTTATATTATGTTATGTTTTGTGTTGTGTTATGTTATGTTTTGTGTTATCTTATGTTATGTTATGTTTTGTGTTGTGTTATGTTATGCTTTGTGTTGTGTTATGTTATGTTTTGTGTTATGTTATGTTATGTTTTGTGTTATGTTATGTTATGTTTTGTGTTATATTATGTTATGTTTTGTGTTATGCTATGTTTTGTGTTGTGTTATGTTATGTTATGTTTTGTGTTATGTTATGTTTTGTGTTATGTTATGTTATGTTTTGTGTTGTGTTATGTTATGTTTTGTGTTGTGTTATGTTATGTGTTGTGTTAGGTTATGTTTTGTGTTATGTTTTGTGTTATGTTATGTTTTGTGTTGTGTTATGTTATGTTATGCTATATTTTGTGTTAAGTTTTGTGTTGTGTTATGTTATGTGTTATGTTATGTTTTGTGTTATGCTATGTTTTGTGTTGTGTTATGTTATGTTTTGTTTTGTGTTATGTTATGTTATGTTCAGAGTTATGTTATGTTTTGTGTTATGTTATATTTTGTATTATGTTATGTTTTGTGTTATGTTATGTTTTGTGTTATGTTATGTTTTGTGTTATGTTTTGTGTAATGTTATGTTGTGTGTTATGTTATGTTTTGTGCTATGTTATGTTTTGTGTTGTGTTATGTTATGTTTTGTGTTGTGTTATGTTATGTTATCTTTTGTGTTATGTTATGTTATGTAATATTTTGTGTTGTGTTATGTTATGTTATGTTATGTTTTGTGTTATGTTATGTTTTGTGTTGTGTTAGGTTATGTTATGTTTTGCGTTATGTTATTTTTTGTGTTATGTTATGTTACATTTTGTGTTATGTTATGTTATGTTATGTTTTGTGTTATGTTATGTTATGTTTTGTGTTATGTTATGTTATGTTTTGTGTTATGTAATGTTTTGTGTTATGCTATGTTTTGTGTTATGTTATGTTTTGTGTTATGTTGTGTTTTGTCATATGTTATGTTTTGTTTTGTGTTATGTTTTGTGTTATGTCTTGTGTTATGTTATGTTATGTCTAGTGCTGTGTTATGTTTTGTGTTATGTTTTGTGTTGTGTTGTGTTGTGTTATGTTTTGTGTTGTGTTATGCTATGTTTTGTGTTATGTTATGTTTTGTGTTGTGTAATGTTATGTTTTGTGTTATGTTATGTTAGTTTTTATGTTATGTTATGTTTTGTGTTATATTATGTTATGTTTTGTGTTATGTTATGTTATGTTATGTTTTGTGTTATGTTATGTATTGTGTTATGTTATGTTATGTTCTGTGTTGTGTTTTGTTATGTTCTGTGTTGTGTTATGTTATGTTTTGTGTTGTGTTATGTTATGTGTTGTGATATGTTTTGTTTTGTGTTATGTTATGTTTTGTGTTATGTTATGTTTTGTGTTGTGTTGTGTTATGTTATGTTATATTTTATGTTATGTTTTGTGTTGTGTTATGTTATGTTTTGTGTTATGTTATGTTATGTTATGTTTTGTGTTATTTTATGTTATGTTATGTTTTGTGTTATGTTATGTTATGTTTTGTGTTATGTTATGTTTTGTGATATGTTATGTTTTGTGTTGTGTTATGTTATGTTTTGTGTTGTGTTATGTTTTGTGTTGTGTTGTTATGTTTTGTGTTATGTTATGTTTTGTGTTATGTTATGTTTTGTTTTGTGTTATCTTATGTTTTGTGTTATGTTATGTTTTGTGTTATGTTGTGTTATGTTTTGTGTTGTGTTATGTTATGTTTTGTGTTATGTTATGTTATGTTTTGTGTTGTGTTATGTTATGTTTAGTGCTACGTTATGTTTTGTGTTATGATATGTTATGTTTTGTGTTATGTTATGTTTTGTGTTGTGTTATATTATGTTATGTTTTGTGTTGTGTTATGTTATGTTTTGTGTTATGTTATGTTATGTTATGTTTTGTAATGTGTTATGTTATGTTTTGTGTTATGTTATGTTTTGTGTTATGTTATGTTTTGTGTTGTTTTATGTTATGTTTTGTGTTATGTTATGTTTTGTGTAGTATTATGTTATGTTATGTAATGTTTTGTGTTATGTTATGTTTTGGGTTGTGTTATGTTATGTTACGTTAAGTTATGTCATGTGTTATGTTATGTTTTGTGTTGTGTTATGTTTTGTGTTGTGTTATTTTATGTTTTGTGTTATGTTATGTTATGTTTTATGTTATGTTTTGTGTTATGTTATGTGTTATGTTATGTTTTGTGTTGTGTTATGTCTTGTGTTATGTTATGTTTTGTGTTATGTTATGTTTTGTGTTGTGTTATGTTATGTTTTGTGTTATGTTATGTTTTGTGTTATGGTATATTTTGTGTTGTGTTATGTTATGTTTTGTGTTATGTTATGTTATGTTTTGTGTTGTGTTATGTTATGTTTTGTGTTATGTTATGTTATGTTTTGTGTTATGTTATGTTTTGTGTTATGTAATGTTTTGTGTTATTTTATGTTAGGTTATGCTTTGTGTTGTGTTATGTTATGTTTTGTGTTATGTTATGTTTTGTGTTGCGTTATGTTATGTTTTGTGTTATGTCATGTTTTGTGTTGTGTTATGTTATGTTATGTTTTGTGTTATGTTATGTTTTGTGTTATGTTATGTTTTGTTTTGTGTTATCTTATGTTTTGTGTTATGTTATGTTTTGTGTTATGTTATGTTATGTTTTGTGTTGTGTTATGTTATGTTACGTTTTGTGTTGTGTTATGTTATGTTTTGTGTTATGTTATGGTTTGTGTTGTGTTATGTTATGTTTTGTGTTATGTTATGTTTTGTGTTAGGTTATGTTTTGTGTTATGTTGTGTTTTGTGTTATGTTATGTTTTGTGTTATGTTTTGTGTTATGTTATGTTTTGTGTTATGTTATGTTATATTTTGTGTTATGTTATGTTTTGTGTTATGTTATGTAATGTTTTGTGTTATGTTATGTTATGTTTTGTGTTATGTTATGTTTTGTGTTATGTTATGTTATGTTATGTTATGTTATGTTATGTTTTGTGTTGTGTTATGTTATGCTTTGTGTTGTGTTATGTTATGTTATGTTTTGTGTTATGTTTTGTGTTATGTTATGTTTTGTGTTATGTTATGTTATGTTTTGTGTTGTGTTATGTTATGTTTTGTGTTATGTTATGTTATGTTATGTTAAGTTATGTATTGTGTTATGTTATGTTTTGTGTTATGTTATTTTTTGTGTTATGTTATGTTATGTTTTGTGTTATGTTATGTTATGTTTTGTGATATGTTATGTGTTGTGTTATGTTATTTTTGTGTTATGTTATGTTTTGTGTTATGTTATGTTATGTTTTGTGTTATGCTATGTTATGTTATGTTATGTTTTGTGATATGTTATGTTATGTTATCTCTTATGTTATGTTATGTTATTTTTGTGTTATGTTATGTTTTGTGTTATGATGTGTTACGTTATGTTATGTTTTGTGTTATTTTATGTTTTGTGCTATGTTATGTTATGTTCTGTGTTATGTTATATTATGTTTTGTGTTGTGTTATGTTATGTTATGTTTTGTGTTGTGTTATGTTATGTTACGTTTTGTGTTGTGTTATGTTATGTTTTGTGTTATGCTATGTTATCTTTTGTGTTATGTTATGTTATGTAATGTTTTGTGTTGTGTTATGTTATGTTTTGTGTTATGTTGTTTTGTGTTGTGTTATGTTATGTTTTGTGATATGTTATGTTTTCTGTTGTTTTGTTATGTTTTGTGTTATGTTATGGCTTGTGTTGTGTTATGTTATGTTTTGTGTTGTGTTATGTTTTGTGTTGTGTTGTGTTGTGTTTTGTGTTGTGTTGTGTTTTGTTTTGTGTTGTGTTGTGTTATGTTTTGTGTTGTGTTATGCTATGTTTTGTGTTATGTTATGTTTTGTGTTGTGTTATGTTATGTTTTGTGTTATGTTATGTTATGTTTTGTGTTATGATCTGTTATGTTAAGTTTTGAGCTGTGTTATGTTATGTTTTGTGTTGTGTTTTGTTATGTTATGTTTTGTGTTATGTTATGTTTTGTGTTATGTTATGTTATGTTTTGTGTTATGATCTGTTATGTTAAGTTTTGAGCTGTGTTATGTTATGTTTTGTGTTGTGTTTTGTTATGTTATGTTTTGTGTTATGTTATGTTTTGTGTTATGTTATGTTATGTTTTAGGTTATGTTATGTTATGTTTTAGGTTATGTTATGTTATGTTTTGTGTTTTGTTATGTTATGTTTTGTGTTATATTATGTTATGTTTTGTGTTATGCTATGTTTTGTGTTGTGTTATGTTAACTTATGTTATGTTTTGTGTTATGTTATGTTTTGTGTTGTGTTATGTTATGTTTTGTGTTGTGTTATGTTATGTTTTGTGTTGTGTTATGTTATGTGTTGTGTTATGTTATGTTTTGTGTTATGTTTTGTGTTATGTTATGTTTTGTGTTGTGTTATGTTATGTTATGCTATATTTTGTGTTAAGTTTTGTGTTGTGTTATGTTATGTGTTATGTTATGTTTTGTGTTATGCTATGTTTTGTGTTGTGTTATGTTATGTTTTGTGTTATGTTATGTTTTGTGTTATGTTATGTTATGTTCTGAGTTATGTTATGTTTTGTGTTATGTTATATTTTGTACTATGTTATGTTTTGTGTTATGTTATGTTTTGTGTTATGTTATGTTTTGTGTTATGTTATGTTTTGTGTAATGTTATGTTGTGTGTTATGTTATGTTTTGTGTTATGTTATGTTTTGTGTTGTGTTGTGTTATGTTATGCTTTGTGTTGTGTTATGTTATGTTATCTTTTGTGTTATGTTATGTTATGTAATATTTTGTGTTGTGTTATGTTATGTTATGTTTTGTGTTATGTTATGTTTTGTGTTGTGTTAGGTTATGTTATGTTTTGTGTTATGTTATTTTTTGTGTTATGTTATGTTACATTTTGTGTTATGTTATGTTATGTTTTGTGTTATGTTATGTTATGTTTTGTGTTATGTTATGTTATGTTTTGTGTTATGTTATGTTTTGTGTTATGCTATGTTTTGTGTTGTTATGTTTTGTGTTATGTTGTGTTTTGTGATATGTTATGTTTTGTTTTGTGTTATGTTTTGTGTTATGTTTTGTGTTATGTTATTTTATGTCTAGTGCTGTGTTATGTTTTGTGTTGTGTTGTGTTATGTTTTGTGTAGTGTTGTGTTGTGTTGTGTTATGTTTTGTGTTGTGTTATGCTATGTTTTGTGTTATGTTTTGTGTTGTGTAATGTTATGTTTTGTGTTATGTTATGTTAGTTTTTATGTTATGTTATGTTATGTTTTGTGTTGTGTTATGTTATGTTTTGTGTTGTGTTTTGTTATGTTATGTTTTGTATTATGTTATGTTTTGTGTTATGTTATGTTTTAGGTTATGTTATGTTATGTTTTGTTTTAGGTTATGTTATCTTATGTTTTGTGTTATGTTATGTTATGTTATGTTATGTTTTGTGTTATATTATGTTATGTTTTGTGTTATGTTATGTTTTGTGTTGTGTTATGTTATGTTATGTTATGTTTTGTGTTATGTTATGTATTGTGTTATGTTATGTTATGTTCTGTGTTGTGTTATGTTATGTTCTGTGTTGTGTTATGTTATGTTTTGTGTTGTGTTATGTTATGTGTTGTGATGTGTTTTGTTTTGTGTTATGTTATGTTTTGTGTTGTGTTGTGTTATGTTATGTTATATTTTATGTTATGTTTTGTGTTGTGTTATGTTATGTTTTGTGTTATTTTATGTTATGTTATGTTTTGTGTTATGTTATGTTTTGTGTTATTTTATGTTATGTTATGTTTTGTGTTATGTTATGTTATGTTTTGTGTTATGTTATGTTTTGTGTTATGTTATGTTTTGTGTTGTGTTATGTTATGTTTTGTGTTGTGTTATGTTTTGTGTTGTGTTATGTTATGTTTTGTGTTATGTTATGTTTTGTGTTATGTTATGTTTTGTGTTATGTTATGTTTTGTTTTGTGTTATGTTATGTTTTGTGTTATGTTATGTTTTGTGTTATGTTGTGTTATGTTTTGTGTTGTGTTATGTTATGTTTTGTGTTATGTTATGTTATGTTATATTTTGTGTTATGTTATGTTATGTTTTGTGTTGTGTTATGTTATGTTTAGTTCTATGTTATGTTTTGTGTTATGATATGTTATGTTTTGTGTTATGTTATGTTATGTTTTGTGTTATGTTATGTTATGTTTTGTGTTATGTTATGTTATGTTTTGTGTTATATTATGTTATGTTTTGTGTTATGCTATGTTTTGTGTTGTGTTATGTTATGTTATGTTATGTTTTGTGTTATGTTATGTTTTGTGTTGTGTTATGTTATGTTTTGTGTTGTGTTATGTTATGTTTTGTGTTGTGTTATGTTATGTGTTGTGTTATGTTATGTTTTGTGTTATGTTTTGTGTTATGTTATGTTTTGTGTTGTGTTATGTTATGTTATGCTATATTTTGTGTTAAGTTTTGTGTTGTGTTATGTTATGTGTTGTGTTATGTTTTGTGTTATGCTATGTTTTGTGTTGTGTTATGTTATGTTTTGTGTTGTGTTATGTTTTGTGTTGTGTTATGTTATGTTTTGTGTTATGTTATGTTATGTTATATTTTGTGTTATGTTATGTTATGTTTTGTGTTGTGTTATGTTATGTTTAGTTCTATGTTATGTTTTGTGTTATGATATGTTATGTTTTGTGTTATGTTATGTTATGTTTTGTGTTATGTTATGTTATGTTTTGTGTTATGTTATGTTATATTTTGTGTTATGTTATGTTATGTTTTGTGTTGTGTTATGTTATGTTTAGTTCTATGTTATGTTTTGTGTTATGATATGTTATGTTTTGTGTTATGTTATGTTATGTTTTGTGTTATGTTATGTTATGTTTTGTGTTATGTTATGTTATGTTTTGTGTTATATTATGTTATGTTTTGTGTTATGCTATGTTTTGTGTTGTGTTATGTTATGTTATGTTATGTTTTGTGTTATGTTATGTTTTGTGTTGTGTTATGTTATGTTTTGTGTTGTGTTATGTTATGTTTTGTGTTGTGTTATGTTATGTGTTGTGTTATGTTATGTTTTGTGTTATGTTTTGTGTTATGTTATGTTTTGTGTTGTGTTATGTTATGTTATGCTATATTTTGTGTTAAGTTTTGTGTTGTGTTATGTTATGTGTTGTGTTATGTTTTGTGTTATGCTATGTTTTGTGTTGTGTTATGTTATGTTTTGTGTTATGTTATGTTTTGTGTTATGTTATGTTATGTTCTGAGTTATGTTATGTTTTGTGTTATGTTATATTTTGTATTATGTTATGTTTTGTGTTATGTTATGTTTTGTGTTATGTTATGTTTTGTGTTATGTTTTGTGTAATGTTATGTTGTGTGTTATGTTATGTTTTGTGTTATGTTATGTTTTGTGTTGTGTTATGTTATGTTTTGTGTTGTGTTATGTTATGTTATCTTTTGTGTTATGTTATGTTATGTAATATTTTGTGTTGTGTTATGTTATGTTATGTTGTGTTTTGTGTTATGTTATGTTTTGTGTTGTGTTAGGTTATGTTATGTTTTGTGTTATGTTATGTTACGTTTTGTGTTATGTTATGTTATGTTTTGTGTTATGTTATGTTTTGTGTTATGCTATGTTTTGTGTTATGTTATGTTTTGTGTTATGTTGTGTTTTGTGATATGTTATGTTTTGTTTTGTGTTATGTTTTGTGTTATGTTTTGTGTTATGTTATGTTATGTCTAGTGCTGTGTTATGTTTTGTGTTGTGTTGTGTTATGTTTTGTGTTGTGTTGTGTTATGTTTTGTGTTGTGTTATGCTATGTTTTGTGTTATGTTATGTTTTGTGTTGTGTAATGTTATGTTTTGTGTTATGTTATGTTAGTTTTTATGTTATGTTATGTTATGTTTTGTGTTGTGTTATGTTTTGTGTTGTGTTTTGTTATGTTATGTTTTGTATTATGTTATGTTTTGTGTTATGTTATGTTTTAGGTTATGTTATGTTATGTTTTGTTTTAGGTTATGTTATCTTATGTTTTGTGTTATGTTATGTTGTTATGTTTTGTGTTATATTATGTTATGTTTTGTGTTATGTTATGTTTTGTGTTGTGTTATGTTATGTTATGTTATGTTTTGTGTTATGTTATGTATTGTGTTATGTTATGTTATGTTCTGTGTTGTGTTATGTTATGTTCTGTGTTGTGTTATGTTATGTTTTCTGTTGTGTTATGTTATGTGTTGTGATATGTTTTGTTTTGTGTTATGTTATGTTTTGTGTTATGTTATGTTTTGTGTTGTGTTGTGTTATGTTATGTTATGTTATATTTTATGTTATGTTTTGTGTTGTGTTATGTTATGTTTTGTGTTATGTTATGTTATGTTATGTTTTGTGTTATTTTATGTTATGTTATGTTTTGTGTTATGTTATGTTATGTTTTGTGTTATGTTATGTTTTGTGTTATGTTATGTTTTGTGTTGTGTTATGTTATGGTTTGTGTTGTGTTATGTTTTGTGTTGTGTTATGTTATGTTTTGTGTTATGTTATGTTTTGTGTTATGTTATGTTTTGTTTTGTGTTATCTTATGTTTTGTGTTATGTTATGTTTTGTGTTATGTTGTGTTATGTTTTGTGTTGTGTTATGTTATGTTTTGTGTTATGTTATGTTATGTTATATTTTGTGTTATGTTATGTTATGTTTTGTGTTGTGTTATGTTATGTTTTGTGTTATGCTATGTTATGTTATGTTATGTTTTGTGTTATGTTTGTTTTGTGTTGTGTTATGTGTTATGCTATGTTATGTTATGTTATGTTTAGTGCTACGTTATGTTTTGTGTTATGATATGTTATGTTTTGTGTTATGTTATGTTTTGTGTTGTGTTATATTATGTTGTTTTGTGTTGTGTTATGTTATGTTTTGTGTTATGTTATGTTATGTTATGTTTTGTGTTGTGTTATGTTATGTTTTGTGTTATGTTATGTTTTGTGTTATGTTATGTTTTGTGTTGTGTTATGTTATGTTTTGTGTTATGTTATGTTTTGTGTAGTGTTATGTTATGTTATGTAATGTTTTGTGTTATGTTATGTTTTGTGTTGTGTTATGTTATGTTACGTTAAGTTATGTCATGTTTTATATTATGTTTTGTGTTGTTTTATGTTTTGTGTTGTGTTATGTTATGTTTTGTGTTATGTTATGTTATGTTTTATGTTATGTTTTGTGTTATGTTATGTTATGTTATGTTTTGTGTTGTGTTATGTCTTGTGTTATGTTATGTTTTGTGTTATGTTATGTTTTGTGTTGTGTTATGTTATGTTTTGTGTTATGTTATGTTTTGTGTTATGGTATATTTTGTGTTGTGTTATGTTATGTTATGTCTTGTGTTATGTTATGTTATGTTTTGTGTTGTGTTATGTTATGTTTTGTGTTATGTTATGTTATGTTTTGTGTTATGTTATGTTATGTTTTGTGTTATGTAATGTTTTGTGTTATTTTATGTTAGGTTATGCTTTGTGTTGTGTTATGTTATGTTTTGTGTTATGTTATGTTTTGTGTTGCGTTATGTTATGTTTTGTGTTATGTCATGTTTTGTGTTGTGTTATGTTATGTTATATTTTGTGTTATGTTATGTTTTGTTTTGTGTTATCTTATGTTTTGTGTCATGTTATGTTTTGTGTTATGTTATGTTATGTTTTGTGTTGTGTTATGTTATGTTACGTTTTGTGTTGTGTTATGTTATGTTTTGTGTTATGTTATGGTTTATGTTGTGTTATGTTATGTTTTGTGTTATGTTATGTTTTGTGTTAGGTTATATTTTGTGTTATGTTGTGTTTTGTGTTATGTTATGTTTTGTGTTATGTTTTGTGTTATGTTTTGTGTTATGTTATGTTATATTTTGTGTTATGTTATGTTTTGTGTTATGTTATGTAATGTTTTGTGTTATGTTATGTTATGTTTTGTGTTATGTTATGTTTTGTGTTATGTTATGTTATGTTATGTTATGTTATGTTATGTTATGTTATGTTATGTTATGTTATGTTATGTTATGTTATGTTATGTTATGTTATGTTATGTTATGTTATGTTATGTTATGTTTTGTGTTGTGTTATGTTATGCTTTGTGTTGTGTTATGTTATGTTATGTTTTGTGTTATGTTTTGTGTTATGTTATGTTTTGTGTTATGTTATGTTATGTTATGTTTTGTGTTGTGTTATGTTATGTTTTGTGTTATGTTATGTTATGTTATGTTATGTTATGTATTGTGTTATGTTATGTTATGTTTTGTGTTATGTTATTTTTTGTGTTATGTTATGTTTTGTGTTATGTTATGTTATGTTTTGTGATATGTTATGTGTTGTGTTATGTTATTTTTGTGTTATGTTATGTTTTGTGTTATGTTATGTTATGTTTTGTGTTATGCTATGTTATGTTATGTTATGTTTTGTGTTATGTTATGTTATGTTATCTCTTATGTTATGTTATGTTATTTTTGTGTTATGTTATCTTTTGTGTTATGATGTGTTACGTTATGTTATGTTTTGTGTTATTTTATGTTTTGTGCTATGTTATGTTATGTTCTGTGTTATGTTATATTATGTTTTGTGTTGTGTTATGTTATGTTATGTTTTGTGTTGTGTTATGTTATGTTTTGTGTTATGTTTTGTCTTGTGTTAATGCTATGTTTTGTGTTATGTTTTGTGTTGTGTTATGTTATGTTTTGTTTTATGTTATGTTTTGTGTTATGTTTTGTGTTATGTTATGTCTTGTGTTGTGTTATGTTATGTTATGTTATGTTTTGTGTTATGTTATGTGTTGTGTTATGTTATGTTATGTTATGTTATGTGTTATGTTATGTTATTTTACGTTATGTTTTGTGTTATGTTATGTTTTGTGTTGTGTTATGTTATGTGTTATATTATGTTTTGTGTTATGCTATGTTTTGTGTTGTGTTATGTTATGTTTTGTGTTATGTTATGTTTTGTGTTATGTTATGTATTGTGTTATGTTATGTTTTGTGTTGTGTTATGTTATGTTTTGTGTTATGTTATGTTTTGTTTTGTGTTATGTTATGTTTTGTGTTGTGTTATGTTATGTTTTGTGTTATGCTATGTTTTGTGTTGTGTTATGTTATGTTTTGTGTTATGTTATGTTTTGTGTTATGTTATGTTTTGTTATGTGTTATCTTATGTTATGTTTTGTGTTATGTTATGTTTTGTGTTGTGTTATGTTATGTTTTGTGTTATGCTATGTTTTGTGTTGTGTTATGTTATGTTTTGTGTTATGTTATGTTTTGTGTTATGTTATGTTTTGTGTTAGTATATGTTATGTTTTGTGTTAGTATATGTTATGTTTTGTGTTAGTATATGTTATGTTTTGTGTTAGTATATGTTATGTTTTGTGTTATGTTATGTTATGTTTTGTGTTATGTTATGTTATGTTATGTTATGTTATGTTTTGTGGTGTTGTGTTGTGTTGTGTTATGTGTTGTGTTGTGTTATGTTATGTTATGTGTTGTGTTTTGTTATGTTTTGTGTTGTGTTATGTTATGTTTTGTGTTATGTTATGTTTTGTGTTGTGTTATGTTTTGTGTTGTGTTATGTTATGTTATGTTATGTTATGTTATGTTATGTTATGTTAAGTTATGTTATATTGTGATGTGTTGTGTTGTGTTATGTTGTGTTTTGTGTTGTGTTATGTTATGTTATGTTATGTTATGTTTTGTATTGTGTTATTATATGTTATGTTTTGTGTTATGTTATGTTTTGTGTTGTGTTATGTTATATGTTATGTTTTGTGTTATGTTATGTTTTGTGTTGTGTTATGTTATGAGTTATGTTATGTTTTGTGTTATGTTTGTTTTGTGTTGTGTTATGTGTTATGTTATGTTTTGTGTTATGTTATGTTTAGTGTTATGTTATGTTATGTTTTGTGTTATGTTATGGTTTGTGTTATGTTATGTTTTGTTTTGTGTTATGTTTTGTGTTGTGTTATGTTATGTTTTGTGCTATGTTATGTTTTGTTTTGTGTTGTGTTATGTTATGTTATGTTTTGTGTTATGTTATGTTTTGTGTTGTGTTATGTTATATGTTATGTTTTGTGTTATGTTATGTTTTGTGTTGTGTTATGTATTAGTTATGTTATGTATTGTGTTATGTTATGTTTTGTGTTGTGTTATGTGTTATGTTATGTTTTGTGTTGTTATGTTTTGTGTTATGTTATGTTATGTTTTGTGTTATGTTATGTTTTGTGTTATGTTATGTTTTGTTTTGTGTTATGTTTTGTGTAGTGTTATGTTATGTTTTGTGCTATGTTATGTTTTGTTTTCTGTTATGTTTTGTGTTATCTTATGTTTTGTGTTTTGTTTTGTGTTATGTTTTGTGTTATGTTATGTTTTGTGTAACGTTATGTTATGTTAAGTTTTGTGTTATGTTATATTTTGTGTTATGTTATGTTTTGTGTTATGTTATGTTTTGTGTTATGTTATGTTATGTTTTGTGTTATGTTATGTTTTGTGTTGTGTTATGTTGTGTGTTGTGTTATGTTTTGTGTTGTGTTATGTTATGTTTTGTGTTATGTTATGTTTTGTGTTATGTTATGTTATGTTTTGTGTTATGTTATGTTATGTTATGTTATGTTTTGTGTTACGTTATGTTATGTTTTGTGTTGTGTTATGTTTTGTGTTGTGTTGTGTTATGTTTTGTGTTGTGTTATGTTATGTTATGTTATGTATTGTGTTTTGTTATTTTATGTTTTGTGTTATGTGTTGTGTTATGTTATGTTTTGTGTTGTGTTATGTTATGTTGTGTTGTGTTATGTTTTGTGTTGTGTTATGTTTCGTGTTATGTTATGTTTTGTGTTATGTTATGTTATTTTATGTTTTGTGTTATGTTATGTTTTGTGTTGTATTATGTTATGTTTTGTGTTGTGTTGTGTTAAGTTTTGTGTTGTGTTGTGTTATGCTTTGTGTTGTGTTATGTTATGTTTAGTGTTATGATATGTTATCTTTTGTGTTATGTTATGTTTTGTGTTATGTTATGTTATGTTTTGTGTTATGTTATGTTTTGTGTTATGTTATGTTATGTGTTGTGTTGTGTTATGTTTTGTGTTGTGTTATGTTATGTTTTGTGTTGTGTTATGTTATGTTATGTTTTGTGTTGTGTTATGTTATGCTTTTATTTTGTTTTGTGTTATGTTATGTTATGTTTTGTGTTATGTTATGTTTTGTGTTATGTTATGTTTTGTGTTATGTTATGTTATGTGTTATGTTATGTTATGTTATGCTATGTTTTGTGTTGTGTTATGTTATGTTTTGTGTTTTGTTATGTTTTGTGTTGTGTTATGTTATGTTTTGTGTTATGTTTTGTGTTGTGTTGTGTTATGTTTTGTGTTGTGTTATGTTTTGTGTTATGTTATGTTATGTTATGTTTTGTGTTATGTTATGTTTTGTGTTATGTTATGTTATGTGTTAGTATATGTTATGTTTTGTGTAAGTATATGTTATGTTCTGTGTTGTGTTATGTTATGTTATGTTTTGTGTTATGTTATGTTATGTTATGTTTTGTGTTATGTTATGTTATGTTATGTTATGTTATGTTATGTTATGTTATGTTAAGTTATGTTATGTTATGTTATGTTTTGTGTTATGTTATGTTATGTTTTGTGTTATGTTATGTTTTGTGTTGTGTTGTGTTATGTTATGTTATGTTTTGTGTTATGTTATGTTTTGTGTTATGTTATGTTTTGTGTTATGTTATGTTTTGTGTTATGTTATGTTTTGTGTGGTGTTATGTTATGTGTTATGTTATTTTTGTGTTATGTTATGTTTTGTGTTATGTTATGTTTTGTGTTATGTTATGTTTTGTGTTATGTTATGTTTTGTTTTGTGTTATGTCTTGTGTTGTGTTATGCTATGTTTTGTGTTATGTTATGTTTTGTTTTGTGTTATGCTTTATGTTGTGTTATGTTTTGTGTTGTGTTATGTTATATGTTATGTTTAGTGTTATGTTATGTTTTGTGTTGTGTTATGTTATGTTGTGATGTGATGTGTTGTGTTATGTTGTGTTTTGTGTTGTGTTATGTTATGTTATGTTTTGTGTTGTGTTATGTTATGTTATGTTATGTTTTGTGTTATGTTATGTTTTGTGTTGTGTTATGTTATATGTTATGTTTTGTGTTATGTTATGTTTTGTGTTGTGTTATGTTATGTGTTATGTTATGTTTTGTGTTATGTTATGTTTTGTGTGGTTTTATGTTATGTGTTATGTTATTTTTGTGTTATGTTATGTTTTGTGTTATGTTATGTTTTGTGTTATGTTATGTTTTGTGTTATGATATGTTTTGTTTTGTGTTATGTTTTGTGTTGTGTTATGTTATGTTTTGTGTTATGTTATGTTTTGTTTTGTGTTATGTTTTGTGTTGTGTTATGTTATGTTTTGTGTTATGTTATTTTTAGTGTTATGTTATGTTATGTTAAGTTTTGTGTTATGTTATGTTTTGTGTTATGTTATGTTTTGTGTTATGTTATGTTTTGTGTTATGTTATATTTGTGTTATGTTATGTTATGTTTTGTGTTATGTTAGTTATGTGTTGTGTTGTGTTATGTTTTGTGTTGTGTTATGTTTTGTGTTGTGTTATGTTAAGTTATGGTATGTTTTGTGTTATGTTATGTTTTGTGTTGTGTTGTGCTATGTTAGGTTATGTTTTGTGTTATGTTATGTTTTGTGTTGTGTTATGTTATGTTATGCTTTGTGTTGTGTTATGTTATGTTTTGTGTTATGTTTTGTGTTGTGTTATGTTATGTTTTGTGTTGTGTTATGTTATGATTTGTGTTATGTTATGTTTTGTGTTGTGTTATGTTATGTTATTTTTTGTGTTATGTTATGTTTTGTGTTATGTTATGTTTTGTGTTATGTTATGTTATGTGTTGTAATGTTATGTTTTGTGTTGTGTTATGTTATGTTATATTTTGTATTCTGTTATGTTTTGTGTTGTGTTATGTTATGTTTTGTGTTGTGTTATGTTTTGTGTTGTGTTATGTTATGTTATGTTTTGTGTTATGTTATGTTTTGTGTTGTGTTATGTTATGTGTTGTTTTATGTTATGTTTTGTGTTGTGTTATGTTATGTTTTGTGTTATGTTATGTTTTGTGTTATGTTATGTTTTGTGTTGTGTTATGTTATGTTTTGTGTTGTGTTATGTTATGTTTTGTGTTGTGTTATGTTAAGTTATGTTTTGTTTTAAAATATGTTATGTTTTGTGTTAGTATATGTTATGTTTTGAGTTCGTATATGTTATGTTTTGTGTTGTGTTATGTTATGTTTTGTGTTATGTTATGTTTTGTGTTATGTTATGTTATGTTATGTTATGTTATGTTATGTTATGTTATGTTATGTTATGTTATGTTATGTTATGTTATGTTATGTTATGTTATGTTATGTTATGTTATGTTATGTTATGTTATGTTATGTTATGTTATGTTATGTTATGTTATGTTATGTTATGTTATGTTATGTTATGTTATGTTATGTTATGTTATGTTATGTTATGTTATGTTATGTTATGTTATGTTATGTTATGTTATGTTATGTTATGTTATGTTATGTTATGTTATGTTATGTTATGTTATGTTATGTTATGTTATGTTATGTTATGTTATGTTATGTTATGTTATGTTATGTTATGTTATGTTATATTATGTTATGTTATGTTATGTTATGTGATGTTATGTTATGTTATGTTATGTTATGTTATGTTATGTTATGTTATGTTATGTTATTTTATGTTATGTTATGTAATGTTATGTTATGTTATCTTATGTTATGTTATGCTATGCTATGCTATGTTATGTTATGTTATGTTATGTTATGTTATGTTACGTTATGTTATGTTATGTTATGTTATGTTATGTTATGTTATGTTATGTTATGTTATGTTATGTTATGTTATGTTATGTTATGTTATGTTATGTTATGTTATGTTATGTTATGTTATGTTATGTTATGCTATGCTATGTTATGTTATGTTATGTTATGTTATGTTATGTTATGTTATGTTATGTTATGTTATGTTATGTTATGTTATGTTATGTTATGTTATGTTATGTTATGTTATGTTATGTTATGTTAAGTTATGTTTTGTGTTATGTTATGTTTTGTGTTATGCTATTTTATGTTTTGTGTTATGTTATGTTTTGTGTTATGTTATGTGTTGTGTTATGTTATATTTTGTTTTGTGTTATGTTTTGTGTTATGTTATGTTATGTTTTGTGTTATGTTATGTTTTGTTTTGTGTTGTTTTGTGTTATGTTATGTTTTGTGTTATGTTATGTTTTGTGTTATGTTTTGTGCTATGTCATGTTTTGTGTAATGTTATGTTATGTTAAGTTTTGGGTTATGTTATATTTTGTGTTGTTATGTTTTGTGTTATGTTATGTTATGTTTTGTGTTATGTTATGTTATGTTTTGTGTTATGTTATGTTATGTTGTGTGTTGTGTTATGTTTTGTGTTGTGTTATGTTTTGTGTTGTGTTATGTTATGTTCTGTGTTATGTTATGTTTTGTGCTATGTTATGTTATGTTTTGTGTTATGTTATGTTATGTTTTGTGTTATGTTATGTTATGTTTTGTGTCATGTTATGTTATGTTATGTTTTGTGTTACGTTATGTTATGTTTTGTGTTGTGTTGTGTTATGTTTTATGTTATGTTATGTTTTGTGTTTTGTTATGTTATGTTTTGTGTTATGTGTTGTGTTATGTTATGTTTTGTGTTGTGTTATGTTATGTTGTGTTGTGTTGTGTTATGTTTTGTGTTGTGTTATGTTTCGTGTTATGTTATGTTTTGTGTTATGTTAAGTTATTTTATGTTTTGTGTTGTTATGTTTTGTGTTGTGTTGTGTTATGTTATGTTTTGTGTTGTGTTAAGTTTTGTGTTGTGTTGTGTTATGCTTTGTGTTGTGTTATGTTATGTTTAGTGTTATGTTATGTTATCTTTGTGTTATGTTCTGTTATGTTTTGTGTTATGTTATGTTATGTTATGTGTTATGTTATGTTTTGTGTTATGTTATGTTATGTGTTGTGTTATGTTATGTTTTGTGTTGTGTTATGTTATGTTTTGTGTTATGTTATGTTATGTTTTGTGTTGTGTTATGTTATGTTATGTTATGTTTTGTGTTGTGTTATGTAATGTTTTTATTTTGTTTTGTGTTATGTTATGTTATTTTTTGTGTTATGTTATGTTTTGTGTTATGTTATGTTTTGTGTTATGTTATGTTATGTGTTATGTTATGTTATGCTATGTTTTGTGTTGTGTTATGTTATCTTTTGTGTTCTGTTATGTTCTGTGTTGTGTTATGTTATGTTTTGTGTTATGTTTTGTGTTATGTTTTGTGTTGTGTTATGTTTTGTGTTGTGTTATGTTTCGTGTTATGTTATGTTTTGTGTTATGGTATGTTATGCTATTTTATGTTTTGTGTTATGTTATGTTTTGTGTTGTGTTATGTTATGTTTTGTGTTGTGTTGTGTTATGCTTTGTGTTGTGTTATGTTTTGTGTTGTGTTATGTTATTTTTTGTTATGCTTTGTGTTATGTTATGTTATGTTTTGTGTTATGTTATGTTTTGTATTTTGTTATGTTTTGTGTTATGTTATGTTATGTTTTGAGTTGTGTTATGTAATGTTTTGTGTTGTGCTATGTTATGTTATGTTTTGTGTTATGTTATGTTTTGTGTTGTGATAAGTTTTGTGTTGTGTTGTGTTATGCTTTGTGTTGTGTTATGTTATGTTTAGTGTTATGATATGTTATCTTTTGTGTTATGTTATGTTTTGTGTTATGTTATGTTATGTTTTGTGTTATGTTATGTTTTGTGTTATGTTATGTTATGTGTTGTGTTGTGTTATGTTTTGTGTTGTGTTATGTTATGTTTTGTGTTGTGTTATGTTATGTTATGTTTTGTGTTGTGTTATGTTATGCTTTTATTTTGTTTTATGTTATGTTATGTTATGTTTTGTGTTATGTTATGTTTTGTGTTATGTTATGTTTTGTGTTATGTTATGTTATGTGTTATGTTATGTTATGTTATGCTATGTTTTGTGTTGTGTTATGTTATGTTTTGTGTTTTGTTATGTTTTGTGTTGTGTTATGTTATGTTTTGTGTTATGTTTTGTGTAATGTTTTGTGTTGTGTTGTGTTATGTTTTGTGTTGTGTTATGTTTTGTGTTATGTTATGTTATGTTATGTTTTGTGTTATGTTATGTTTTGTGTTATGTTATGTTATGTTTTGTGTAAGTATATGTTATGTTCTGTGTTGTGTTATGTTATGTTCTGTTTTGTGTTATGTTATGTTATGTTATGTTTTGTGTTATGTTATGTTATGTTATGTTATGTTATGTTATGTTATGTTAAGTTATGTTATGTTATGTTATGTTTTGTGTTATGTTATGTTATGTTTTGTGTTATGTTATGTTTTGTGTTGTGTTGTGTTATGTGTTATGTTATGTTTTGTGTTATGTTATGTTTTGTGTTATGTTATGTTTTGTGTTATGTTATGTTTTGTGTTATGTTATGTTTTGTGTGGTGTTATGTTATGTGTTATGTTATTTTTGTGTTATGTTATGTTTTGTGTTATGTTATGTTTTGTGTTATGTTATGTTTTGTGTTATGTTATGTTTTGTTTTGTATTATGTCTTGTGTTGTGTTATGCTATGTTTTGTGTTATGTTATTTTTAGTGTTATGTTATGTTATGTTAAGTTTTGTGTTATGTTATGTTTTGTTTTGTGTTATGCTTTATGTTGTGTTATGTTTTGTGTTGTGTTATGTTATATGTTATGTTTAGTGTTATGTTATGTTTTGTGTTGTGTTATGTTATGTTGTGAAGTGTTGTGTTGTGTTATGTTGTGTTTTGTGTTGTCTTATGTTATGTTATGTTTTGTGTTGTGTTATGTTATGTTATGTTATGTTTTGTGTTATGTTATGTTTTGTGTTGTGTTATGTTATATGTTATGTTTTGTGTTATGTTATGTTTTGTGTTGTGTTATGTTATGTGTTATGTTATGTTTTGTGTTATGTTATGTTTTGTGTGGTTTTATGTTATGTGTTATGTTATTTTTGTGTTATGTTATGTTTTGTGTTATGTTATGTTTTGTGTTATGTTATGTTTTGTGTTATGATATGTTTTGTTTTGTGTTATGTTTTGTGTTGTGTTATGTTATGTTTTGTGTTATGTTATGTTTTGTTTTGTGTTATGTTTTGTGTTGTGTTATGTTATGTTTTGTGTTATGTTATTTTTAGTGTTATGTTATGTTATGTTAAGTTTTGTGTTATGTTATGTTTTGTGTTATGTTATGTTTTGTGTTATGTTATGTTTTGTGTTATTTTATATTTGTGTTATGTTATGTTATGTTTTGTGTTATGTTAGTTATGTGTTGTGTTGTGTTATGTTTTGTGTTGTGTTATGTTTTGTGTTGTGTTATGTTTTGTGTTGTGTTATGTTATGTTATGGTATGTTTTGTGTTATGTTATGTTTTGTGTTGTGTTGTGCTATGTTAGGTTATGTTTTGTGTTATGTTATGTTTTGTGTTGTGTTATGTTATGTTATGCTTTGTGTTGTGTTATGTTATGTTTTGTGTTATGTTTTGTGTTGTGTTATGTTATGTTTTGTGTTGTGTTATGTTATGATTTGTGTTATGTTATGTTTTGTGTTGTGTTATGTTATGTTATATTTTGTGTTATGTTATGTTTTGTGTTATGTTATGTTTTGTGTTATGTTATGTTATGTGTTGTAATGTTATGTTTTGTGTTGTGTTATGTTATGTTATATTTTGTATTCTGTTATGTTTTGTGTTGTGTTATGTTATGTTTTGTGTTATGTTTTGTGTTGTGTTATGTTTTGTGTTGTGTTATGTTATGTTATGTTTTGTGTTATGTTATGTTTTGTGTTGTGTTATGTTATGTGTTGTTTTATGTTATGTTTTGTGTTGTGTTATGTTATGTTTTGTGTTATGTTATGTTTTGTGTTATGTTATGTTTTGTGTTGTGTTATGTTATGTTTTGTGTTGTGTTATGTTAAGTTATGTTTTGTTTTAAAATATGTTATGTTTTGTGTTAGTATATGTTATGTTTTGTGTTCGTATATGTTATGTTTTGTGTTGTGTTATGTTATGTTTTGTGTTATGTTATGTTTTGTGTTATGTTATGTTATGTTATGTTATGTTATGTTATGTTATGTTATGTTATGTTATGTTATGTTATGTTATGTTATGTTATGTTATGTTATGTTATGTTATGTTATGTTATGTTATGTTATGTTATGTTATGTTATGTTATGTTATGTTATGTTATGTTATGTTATGTTATGTTATGTTATGTTATGTTATGTTATGTTATGTTATGTTATGTTATGTTATGTTATGTTATGTTATGTTATGTTATGTTATGTTATGTTATATTATGTTATGTTATGTTATGTTATGTGATGTTATGTTATGTTATGTTATGTTATGTTATGTTATGTTATGTTATGTTATGTTATGTTATGTGATGTTATGTTATTTTATGTTATGTTATATAATGTTATGTTATGTTATCTTATGTTATGTTATGCTATGCTATGCTATGTTATGTTATGTTATGTTATGTTACGTTATGTTATGTTATGTTATGTTATGTTATGTTATGTTATGTTATGTTATGTTATGTTATGTTATGTTATGTTATGTTATGTTATGTTATGTTATGTTATGTTATGTTATGTTATGTTATGTTATGTTATGTTATGTTATGTTATGTTATGTTATGCTATGTTATGTTATGTTATGTTATGTTATGTTATGTTATGTTATGTTATGTTATGTTATGTTATGTTATGTTATGTTATGTTATGTTATGTTAAGTTATGTTTTGTGTTATGTTATGTTTTGTGTTATGCTATTTTATGTTTTGTGTTATGTTATGTTTTGTGTTATGTTATGTTTTGTGTTATGTTATATTTTGTTTTGTGTTATGTTTTGTGTTATGTTATGTTATGTTTTGTGTTATGTTATGTTTTGTGTTGTTTTGTGTTATGTTATGTTTTGTGTTATGTTATGTTTTGTGTTATGTTTTGTGCTATGTCATGTTTTGTGTAATGTTATGTTATGTTAAGTTTTGGGTTATGTTATATTTTGTGTTGTTATGTTTTGTGTTATGTTATGTTATGTTTTGTGTTATGTTATGTTATGTTGTGTGTTGTGTTATGTTTTGTGTTGTGTTATGTTTTGTGTTGTGTTATGTTATGTTCTGTGTTATGTTATGTTTTGTGCTATGTTATGTTATGTTTTGTGTTATGTTATGTTTTGTGTTATGTTATGTTATGTTTTGTGTCATGTTATGTTATGTTATGTTTTGTGTTACGTTATGTTATGTTCTGTGTTGTGTTATGTTATGTTTTGTGTTATGTTTTGTGTTATGTTTTGTGTTGTGTTATGTTTTGTGTTGTGTTATGTTTCGTGTTATGTTATGTTTTGTGTTATGGTATGTTATGCTATTTTATGTTTTGTGTTATGTTATGTTTTGTGTTGTGTTATGTTATGTTTTGTGTTGTGTTGTGTTATGCTTTGTGTTGTGTTATGTTTTGTGTTGTGTTATGTTATTTTTTGTTATGCTTTGTGTTATGTTATGTTATGTTTTGTGTTATGTTATGTTTTGTATTTTGTTATGTTTTGTGTTATGTTATGTTATGTTTTGAGTTGTGTTATGTAATGTTTTGTGTTGTGCTATGTTATGTTATGTTTTGTGTTATGTTATGTTTTGTGTTGTGATAAGTTTTGTGTTGTGTTGTGTTATGCTTTGTGTTGTGTTATGTTATGTTTAGTGTTATGATATGTTATCTTTTGTGTTATGTTATGTTTTGTGTTATGTTATGTTATGTTTTGTGTTATGTTATGTTTTGTGTTATGTTATGTTATGTGTTGTGTTGTGTTATGTTTTGTGTTGTGTTATGTTATGTTTTGTGTTGTGTTATGTTATGTTATGTTTTGTGTTGTGTTATGTTATGCTTTTATTTTGTTTTATGTTATGTTATGTTATGTTTTGTGTTATGTTATGTTTTGTGTTATGTTATGTTTTGTGTTATGTTATGTTATGTGTTATGTTATGTTATGTTATGCTATGTTTTGTGTTGTGTTATGTTATGTTTTGT
Source organism: Tenodera sinensis (assembly GCA_030765045.1). Lineage (NCBI taxonomy): Eukaryota > Metazoa > Arthropoda > Insecta > Mantodea > Mantidae > Tenodera > Tenodera sinensis. Next base: position 321,178 of record JAUKNM010000016.1, read on the forward strand.
GTTTTGTTATGTTTTGTGTTGTGTTATGTTATGTTTTGTGTTATGTTTTGTGTTATGTTTTGTGTTGTGTTGTGTTATGTTTTGTGTTGTGTTATGTTTTGTGTTATGTTATGTTATGTTATGTTTTGTGTTATGTTATGTTTTGTGTTATGTTATGTTATGTTTTGTGTAAGTATATGTTATGTTCTGTGTTGTGTTATGTTATGTTATGTTTTGTGTTATGTTATGTTATGTTATGTTTTGTGTTATGTTATGTTATGTTATGTTATGTTATGTTAAGTTATGTTATGTTATGTTATGTTTTGTGTTATGTTATGTTATGTTTTGTGTTATGTTATGTTTTGTGTTGTGTTGTGTTATGTGTTATGTTATGTTTTGTGTTATGTTATGTTTTGTGTTATGTTATGTTTTGTGTTATGTTATGTTTTGTGTTATGTTATGTTTTGTGTGGTGTTATGTTATGTGTTATGTTATTTTTGTGTTATGTTATGTTTTGTGTTATGTTATGTTTTGTGTTATGTTATGTTTTGTGTTATGTTATGTTTTGTTTTGTATTATGTCTTGTGTTGTGTTATGCTATGTTTTGTGTTATGTTATGTTTTGTTTTGTGTTATGCTTTATGTTGTGTTATGTTTTGTGTTGTGTTATGTTATATGTTATGTTTAGTGTTATGTTATGTTTTGTGTTGTGTTATGTTATGTTGTGAAGTGTTGTGTTGTGTTATGTTGTGTTTTGTGTTGTCTTATGTTATGTTATGTTTTGTGTTGTGTTATGTTATGTTATGTTATGTTTTGTGTTATGTTATGTTTTGTGTTGTGTTATGTTATATGTTATGTTTTGTGTTATGTTATGTTTTGTGTTGTGTTATGTTATGTGTTATGTTATGTTTTGTGTTATGTTATGTTTTGTGTGGTTTTATGTTATGTGTTATGTTATTTTTGTGTTATGTTATGTTTTGTGTTATGTTATGTTTTGTGTTATGTTATGTTTTGTGTTATGATATGTTTTGTTTTGTGTTATGTTTTGTGTTGTGTTATGTTATGTTTTGTGTTATGTTATGTTTTGTTTTGTGTTATGTTTTGTGTTGTGTTATGTTATGTTTTGTGTTATGTTATTTTTAGTGTTATGTTATGTTATGTTAAGTTTTGTGTTATGTTATGTTTTGTGTTATGTTATGTTTTGTGTTATGTTATGTTTTGTGTTATTTTATATTTGTGTTATGTTATGTTATGTTTTGTGTTATGTTAGTTATGTGTTGTGTTGTGTTATGTTTTGTGTTGTGTTATGTTTTGTGTTGTGTTATGTTTTGTGTTGTGTTATGTTATGTTATGGTATGTTTTATGTTATGTTATGTTTTGTGTTGTGTTGTGCTATGTTAGGTTATGTTTTGTGTTATGTTATGTTTTGTGTTGTGTTATGTTATGTTATGCTTTGTGTTGTGTTATGTTATGTTTTGTGTTATGTTTTGTGTTGTGTTATGTTATGTTTTGTGTTGTGTTATGTTATGATTTGTGTTATGTTATGTTTTGTGTTGTGTTATGTTATGTTATATTTTGTGTTATGTTATGTTTTGTGTTATGTTATGTTTTGTGTTATGTTATGTTATGTGTTGTAATGTTATGTTTTGTGTTGTGTTATGTTATGTTATATTTTGTATTCTGTTATGTTTTGTGTTGTGTTATGTTATGTTTTGTGTTATGTTTTGTGTTGTGTTATGTTTTGTGTTGTGTTATGTTATGTTATGTTTTGTGTTATGTTATGTTTTGTGTTGTGTTATGTTATGTGTTGTTTTATGTTATGTTTTGTGTTGTGTTATGTTATGTTTTGTGTTATGTTATGTTTTGTGTTATGTTATGTTTTGTGTTGTGTTATGTTATGTTTTGTGTTGTGTTATGTTAAGTTATGTTTTGTTTTAAAATATGTTATGTTTTGTGTTAGTATATGTTATGTTTTGTGTTCGTATATGTTATGTTTTGTGTTGTGTTATGTTATGTTTTGTGTTATGTTATGTTTTGTGTTATGTTATGTTATGTTATGTTATGTTATGTTATGTTATGTTATGTTATGTTATGTTATGTTATGTTATGTTATGTTATGTTATGTTATGTTATGTTATGTTATGTTATGTTATGTTATGTTATGTTATGTTATGTTATGTTATGTTATGTTATGTTATGTTATGTTATGTTATGTTATGTTATGTTATGTTATGTTATGTTATGTTATGTTATGTTATGTTATGTTATGTTATGTTATGTTATGTTATGTTATATTATGTTATGTTATGTTATGTTATGTGATGTTATGTTATGCTATGTTATGTTATGTTATGTTATGTTATGTTATGTTATGTTATGTGATGTTATGTTATTTTATGTTATGTTATATAATGTTATGTTATGTTATCTTATGTTATGTTATGCTATGCTATGCTATGTTATGTTATGTTATGTTATGTTACGTTATGTTATGTTATGTTATGTTATGTTATGTTATGTTATGTTATGTTATGTTATGTTATGTTATGTTATGTTATGTTATGTTATGTTATGTTATGTTATGTTATGTTATGTTATGTTATGTTATGTTATGTTATGTTATGTTATGTTATGTTATGTTATGTTATGTTATGCTATGTTATGTTATGTTATGTTATGTTATGTTATGTTATGTTATGTTATGTTATGTTATGTTATGTTATGTTATGTTATGTTATGTTAAGTTATGTTTTGTGTTATGTTATGTTTTGTGTTATGCTATTTTATGTTTTGTGTTATGTTATGTTTTGTGTTATGTTATGTTTTGTGTTATGTTATATTTTGTTTTGTGTTATGTTTTGTGTTATGTTATGTTATGTTTTGTGTTATGTTATGTTTTGTGTTGTTTTGTGTTATGTTATGTTTTGTGTTATGTTATGTTTTGTGTTATGTTTTGTGCTATGTCATGTTTTGTGTAATGTTATGTTATGTTAAGTTTTGGGTTATGTTATATTTTGTGTTGTTATGTTTTGTGTTATGTTATGTTATGTTTTGTGTTATGTTATGTTATGTTGTGTGTTGTGTTATGTTTTGTGTTGTGTTATGTTTTGTGTTGTGTTATGTTATGTTCTGTGTTATGTTATGTTTTGTGCTATGTTATGTTATGTTTTGTGTTATGTTATGTTTTGTGTTATGTTATGTTATGTTTTGTGTCATGTTATGTTATGTTATGTTTTGTGTTACGTTATGTTATGTTTTGTGTTGTGTTGTGTTATGTTTTATGTTATGTTATGTTTTGTGTTTTGTTATGTTATGTTTTGTGTTATGTGTTGTGTTATGTTATCTTTTGTGTTGTGTTATGTTATGTTGTGTTGTGTTGTGTTATGTTTTGTGTTGTGTTATGTTTCGTGTTATGTTATGTTTTGTGTTATGTTAAGTTATTTTATGTTTTGTGTTGTTATGTTTTGTGTTGTGTTGTGTTATGTTATGTTTTGTGTTGTGTTAAGTTTTGTGTTGTGTTGTGTTATGTTATGTTTAGTGTTATGTTATGTTATCTTTGTGTTATGTTCTGTTATGTTTTGTGTTATGTTATGTTATGTTATGTGTTATGTTATGTTTTGTGTTATGTTATGTTATGTGTTGTGTTATGTTATGTTTTGTGTTGTGTTATGTTATGTTATGTTTTGTGTTATGTTATGTTATGTTTTGTGTTGTGTTATGTTATGTTATGTTATGTTATGTTTTGTGTTGTGTTATGTTATGTTTTTATTTTGTTTTGTGTTATGTTATGTTATTTTTTGTGTTATGTTATGTTTTGTGTTATGTTATGTTTTGTGTTATGTTATGTTATGTGTTATGTTATGTTATGCTATGTTTTGTGTTGTGTTATGTTATCTTTTGTGTTCTGTTATGTTCTGTGTTGTGTTATGTTATGTTTTGTGTTATGTTTTGTGTTATGTTTTGTGTTATGTTTTGTGTTGTGTTATGTTTTGTGTTGTGTTATGTTTCGTGTTATGTTATGTTTTGTGTTATGGTATGTTATGCTATTTTATGTTTTGTGTTATGTTATGTTTTGTGTTGTGTTATGTTATGTTTTGTGTTGTGTTGTGTTATGCTTTGTGTTGTGTTGTGTTATGTTTTGTGTTGTGTTATGTTATTTTTTGTTATGCTTTGTGTTATGTTATGTTATGTTTTGTGTTATGTTATGTTTTGTATTTTGTTATGTGTTGTGTTATGTTATGTTATGTTTTGAGTTGTGTTATGTAATGTTTTGTGTTGTGCTATGTTATGTTATGTTTTGTGTTATGTTATGTTTTGTGTTGTGTTATGTTATGTTTTGTGTTGTGTTATGTTATGTTTTGTGTTATGTTTGTGTTGTGTTATGTTATGTTTTGTTTTGTGTTATGTTATCTTTTGTGTTATGTTATGTTTTGTATTGTGTTATGTTATGTTATATTTTGTGTTATGTTATGTTTTGTGTTATGTTATGTTTTGTGTTATGTTATGTTATGTGTTATGTTATGTTTTGTGTTGTGTTATGTTATGTTATGTTTTGTATTCTGTTATGTTTCGTGTTGTGATATGTTATGTTTTGTGTTATGTTTTGTGTTATATTTTGTGTTATTTTTGTGTTGTGTTATGTTTTGTGTTGTGTTATGTTTTGTGTTGTGTTATGTTATGTTATGTTATGTTATGTTATGTTATGTTTTGTGTTATGTTATGTTTTGTGTTGTGTTATGTTATGTGTTGTTTTATGTTATGTTTTGTGTTGTGTTATGTTATGTTTTGTGTTATGTAATGTTTTGTGTTATGTTATGTTTTGTGTTGTGTTATGTTATGTTTTGTGTTGTGTTATGTTATGTTTTGTGTTGTGTTATGTTATGTTATGTTTTGTGTTAGTATATGTTATGTTTATGTTAGTATATGTTATGTTTTGTGTTCGTATATGTTATGTTTTGTGTTGTGTTATGTTATGTTTTGTGTTATATTATGTTTTGTGTTATGTTATGTTATGTTATGTTATGTTATGTTATGTTATGTTATGTTATGTTATGTTATGTTATGTTATGTTATGTTATGTTATGTTATGTTATGCTATGTTATGTTATGTTATGTTATGTTATGTTATGTTATGTTATGTTATGTTATGTTATGTTATTTTATTTTATGTTATGTTGTGTAATGTTATGTTATGTTATGTTATGTTATGTTATGTTATGTTATGTTATGTTATGTTATTTTATGTTATGTTATGTTATGTTATGTTATGTTATGTTATGTTATGTTATGCTATGCTATGTTATGTTATGTTATGTTATGTTATGTTATGTTATGTTATGTTATGTTATGTTATGTTATGTTATGTTATGTTATGTTATGTTATGTTATGTTATGTTATGTTATGTTATGTTATGTTATGTTATGTTATGTTATGTTATATTATGTTATGTTATGTTATGTTATGTTATGTTATGTTATGTTATGTTATGTTATGTTATGTTATGTTATGTTATGTTATGTTATGTTATGTTATGTTATGATATGTTATGTTACGTTACGTTATGTTATGTTATGTTTTGTGTTGTGTTATGTTATGTTTTGTGTTGTGTTATGTTATGTTGTGTTGTGTTGTGTTATGTTTTGTGTTGTGTTATGTTTCGTGTTATGTTATGTTTTGTGTTATGTTATGTTATTTTATGTTTTGTGTTGTTATGTTTTGTGTTGTGTTGTGTTATGTTATGTTTTGTGTTGTGTTAAGTTTTGTGTTGTGTTGTGTTATGCTTTGTGTTGTGTTATGTTATGTTTAGTGTTATGTTATGTTATCTTTTGTGTTATGTTCTGTTATGTTTTGTGTTATGTTATGTTGTTATGTTATGTGTTATGTTATGTTTTGTGTTATGTTATGTTATGTGTTGTGTTATGTTATGTTTTGTGTTGTGTTATGTTATGTTATGTTTTGTGTTATGTTATGTTATGTTTTGTGTTATGTTATGTTATGTTATGTTATGTTTAGTGTTGTGTTATGTTATGTTTTTATTTTGTTTTGTGTTATGTTATGCTATTTTTTGTGTTATGTTATGTTTTGTGTTATGTTATGTTTTGTGTTATGTTATGTTATGTGTTATGTTATGTTATGCTATGTTTTGTGTTGTGTTATGTTATCTTTTGTGTTCTGTTATGTTCTGTGTTGTGTTATGTTATGCTTTGTGTTATGTTTTGTGTTATGTTTTGTGTTGTGTTGTGTTATGTTTTGCGTTGTGTTATGTTTTGTGTTGTGTTATGTTATGTTTTGTGTTATGTTTTTTTGTTGTGTTATGTTATGTGTTGTTTTATGTTATGTTTTGTGTTGTGTTATGTTATGTTTTGTGTTATGTTATGTTTTGTGTTATGTTATGTTTTGTGTTGTGTTATGTTATGTTTTGTGTTGTGTTATGTTATGTTTTGTGTTGTGTTATGTTATGTTATGTGTTAGTATATGTTTGGTTTTGTGTAAGTATATTTTATGTACTGTGTTGTGTTATGTTATGTTTTGTGTTATGTTATGTTATGTTATGTTATGTTATGTTATGTTATGTTATGTTATTTTATGTTATGTTATGTTATGTTATGTTATGTTATGCTATGTTATGTTATGTTATGTTAAGTTATGTTATGTTATGTTGTTATGTTAAGTTATGTTATGTTATGTTATGTTTTGTGTTATGTTATGTTTTGTGTTGTGTTATGTTATATGTTATGTTTAGTGTTATGTTATGTTTTGTGTTGTGTTATGTTATGTTGTGATGTGTTGTGTTGTGTTATGTTATGTTGTGTTTTGTGTTGTGTTATGTTATGTTATGTTTTGTGTTGTGTTATGTTATGTTATGTTATGTTTTGTGTTATGTTATGTTTTGTGTTGTGCTATGTTATATGTTCTGTTTTGTGTTATGTTATGTTTATTGTTGTGTTATGTTATGTGTTATGTTAAGTTTTGTGTTATGTTATGTTTTGTGTTGTGTTGTGTTATGTTATGTGTTATGTTATGTTTTGTGTAATGTTATGTTTTGTTTTACGTTATGTTTTGTGTTATGTTATGTTTTGTGTTATGTTATGTTTTGTTTTGTGTTATGTTTTGTGTTATGTTATGTTATGTTTTGTGTTATGTTAAGTTTTTTGTTATGTTATGTTATGTAATGTTAAGTTTTGTGTTATGTTATTTTATGTTTTGTGTTATGTTATGTTTTGTGTTATGTTATGTTTTGTGTTATGTTATTTTTGTGTTATGTTATGTTATGTTTTGTGTTATGTTATGTTTTGTGTTATGTTATGTTATGTTTTGTGCTGTGTTATGTTCTGTGTTGTGTTATGTTTTGTGTAGTGTTATGTTATGTTTTGTGTTATGTTAGGTTATGTTATATTATGTTTTGTGTTAAGTTATGTTATGTTTTATGTTATGTTATGTTTTGTGTTATGTTATGTTATGTTTTGTGTTATGTTATGTTTTGTGTTGTGTTATGTTTTGTGTTGTGTTGTGTTATGTTTTGTGTTATGTTATGTTATGTTTTGTGTTATGTTATGTTTTGTGTTGCGTTGTATAATGTTTTGTGTTGTGTTATGTTTCGTGTTATGTTATGTTTTGTGTTATGGTATGTTATGCTATTTTATGTTTTGTGTTATGTTATGTTTTGTGTTGTGTTATGTTATGTTTTGTGTTGTGTTGTGGTATGCTTTGTGTTGTGTTGTGTTATGTTTTGTGTTGTGTTATGTTATGTTATGTTTTGTTATGCTTTGTGTTATGTTATGTTATGTTTTGTGTTATGTTATGTTTTATATTTTGTTATGTTTTGTGTTATGTAATGTTATGTTTTGTGTTGTGTTATGTAATGTTTTGTGTTGTGCTATGTTATGTTATGTTTTGTGTTATGTTATGTTTTGTGTTGCGGTATGTTATGTTTTGTGTTATGTTTTGTGTTGTGTTATGTTATGTTTTGTGTTGTGTTATGTTATGTTTTGTGTTATGTTATGTTTTGTGTTATGTTATGTTTTGTGTTGTGTTATGTTATGTTTTGTGTTATGTTATGTTATGTTTTGTGTTGTGTTATGTTATGTTTTGTGTTGTGCTATGTTATGTTATGTTTTGTGTTATGTTATGTATTGTGTTGTGTTATGTTGTGTTATGTTTTGTGTTGTGTTATGTTATGTTTTGTGTTATGTTTTGTGTTGTGTTATGTTATGTTTTGTGTTATGTTATGTTTTGTGTTGTGTTATGTTATGTTATATTTTGTGTTATGTTTTGTGTTATGTTATGTTTTGTGTTATGTTATGTTATGTTATGTTATGTTATGTTTTGTGTTGTGTTATGTGATGTTATGTTTTGTATTCTGTTATGTTTCGTGTTGTGTTATGTTATGTTTTGTGTTATGTTTTGTGTTGTGTTTTGTGTTGTGTTATGTTTTGTGTTGTGTTATGTTTTGTGTTGTGTTATGTTATGTTATGGTATGTTTTGTGTTATGTTATGTTTTGTGTTGTGTTATGTTATGTGTTGTTTTATGTTATGTTTTGTGTTGTGTTATGTTATGTATTGTGTTATGTAATGTTTTGTGTTATGTTATGTTTTGTGTTGTGTTATGTTATGCTTTGTGTTGTGTTATGTTATGTTTTGTGTTGTGTTATGTTATGTTTTGTGTTGGTATATGTTATGTTTTGTGTTAGTATATGTTACGTTTTGTGTTCGTATATGTTATGTTTTGTGTTGCGTTATGTTATGTTTTGTGTTATGTTATGTTATGTTTTGTGTTATGTTATGTTATGTTATGTTATTTTATGTTATGTTGTGTAATGTTATGTTATGTTATGTTATGTTATGTTATGTTATGTTATGTTATGTTATGTTATGTTATGTTATGTTATGTTATGTTATGTTATGTTATGCGATGCTATGCTATGTTATGTTATGTTATGTTATGTTATGTTATGTTATGTTATGTTAAGTTATGTTATGTTACGTTACGTTACGTTACGTTATGTTATGTTATGTTATGTTATGTTATGTTATGTTATGTTATGTTATGTTATGTTATGTTATGTTATGTTATGTTATGTTATGTTATGTTATGTTATGTTATGTTATGTTATGTTATGTTATGTTATGTTTTGTGTTATGTTATGTTTTGTGTTATGCTATGTTATGTTTTGTGTTATGTTATGTTTTGTGTTATGTTATGTATTGTGTTATGAACCATAGGGGCTTAGGTACAATCGTGAGAAAGGGGGGGGGGGGAGGAACTGAAAAGAAGAGAGCACTAAAAATTCCGAGAACTACAACCTTTATGGATCAATAATTTATACAGAAATGGAAGTCGAAACACAACAGAAATACAGGTAAAACAAACCAATTTGCATAACCCCCAGTCAATTCCCTCTCAAGCGAGGAGTCAGGCAGTCTTCAGCCTATCTGAAAGCCTAAATGTTTCGCGTGGACCCTGAGCCCTAGTTAAAGCCAAAACAACTTACCCCGCACGGCGCGAAAGGAGCACTCCGACTCTCGTCTCCTTTCACCGAGAGGCAACCCATAGGAAGACACTAGCGCAACCCAGCGGGGAAAGCGAGAGTTGCGAAACAAAGGAGGTGCCTCCATAAAACAAAATAAGTGCGATCAGCACAATACTCCCGCCCCCATCTGACAACACGCACTCGCCATTCTGGAAAGGAACAGACTGATATTGTATGAGAAGTATCATATTAGGAAGGACACACCTTACACCGCCCGGTCATTGTACAGGTCACTGTGAAAGCACTGGCACCAAACACTGTCACTACAAATCACTGGCCACTGTCACATCAGAGAGCACAATTCTGTTTTTCCAGGACGGGAGAGACGATGCACAGCTCGTTGGGCGTACCGATCCCTCGTTGTTCCAGAGAAATTAACAAATTCTGGGTTTGAGCCTGTGGATGTCCTCTCGTTGCAATCAGGCGTTGAGAAAGTCCAAAACCCAAAACGTGGGCCACATACAAGCCCCTTCATATTCCATCGTCACCTCCCTGGCCTCCAGAAATCTCCATTGCGGACCTTACTGCTGCCGTAACACTCCAGATAGATGGTAACAGCCAGGCTTAACATTACACAATGCCAAACTGCGGTGGTTAGGTGCTTTCTGGACAGGTTACGAACAGGAGCTGGCGAGGCTGTAACACGGAACAAACCCAACAGAAAGGGAACAAAACGCAGGCTTCAAATAGGCTGCTGCCCCAAAATAACATCTCAGGGTAGATCAAACTGAATGAATGACAGTATTTTTACAGAACTGTGGATGACATCAAATACATAAATAGCAGAAAATTAAAAAAATTGAATCAATTTATAATCAACAAGCGTGATAACATACCATAAACTGTTTAATGAACATAACAATATAAGAACAATTTAAACGAACTTGATATAATTTCTTCCAAATGACAATTTAAAACAAGCTAAACAATATATATATATATAAACAATATGTATATAAACAATATATATATACAAGTTAAACAAAATAAACAAGGCCTTGTATAAATAAATGCGCATAAAACAAAATCCCTACTGGCCAGACAACACAAGAGTACAAACACGAAATACACATAATTACTACACAAGACACACACCGCAAGCACGCAGCAAACATCCCACAAATACTCCCCAAACATACCACACCAAACACCTCACACCGCTTCCATACAAAGACACACGAAAACAAATCTACACCATGCCGACTCCACACGCCCGGCAGAAACTAACTACAGGGGCGCCGTAGAGGTATACAGCCCGGCGCACACATGGCACGCTCCAACATAAACAAACACCCACATTCAAAACAAAACACTTTATTCACAACATAAACATACAGGAGTAAACAAAGGAAACCCATACACATACGGAAAACAGATACCAAACTACTGGAAGGGTTTCAATTGTGAGACGTGAGCTCTCCTTTCTTGGCCCGTGCGGAGGTCCCTTAAGCGCACAGAAACATTTTTGAAGATACTTATAATCTCGTACGGCCCTACGTATCTAGGAGCCAACTTCGCTGCATAAGCATTTTGCTTAGAAGATTGAGTGTACAGCTTACATAGTACTTTCTGGCCAACGGCATAAGGTGAAGGCCGTTTATTTTCATCATACCGCTTCTTTACCTGGGCAAGTGACTTCTTCAAATTCCGAAAAGCGGCCTTCCATACTCTACATATTTCCTCGCGAGTAATATTCTGGGGAAGCAAATCGTCCAACCGCCAAAGGTTAGACAGCGGAGAGTTAGGTATATAGGCTAACATAAGCTGATGAGGGGTAACGCCATGTGATTCGTGTCGAGCCGAATTAAACGCCAACTGCAACCGAGACAAATTAGTGTCCCACTTAGTATGATTATCATGATGAAAGGCTATTAATGCTGATTTGAGGTTCCTGTTAAATCTTTCGGCATGGGAAGGACGGGGGTAATAAGGGGTGGTAGTTATGGTTTTAATGCCCCAACTAAAACAGAAATTTCTAAAGGCGAAAGAAGTAAATTGAGTGGCGTTGTCTGTTACCAAATAACGAGGGGCTCCAAAAGCCGCAAATACTGAAGAGAGAACCTTGACTACCCCTCGTGTATTCGCTTTCGGTAAGGCCGACATCCATACAAACTTACTAAACGAATCTACTATGACTAATGCATACGTATTCCCCTGGACTGAACGAGGAAAAGGACCGACAAAGTCCACAAATAATTTTTCCAGGGGTCTACTTGCCACCTCCGATGCTAAACCTTTCCATACTGTACATTGCGCGGGTTTCGCCATTGCACAAAGCTGACACTGTCTAACTCGGGAGGCAATTTCTTTATTCATGCCCGGCCACACAAAATATTCCCGAATCTTGTCTTTGGTCTTGGCTATTCCCAAATGCCCGCCTACAGGAGATGAATGGAAATATTCAAACACCATGGAAATTAAGGCCCGTGGCAAAACAACCTTGTTCTTGCCGTCGAAGGTAGCCTGGGTCATCAAAACACCCTCCTTCAAACAATAAGGGGTAACAACCTCGCCAGCCTCAAGCCGATCAATAAGGGCCTGCAGATCCGGATCTTTCCTCTGATGTGTGTGCAAACCCTCGAACAACTCCGGAAATTCACAGACGGCTAAAACATTTTCCTTTCCGCATTTACATTCTCTTGGTTCTTCGAATACTCTCGTTAAGGCATCAGCCACACAATTTTCTGAACTACGTATATGTATCGGGACAAACTTAAAAGCTGAAATGCGTACGCCCCAACGCGCTAACCTGCCTGTAGATCGCGGTGAGGCCAACGACCACGTTAGCGCCTGGTTATCGCACTCAAGAGTAAACTCAACATGCTCCAGATATTCGCGGTATTTTTCTAAGCCAAATACCACAGCCAAAGTTTCAAGTTCGTAAACTGAATACTTCCGCTCGGCTGGAGTGAGGGTACGTGAACTATACCCAATAACCCTACGCCCCATAGGAAAATCCTGAAGTAACACAGCAGCCACCGATCCCCTGCTTGCATCGGTCTGAAGGATAAATCTACGTGAAAAATCAGGGAAAGCCAACACCGGGGGATTCATTATGGCCTGTTTAAGGTCTTCAAAGGCCTGCTGCTGTTCCTCACCCCACTTAAACGGCGTTCCCTTCCGCCGAAGACGGTTCAGTGGTTCCGCCCGCGCTGCAAAATGCGGAATAAACTTGCTGAAAAAGTTCACCATCCCCACGTACCTGGCCAATGCCTTTACGGTTTTAGGGGGAGGAAAGTTACGTAGAACTTTGGTCCGCTCCGGATCAATCGTTATCCCAGCCGGAGATACAATATGACCTAAGAAAGAAATCTGTCCCGCAGCAAAGTTACACTTCTCTTTGCGCAAGGTAAGGCCTGCGCGCTCGAGCCGGTCAAAGACCTCCGCTAAATGTTGGCAATGGGTTTCAAAGTCGGGCGAGTAGACAACCACGTCATCTAGATAGTGATACACATATTTAAACTTGATGTCCGAAAATATTTCGTCTAATAACCGCGACAACACCTGAGCTCCAGTAGCAAGTCCGAAGGGTACTCGTTGAAATTCATAAAGCCTCCATGGGACAGCAAAAGCCGTTAGTGGCTTAGAGGACTCCGATAAGGGCACTTGGTAGTAGGCGCTATTCAAATCCAAACTAGTAAATACTTTGGCACCCGCAAAATAATGCGCTGCCGAATTTAGATGTGGCATTGGTTGGGCCTCGATCTTTATCTTCTTGTTCAAGTGCCGGTAGTCCACCACTACCCTGAAATCGTCCTCGCCCTTAGGGACCAGAAATACTGGACTACTATAAGTAGACGTGGACGGCCTGATCACTCCCTTTCGTAACATTTCGTCGATCTTTTTACGAAGAATAGCCATTTTAGGTGGGGTGACACGATAGGGTGGTAACTTCACAGGGGTGTCGTCTGTTAGTTGTATATCATACTCCACCAAATTTGTTACTCCTAAACGGTCAGCAAACAATGACCCATGGTTCGCACAGAGTTGTTCCAGCGAACGGCCCTGCTCTTCTGTCAAATGGGGGAAAGCATTGCTGACGTCGCATATATGGTGACGTAGCCCGCCACTCTCCTCCAAAGGTGGTTTGTTGATGACTTGACCGCACTGAAATGCAACTCGTTCGGAAGGGGCAAATGCAAAGGTGATTTCCCCATCCCGAAAATCAAGCCTTAGGCCGACTCTAGTCATAAAGTCCGAGCCTAAAATCAGTTGAAATGGCAGGTCCGGCAGAAGATAGAAATAGTGTTTCCACGTAAAACGCGAAATACGTATGGTCAACAGAACCTTGGCATTCACCTGAAATTTATGACCATTTACAGACACGCACCCAACGCTACACTGTCGCGGTTTGTCCGAGAATTTACCAAGATAGGTATAATAAAACTCCTCGTGTACCAAAGAGCAGGAACTCCCCGAGTCCAAGAGAGCGATTAACTGTCGTTTCCCAACAGTCACCTGTACTGTCGGCTTCAAATAAAAGGGCTTGGCTATTATCCGACGGAATATCCGACAACAGGCAGAAATTCCGCAAGGAGCTCGTTGTCAATCTTGGCGCCTTTGACCATCTACCCCCACGGGTAGTAAAACGCCACCACGCTTCCTGGCCACCGTGCATTGTCTAACCAAATGCTCAGGAGAACCACATCTAAAACAAGACCCTGGCGAGCGAAAACTATCTCGAGCCAAATCTCCTCGGTTAGTCTGCCGCGGCTCAAATCGAACACCATGCAGAGGCACTTGCAATGATTCGCGGTTTCGTGCCGCATTTGACGCCTCATACTCTGCCAAGATCGGCAATAGCCCCTCTAAATCTTTAAACGTAGCAGGACAAGAGCTAAATACCAAAAGAGAACGTACCTCCGGGGTCAACCCCGTAATAATGACGTCACAGATCTGCCGTTCGCTATCTGGCAACCGTAGTATACGCGCAAACAACTTAACCCTGCTAATGTACTCGAAGAAAGGCTCTCCTGATCCCTGGGGTTTCAAATAATGACCTTGAATTAATGTATGTAGCTCCCGACGAGGAATGAAACACTTCAATACACTGTCATGTAATTCAGAGACTGGATCAACACATCCCTTAATACGCCCAATTATACTGCGCACCGCGTCACCCCCTTTTGACATCACTACTTCAAGCAGCTGCAAACCGGGAACTTCGCATAATTCAGCGCAATCCTTAGCTCTTACCAGGAACTTCAGAAATTCAAGAGCTGTAAGAACATCAACAACCTTAAAGACTTGATAAGGTTCAACCAACTGTTGTAAGGGATGAAGTAACTTTAGCGGTTTAAAGGCCGACATTTGAGACGTCACAGTTGGTGTGACAGTAGTCGACTCGGCCCGATCCCCTTTCTGAGCAAGCACTTCTAAATATCTCCTAAACTGCCCCTTCAGCTCGGCTAAGTCAACCCCGAACTTAACCTTAGGACAATATTTTTGGAAATATTCAATCCGCTGCACATAATGCAAGATCCTGGCTGTCAAACGCCTCACCTGCGCTTTCGAAAACCCCGAGATATTACTCAACTCGGAGAACAACTCTTCAAATTCCAGCCGTGCGGCCTCACATAATGACGGTGATTCAGTTACCAATAAATGTTTGTCCGGCAACACAACATAATCGTTATCCTTCACGCCACGAAGTGCGTCTAATAGGGCCGGAACGTCTGCCGACGACAAATCATCACGTCCACGAATCCCCAACTCAAATAGTATTTCATTCTTACGCAACAGCTGAAAGTCACTCGACATGGTTAATCAAAACAATAACCCAATGCTCAATTTAACTGCCCCACTCGACCATAAGACAACCACGCTCTGCTACCATTTTTGAACCATAGGGGCTTAGGTACAATCGTGAGAAAGGGGGGGGGGGAGGAACTGAAAAGAAGAGAGCACTAAAAATTCCGAGAACTACAACCTTTATGGATCAATAATTTATACAGAAATGGAAGTCGAAACACAACAGAAATACAGGTAAAACAAACCAATTTGCATAACCCCCAGTCAATTCCCTCTCAAGCGAGGAGTCAGGCAGTCTTCAGCCTATCTGAAAGCCTAAATGTTTCGCGTGGACCCTGAGCCCTAGTTAAAGCCAAAACAACTTACCCCGCACGGCGCGAAAGGAGCACTCCGACTCTCGTCTCCTTTCACCGAGAGGCAACCCATAGGAAGACACTAGCGCAACCCAGCGGGGAAAGCGAGAGTTGCGAAACAAAGGAGGTGCCTCCATAAAACAAAATAAGTGCGATCAGCACAGTTATGTTATGTTTTGTGTCGTGTTATGTTTTGTGTTATGTTATGTTATGTTTTGTGTTATGTTATGTTATGTTTTGTGTTATGTTATGTTTTGTGTTATGTTATGTTTTGTGTTGTGTTATGTTATGTTATGTTTTGTGTTATGTTATGTTTTGTGTTATGTTATGTGTTGTGTTATGTTATGTGTTGAGTTATGTTATGTGTTGTGTTATGTTATGTTATGTGTTGTGTTATGTTATGTTTTGTGTTGTTATGTTATGTTTTGTGTTATGTTATGTTATGTTTTGTGTTATGTTATGTTATGTTTTGTGTTATGTTATGTTATGTTTTGTGTTGTGTTATGTTATGTTATGTTTTGTGTTATGCTATGTTATGTTTTGTGTTATGTTATGTTTTCTGTTATGTTATGTGTTGTGTTATGTTATGTTTTGTGTTGTGTTATGTTTTGTGTTATGTTATGTTGTGTTTTGTGTTATGTTTTGTGTTGTGTTATGTTATTTCTTGTGTTATGTTATGTTTTGTGTTATGTTATGTTTTGTGTTATTTTATGTTTTGTGTTATGTTATGTTTTGTGTTGTGTTATGTTATGTTTTGTGTTGTGTTGCGTTATTTTTTGTGTTGTGTTATGTTATGTTTTGTGTTATGTTATGTTTTGTGTTGTGTTATGTTATGTGTGGTTTTATGTTATGTTTTGTGTTGTGTTATGTTATGTTTTGTGTTATGTTATGTTTTGTGTTATGTTATGTTTTGTGTTGTGTTATGTTATGTTTTGTGTTATGTTATGTTATGTTTTGTGTTGTGTTATGTTATGTTTTGTGTTGTGCTATGTTATGTTATGTTTTGTGTTATGTTATGTATTGTGTTGTGTTATGTTATGTTATGTTTTGTGTTGTGTTATGTTATGTTTTGTGTTATGTTTTGTGTTGTGTTATGTTATGTTTTGTGTTATGTTATGTTTTGTGTTGTGTTATGTTATGTTATATTTTGTGTTATGTTATGTTTTGTGTTATGTTATGTTTTGTGTTATGTTATGTTATGTTATGTTATGTTTTGTGTTGTGTTATGTGATGTTATGTTTTGTATTCTGTTATGTTTCGTGTTGTGTTATGTTATGTTTTGTGTTATGTTTTGTGTTGTGTTTTGTGTTGTGTTATGTTTTGTGTTGTGTTATGTTTTGTGTTGTGTTATGTTATGTTATGGTATGTTTTGTGTTATGTTATGTTTTGTGTTGTGTTATGTTATGTGTTTTTTTATGTTATGTTTTGTGTTGTGTTATGTTATGTATTGTGTTATGTAATGTTTTGTGTTATGTTATGTTTTGTGTTGTGTTATGTTATGCTTTGTTTTGTGTTATGTTATGTTTTGTGTTGTGTTATGTTATGTTTTGTGTTGGTATATGTTATGTTTTGTGTTAGTATATGTTACGTTTTGTGTTCGTATATGTTATGTTTTGTGTTGCGTTATGTTATGTTTTGTGTTATGTTATGTTATGTTTTGTGTTATGTTATGTTATGTTATGTTATTTTATGTTATGTTGTGTAATGTTATGTTATGTTATGTTATGTTATGTTATGTTATGTTATGTTATGTTATGTTATGTTATGTTATGTTATGTTATGCTATGCTATGCTATGTTATGTTATGTTATGTTATGTTATGTTATGTTATGTTATGTTATGTTATGTTATGTTAAGTTATGTTATGTTATGTTACGTTACGTTATGTTATGTTATGTTATGTTATGTTATGTTATGTTATGTTATGTTATGTTATGTTAAGTTATGTTATGTTATGTTATGTTATGTTATGTTATGTTATGTTATGTTATGTTATGTTATGTTATGTTATGTTATGTTATGTTATGTTATGTTATGTTAATTTATGTTATGTTATGTTATGTTATGTTTTGTGTTATGTTATGTTTTGTGTTATGCTATGTTTTGTGTTATGCTATGTTATGTTTTGTGTTATGTTATGTTTTGTGTTATGTTATGTATTGTGTTATGTTATGTTTTGTGTTGTGTTATGTTTTGTGTTATGTTATGTTATGTTTTGTGTTATGTTATGTGTTGTCTTGTGTTATGTTATGTTATTTTTTGTGTTACGTTATGTTTTGTGTTATGTTATGTGGTGAGTTATGTTATGTGTTGTGTTATGTTATGTTATGTGTTGTGTTATGTTATGTTTTGTGTTGTTATGTTATGTTTTGTGTTATGTTATGTTATGTTTTGTGTTGTGTTATGTTATGTTTTGTGTTGTTATGTTATGTTTTGTGTTATGTTATGTTATGTTTTGTGTTATGTGATGTTATGTTATGTTATGTTATGCTATGCTATGCTATGTTATGTTATGTTATGTTATGTTATGTTATGTTATGTTATGTTATGTTATGTTATGTTATGTTATGTTATGTTATGTTATGTTATGTTATGTTATGTTACGTTACGTTACGTTACGTTATGTTATGTTATGTTATGTTATGTTATGTTATGTTATGTTATGTTATGTTATGTTATGTTATGTTATGTTATGTTATGTTATGTTATGTTATGTTATATTATGTTATGTTTTGTGTTATGTTATGTTTTGTATTATGCTATGTTATGTTTTGTGTTATGTTATGTTTTGTGTTATGTTATGTGTTGTGTTATGTTATGTTTTGTGTTGTGTTATGTTTTGTGTTATGTTATGTTATGTTTTGTGTTGTGTTATGTTATGTTTTGTGTTGTGCTATGTTATGCTATGTTTTGTGTTATGTTATGTTTTGTGTTGTGTTATGTTATGTTATGTTTTGTGTTGTGTTATGTTATGTTTTGTGTTATGTTTTGTGTTGTGTTATGTTATGTTTTGTGTTGTGTTATGTTATGTTTTGTGTTATGTTATGTTTTGTGTTGTGTTATGTTATGTTATATTTTGTGTTATGTTATGTTTTGTGTTATGTTATGTTTTGTGTTATGTTATGTTATGTGTTATGTGTTGTTTTGTGTTGTGTTATGTTATGTTATGTTTTGTATTCTGTTATGTTTCGTGTTGTGTTATGTTATGTTTTGTGTTATGTTTTGTGTTATGTTTTGTGTTGTGTTATGTTTTGTGTTGTATGTTATGTTTTATTTTGTGTTATGTTATGTTTTTTTTATGTTATGTTATGTTTTGTGTTATGTTATGTTATGTTATGTTATGTTATGTTATGTTATGTTATGTTATGTTATGTTATGTTATGTTATGTTATGTTATGTTATGTTATGTTATGTTATGTTATGTTATGTGATGTTATGTTATGTTATGTTATGTTATGTTATGTTATGTTATGTTATGTTATGTTATGTTATGTTATGTTATGTTATGTTATGTTATGTAATGTTATGTTATGTTATGTTATGTTATGTTATGTTATGCTATTTTATGTTATGTTGTGTAATGTTATGTTATGTTATCTTATGTTATGTTATGTTATGTTATGTTATGTTATGTTATGCTATGCTATGTTATGTTATGTTATGTTATTCTATGTTATGTTATGTTATGTTATGTTACGTTACGTTATGTAATGTTATGTTATGTTATGTTATGTTATGTTTTATGTTATGTTTTGTGTTTTGTTATGTTATGTTTTGTGTAATGTGTTGTGTTATGTTATGTTTTGTGTTGTGTTATGTTATGTTGTGTTGTGTTGTGTTATGTTTTGTGTTGTGTTATGTTTCGTGTTAAGTTATGTTTTGTGTTATGTTATGTTATTTTATGTTTTGTGTTATGTTATGTTTTGTGTTGTGTTGTGTTATGTTATGTTTTGTGTTGTGTTGTGTTAAGTTTTGTGTTGTGATGTGTTATGCTTTGTGTTGTGTTATGTTATGTTTAGTGTTATGTTATGTTATCTTTTGTGTTATGTTCTGTTATGTTTTGTGTTATGTTATGTTATGTGTTATGTTATGTTTTGTGTTATGTTATGTTATGTGTTGTGTTATGTTATGTTTTGTGTTGTGTTATGTTACGTTATGTTTTGTGTTATGTTAGGTTATGTTTTGTGTTGTGTTATGTTATGTTATGTTATGTTTTGTGTTGTGTTATGTTATGTTTTTATTTTGTTTTGTGTTATGTTATGTTATTTTTTGTGTTATGTTATGTTTTGTGCTATGTTATGTTTTGTGTTATGTTATGTGTTATGTTATGCTATGTTTTGTGTTGTGTTATGTTATGTTTTGTGTTCTGTTATGTTTTGTGTTGTGTTATGTTATGTTTTGTGTTATGTTTTGTGTTATGTTTTGTGTTGTGTTGTGTTATGTTTTGTGTTGTGTAATGTTCTGTGTTGTGTTATGTTATGTTTTGTGTTATGTTATGTTTTGTGTTGTGTTATGTTATGTGTGGTTTTATGTTATGTTTTGTGTTGTGTTATGTTATGTTTTGTGTTATGTTATGTTTTGTGTTATGTTATGTTTTGTGTTGTGTTATGTTATGTTTTGTGTTATGTTATGTTATGTTTTGTGTTGTGTTATGTTATGTTTTGTGTTGTGCTATGTTATGTTATGTTTTGTGTTATGTTATGTATTGTGTTGTGTTATGTTATGTTATGTTTTGTGTTGTGTTATGTTATGTTTTGTGTTATGTTTTGTGTTGTGTTATGTTATGTTTTGTGTTATGTTATGTTTTGTGTTGTGTTATGTTATGTTATATTTTGTGTTATGTTTTGTGTTATGTTATGTTTTGTGTTATGTTATGTTATGTTATGTTATGTTTTGTGTTGTGTAATGTGATGTTATGTTTTGTATTCTGTTATGTTTCGTGTTGTGTTATGTTATGTTTTGTGTTATGTTTTGTGTTGTGTTTTGTGTTGTGTTATGTTTTGTGTTGTGTTATGTTTTGTGTTGTGTTATGTTATGTTATGGTTTGTTTTGTGTTATGTTATGTTTTGTGTTGTGTTATGTTATGTGTTGTTTTATGTTATGTTTTGTGTTGTGTTATGTTATGTATTGTGTTATGTAATGTTTTGTGTTATGTTATGTTTTGTGTTGTGTTATGTTATGCTTTGTGTTGTGTTATGTTATGTTTTGTGTTGTGTTATGTTATTTTTTGTGTTGGTATATGTTATGTTTTGTGTTAGTATATGTTACGTTTTGTGTTCGTATATGTTATGTTTTGTGTTGCGTTATGTTATGTTTTGTGTTATGTTATGTTATGTTTTGTGTTATGTTATGTTATGTTATTTTATGTTATGTTGTGTAATGTTATGTTATGTTATGTTATGTTATGTTATGTTATGTTATGTTATGTTATGCGATGCTATGCTATGTTATGTTATGTTATGTTATGTTATGTTATGTTATGTTATGTTATGTTATGTTATGTTATGTTATGTTAAGTTATGTTATGTTATGTTACGTTATGTTATGTTATGTTATGTTATGTTATGTTATGTTATGTTATGTTATGTTATGTTATGTTATGTTATGTTATGTTATGTTATGTTATGTTTTGTGTTATGTTATGTTTTGTGTTATGCTATGTTATGTTTTGTGTTATGTTATGTTTTGTGTTATGTTATGTATTGTGTTATGTTATGTTTTGTGTTGTGTTATGTTTTGTGTTATGTTATGTTATGTTTTGTGTTATGTTATGTGTTGTGTTATGTTATGTTATTTTTTGTGTTATGTTATGTTTTGTGTTATGTTATGTTCTGTGTTATTTTATGTTTTGTGTTATGTTATGTTATGTTTTGTGTTATGTTATGTTATGTTTTGTGTTATGTTATGTTTTGTGTTGTGTTATGTTATGTTATGTTTTGTGTTATGTTATGTTTTGTGTTATGTTATGTGTTGTGTTATGTTATGTGTTGAGTTATGTTATGTGTTGTGTTATGTTATGTTATGTGTTGTGTTATGTTATGTTTTGTGTTGTTATGTTATGTTTTGTGTTATGTTATGTTATGTTTTGTGTTATGTTATGTTATGTTTTGTGTTATGTTATGTTATGTTTTGTGTTGTGTTATGTTATGTTATGTTTTGTGTTATGCTATGTTATGTTTTGTGTTATGTTATGTTTTGTGTTATGTTATGTGTTGTGTTATGTTATGTTTTGTGTTGTGTTATGTTTTGTGTTATGTTATGTTGTGTTTTGTGTTATGTTTTGTGTTGTGTTATGTTATGTCTTGTGTTATGTTATGTTTTGTGTTATGTTATGTTTTGTGTTATTTTATGTTTTGTGTTATGTTATGTTTTGTGTTGTGTTATGTTATGTTTTGTGTTGTGTTGCGTTATTTTTTGTGTTGTGTTATGTTATGTTTTGTGTTATGTTATGTTTTGTGTTGTGTTATGTTATGTGTGGTTTTATGTTATGTTTTGTGTTGTGTTATGTTATGTTTTGTGTTATGTTATGTTTTGTGTTATGTTATGTTTTGTGTTGTGTTATGTTATGTTTTGTGTTATGTTATGTTATGTTTTGTGTTGTGTTATGTTATGTTTTGTGTTGTGCTATGTTATGTTATGTTTTGTGTTATGTTATGTATTGTGTTGTGTTATGTTATGTTATGTTTTGTGTTGTGTTATGTTATGTTTTGTGTTATGTTTTGTGTTGTGTTATGTTATGTTTTGTGTTATGTTATGTTTTGTGTTGTGTTATGTTATGTTATATTTTGTGTTATGTTATGTGTTGTGTTGTGTTATGTTATGTTTTGTGTTATGTTATGTTATGTTTTGTGTTGTGTTATGTTATGTTTTGTGTTGTGCTATGTTATGTTATGTTTTGTGTTATGTTACGTATTGTGTTGTGTTATGTTATGTTATGTTTTGTGTTATGTTATGTTATGTTATGTTATGTTATGTTATGTTTTGTGTTGTGTTATGTGATGTTATGTTTTGTATTCTGTTATGTTTCGTGTTGTGTTATGTTATGTTTTGTGTTATGTTTTGTGTTGTGTTTTGTGTTGTGTTATGTTTTGTGTTGTGTTATGTTTTGTGTTGTGTTATGTTATGTTATGGTATGTTTTGTGTTATGTTATGTTTTGTGTTGTGTTATGTTATGTGTTGTTTTATGTTATGTTTTGTGTTGTGTTATGTTATGTATTGTGTTATGTAATGTTTTGTGTTATGTTATGTTTTGTGTTGTGTTATGTTATGCTTTGTGTTGTGTTATGTTATGTTTTGTGTTGTGTTATGTTATGTTTTGTGTTGGTATATGTTATGTTTTGTGTTAGTATATGTTACGTTTTGTGTTCGTATATGTTATGTTTTGTGTTGCGTTATGTTATGTTTTGTGTTATGTTATGTTATGTTTTGTGTTATGTTATGTTATGTTATTTTATGTTATGTTGTGTAATGTTATGTTATGTTATGTTATGTTATGTTATGTTATGTTATGTTATGTTATGTTATGCGATGCTATGCTATGTTATGTTATGTTATGTTATGTTATGTTATGTTATGTTATGTTATGTTATGTTATGTTAAGTTATGTTATGTTATGTTACGTTACGTTATGTTATGTTATGTTATGTTATGTTATGTTATGTTATGTTATGTTATGTTATGTTATGTTATGTTATGTTATGTTATGTTATGTTATGTTATGTTATGTTATGTTATGTTATGTTTTGTGTTATGTTATGTTTTGTGTTATGCTATGTTATGTTTTGTGTTATGTTATGTTTTGTGTTATGTTATGTATTGTGTTATGTTATGTTTTGTGTTGTGTTATGTTTTGTGTTATGTTATGTTATGTTTTGTGTTATGTTATGTGTTGTGTTATGTTATGTTATTTTTTGTGTTATGTTATGTTTTGTGTTATGTTATGTTCTGTGTTATTTTATGTTTTGTGTTATGTTATGTTATGTTTTGTGTTATGTTATGTTATGTTTTGTGTTATGTTATGTTTTGTGTTGTGTTATGTTATGTTATGTTTTGTCTTATGTTATGTTTTGTGTTATGTTATGTGTTGTGTTATGTTATGTGTTGAGTTATGTTATGTGTTGTGTTATGTTATGTTATGTGTTGTGTTATGTTATGTTTTGTGTTGTTATGTTATGTTTTGTGTTATGTTATGTTATGTTTTGTGTTATGTTATGTTATGTTTTGTGTTATGTTATGTTATGTTTTGTGTTGTGTTATGTTATGTTATGTTTTGTGTTATGCTATGTTATGTTTTGTGTTATGTTATGTTTTGTGTTATGTTATGTGTTGTGTTATGTTATGTTTTGTGTTGTGTTATGTTTTGTGTTATGTTATGTTGTGTTTTGTGTTATGTTTTGTGTTGTGTTATGTTATTTCTTGTGTTATGTTATGTTTTGTGTTATGTTATGTTTTGTGTTATTTTATGTTTTGTGTTATGTTATGTTTTGTGTTGTGTTATGTTATGTTTTGTGTTGTGTTGCGTTATTTTTTGTGTTGTGTTATGTTATGTTTTGTGTTATGTTATGTTTTGTGTTGTGTTATGTTATGTGTGGTTTTATGTTATGTTTTGTGTTGTGTTATGTTATGTTTTGTGTTATGTTATGTTTTGTGTTATGTTATGTTTTGTGTTGTGTTATGTTATGTTTTGTGTTATGTTATGTTATGTTTTGTGTTGTGTTATGTTATGTTTTGTGTTGTGCTATGTTATGTTATGTTTTGTGTTATGTTATGTATTGTGTTGTGTTATGTTATGTTATGTTTTGTGTTGTGTTATGTTATGTTTTGTGTTATGTTTTGTGTTGTGTTATGTTATGTTTTGTGTTATGTTATGTTTTGTGTTGTGTTATGTTATGTTATATTTTGTGTTATGTTATGTGTTGTGTTGTGTTATGTTATGTTTTGTGTTATGTTATGTTATGTTTTGTGTTGTGTTATGTTATGTTTTGTGTTGTGCTATGTTATGTTATGTTATGTTATGTTATGTATTGTGTTGTGTTATGTTATGTTA
This sequence comes from Tenodera sinensis, assembly GCA_030765045.1. Classification (NCBI taxonomy): domain Eukaryota; kingdom Metazoa; phylum Arthropoda; class Insecta; order Mantodea; family Mantidae; genus Tenodera; species Tenodera sinensis. The sequence continues at coordinate 345,837 of JAUKNM010000016.1, forward strand.
TGTTTTGTGTTATGTTATGTTATGTTATGTTATGTTATGTTATGTTTTGTGTTGTGTTATGTGATGTTATGTTTTGTATTCTGTTATGTTTCGTGTTGTGTTATGTTATGTTTTGTGTTATGTTTTGTGTTGTGTTTTGTGTTGTGTTATGTTTTGTGTTGTGTTATGTTTTGTGTTGTGTTATGTTATGTTATGGTATGTTTTGTGTTATGTTATGTTTTGTGTTGTGTTATGTTATGTGTTGTTTTATGTTATGTTTTGTGTTGTGTTATGTTATGTATTGTGTTATGTAATGTTTTGTGTTATGTTATGTTTTGTGTTGTGTTATGTTATGCTTTGTGTTGTGTTATGTTATGTTTTGTGTTGTGTTATGTTATGTTTTGTGTTGGTATATGTTATGTTTTGTGTTAGTATATGTTACGTTTTGTGTTCGTATATGTTATGTTTTGTGTTGCGTTATGTTATGTTTTGTGTTATGTTATGTTATGTTTTGTGTTATGTTATGTTATGTTATGTTATTTTATGTTATGTTGTGTAATGTTATGTTATGTTATGTTATGTTATGTTATGTTATGTTATGTTATGCTATGCTATGCTATGTTATGTTATGTTATGTTATGTTATTTTATGTTATGTTAAGTTATGTTATGTTATGTTACGTTACGTTATGTTATGTTATGTTATGTTATGTTATGTTATGTTATGTTATGTTATGTTATGTTATGTTAAGTTATGTTATGTTATGTTATGTTATGTTATGTTATGTTATGTTATGTTATGTTATGTTATGTTATGTTATGTTATGTTAATTTATGTTATGTTGTGTTATGTTATGTATTGTGTTATGTTATGTTTTGTGTTGTGTTATGTTTTGTGTTATGTTATGTTATGTTTTGTGTTATGTTATGTGTTGTGTTGTGTTATGTTATGTTATTTTTTGTGTTATGTTATGTTTTGTGTTATGTTATGTTCTGTGTTATTTTATGTTTTGTGTTATGTTATGTTTTGTGTTATGTTATGTGTTGTGTTATGTTATGTGTTGAGTTATGTTATGTGTTGTGTTATGTTATGTTATGTGTTGTGTTATGTTATGTTTTGTGTTGTTATGTTATGTTTTGTGTTATGTTATGTTATGTTTTGTGTTATGTTATGTTATGTTTTGTGTTATGTTATGTTATGTTTTGTGTTGTGTTATGTTATGTTATGTTTTGTGTTATGCTATGTTATGTTTTGTGTTATGTTATGTTTTGTGTTATGTTATGTGTTGTGTTATGTTATGTTTTGTGTTGTGTTATGTTTTGTGTTATGTTATGTTGTGTTTTGTGTTATGTTATGTTTTGTGTTGTGTTATGTTATTTCTTGTGTTATGTTATGTTTTGTGTTATGTTATGTTTTGTGTTATTTTATGTTTTGTGTTATGTTATGTTTTGTGTTGTGTTATGTTATGTTTTGTGTTGTGTTGCGTTATTTTTTGTGTTGTGTTGTGTTATGTTTTGTGTTGTGTTATGTTATGTTTTGTTATGCTTTGTGTTATGTTATGTTTTGTGTTATGTTATGTTTTGTGTTATTTTATGTTTTGTGTTATGTTATGTTATGTTTTGTGTTATGTTATGTTATGTTTTGTGTTATGTTATGTTTTGTGTTGTGTTATGTTATGTTTTGTGTTATGTTATGTATTGTGTTATGTTATGTGTTGTGTTATGTTATGTGTTGTGTTATGTTATGTTATGTGTTGTGTTATGTTATGTTATGTGTTGTGTTATGTTATGTTTTGTGTTGTTATGTTATGTTTTGTGTTATGTTATGTTATGTTTTGTGTTATGTTATGTTATGTTTTGTGTTGTGTTATGTTATGTTATGTTTTGTGTTATGCTAAGTTATGTTTTGTGTTATGTTATGTTTTGTGTTATGTTATGTGTTGTGTTATGTTTTGTGTTGTGTTATGTTTTGTGTTATGTTATGTTGTGTTTTGTGTTATGTTATGTTTTGTGTTGTGTTATGTTATTTTTTGTGTTGTGTTATGTTTTGTGTTATGTTATGTTTTGTGTTATGTTAAGTTTTGTGTTATGTTATGTTTTGTGTTATGTTATGTTTTGTTTTATGTTATGTTTTGTGTTATGTTATGTTATGTTTTGTGTTATGTTATGTGTTGTGTTATGTTATGTGTTGTGTTATGTTATGTTATGTGTTGTGTTATGTTATGTGTTGTGTTATGTTATGTTTTGTGTTATGTTATGTTTTGTGATATGTTATGTTTTGTGTTATGTTATGTTATGTTATGTTTTGTATTATGTTATGTTTTGTGTTATGTTATGTTTTGTGTTATGTTATGTTATGTTTTGTGTTGTGTTATGTTATGTTTTGTGTTATGTTTTGTGTTTTATTATGTTACGTTTTGTGTTATTTATGTTATGTTATGTTTTGTGTTATGTTATGTTATGTTATGTGTTGTGTTATGTGTTGTGTTATGTTATGTTATGTGTTTTGTGTTATGTTATGTGTTGTGTTATGTTTTGTTTTGTGTTGTTATGTTATGTTTTGTGTTATGTTATGTTATGTATTGCGTTATGTTATGTTTTGTGTTGTTTAGTGTTATGTTATGTTTTGTTTTATGTGTTGTGTTACGTTATGTGTTGTGTTATGTTATGTGTCGTGTTATGTTATGTTATGTGTTGTGTTATGTTATGTTTTGTGTTATGTTATGTTTTGTGTTATGTTATGTCTTGTGTTATGTTATGTTATGTTTTGTGTTATGTTATGTTATGTTATGTTATGTTTTGTGTTGTGTTATGTTATGTTATGTTTTGTGTTGTGTTATGTTATGTTATGTTTTGTGTTATGTTATGTTTTGCGTTATGCTATGTTGTGTGATGTTATGTTATTTTTGTGTTCTGTTATGTTTTGTGTTATATTATGTTTTGTGTTATGTTATGTTTTCTGTTATGTTATGTTATGTTTTGTGTTATGTTATGTTATGTTTTGTGTTATGTTATGTTTTGTGTTGTGTTATGTTATGTTTTGGGTTGTGTTGTGTTATGTTTTGTGTTGTGTTGTGTTATGCTTTGTGTTGTGTTATGTTATGTTTCGACTTATGTAATGTTTTGTGTTATGTTATGTTATGTTGTTTTGTGTTATGTTACGTTATGTTTTGTGTTATGTTATGTTTTGTGTTATGTTATGTTATGTTTTGTGTTGTGTAATGTTATGTTATGTTTTGTGTTGTGTTATGTTATCTTTTGTGTTATGTTATGTTGTGTGTTATGTTATGTTTTCTGTTATGTTATGTTTTGTGTTGTGTTATGTTATGTTTTGTTTTATGTTATGTTATGTTTGGTGTTATGTTATGTTTTGTGTTGTGTTATATTATGTTATGTTATTTTGTGTGTTATGTTATGTTTTGTGTTATGTTATGTTATGTTATGTTATGTTATGTTATGTTTTGTGTTATGTTATGTTATGTTTTGTGTTATGTTATGTTATGTTTTGTGTTATGTTATGTTTTGTGTTGTGTTATGTTATGTTATGTTATGTTATGTTATGTTATGTTTTGTGTTGTGTTATGTGATGTTATGTTTTGTATTCTGTTATGTTTCGTGTTGTGTTATGTTATGTTTTGTGTTATGTTTTGTGTTGTGTTTTGTGTTGTGTTATGTTTTGTGTTGTGTTATGTTTTGTGTTGTGTTATGTTATGTTATGGTATGTTTTGTGTTATGTTATGTTTTGTGTTGTGTTATGTTATGTGTTGTTTTATGTTATGTTTTGTGTTGTGTTATGTTATGTATTGTGTTATGTAATGTTTTGTGTTATGTTATGTTTTGTGTTGTGTTATGTTATGCTTTGTGTTGTGTTATGTTATGTTTTGTGTTGTGTTATGTTATGTTTTGTGTTGGTATATGTTATGTTTTGTGTTAGTATATGTTACGTTTTGTGTTCGTATATGTTATGTTTTGTGTTGCGTTATGTTATGTTTTGTGTTATGTTATGTTATGTTTTGTGTTATGTTATGTTATGTTATGTTATTTTATGTTATGTTGTGTAATGTTATGTTATGTTATGTTATGTTATGTTATGTTATGTTATGTTATGCTATGCTATGCTATGTTATGTTATGTTATGTTATGTTATTTTATGTTATGTTAAGTTATGTTATGTTATGTTACGTTACGTTATGTTATGTTATGTTATGTTATGTTATGTTATGTTATGTTATGTTATGTTATGTTAAGTTATGTTATGTTATGTTATGTTATGTTATGTTATGTTATGTTATGTTATGTTATGTTATGTTATGTTAATTTATGTTATGTTGTGTTATGTTATGTATTGTGTTATGTTATCTTTTGTGTTGTGTTATGTTTTGTGTTATGTTATGTTATGTTTTGTGTTATGTTATGTGTTGTGTTGTGTTATGTTATGTTATTTTTTGTGTTATGTTATGTTTTGTGTTATGTTATGTTCTGTGTTATTTTATGTTTTGTGTTATGTTATGTTTTGTGTTATGTTATGTGTTGTGTTATGTTATGTGTTGAGTTATGTTATGTGTTGTGTTATGTTATGTTATGTGTTGTGTTATGTTATGTTTTGTGTTGTTATGTTATGTTTTGTGTTATGTTATGTTATGTTTTGTGTTATGTTATGTTATGTTTTGTGTTATGTTATGTTATGTTTTGTGTTGTGTTATGTTATGTTATGTTTTGTGTTATGCTATGTTATGTTTTGTGTTATGTTATGTTTTGTGTTATGTTATGTGTTGTGTTATGTTATGTTTTGTGTTGTGTTATGTTTTGTGTTATGTTATGTTGTGTTTTGTGTTATGTTATGTTTTGTGTTGTGTTATGTTATTTCTTGTGTTATGTTATGTTTTGTGTTATGTTATGTTTTGTGTTATTTTATGTTTTGTGTTATGTTATGTTTTGTGTTGTGTTATGTTATGTTTTGTGTTGTGTTGCGTTATTTTTTGTGTTGTGTTGTGTTATGTTTTGTGTTGTGTTATGTTATGTTTTGTTATGCTTTGTGTTATGTTATGTTTTGTGTTATGTTATGTTTTGTGTTATTTTATGTTTTGTGTTATGTTATGTTATGTTTTGTGTTATGTTATGTTATGTTTTGTGTTATGTTATGTTTTGTGTTGTGTTATGTTATGTTTTGTGTTATGTTATGTATTGTGTTATGTTATGTGTTGTGTTATGTTATGTGTTGTGTTATGTTATGTTATGTGTTGTGTTATGTTATGTTATGTGTTGTGTTATGTTATGTTTTGTGTTGTTATGTTATGTTTTGTGTTATGTTATGTTATGTTTTGTGTTATGTTATGTTATGTTTTGTGTTGTGTTATGTTATGTTATGTTTTGTGTTATGCTAAGTTATGTTTTGTGTTATGTTATGTTTTGTGTTATGTTATGTGTTGTGTTATGTTTTGTGTTGTGTTATGTTTTGTGTTATGTTATGTTGTGTTTTGTGTTATGTTATGTTTTGTGTTGTGTTATGTTATTTTTTGTGTTGTGTTATGTTTTGTGTTATGTTATGTTTTGTGTTATGTTAAGTTTTGTGTTATGTTATGTTTTGTGTTATGTTATGTTTTGTTTTATGTTATGTTTTGTGTTATGTTATGTTATGTTTTGTGTTATGTTATGTGTTGTGTTATGTTATGTGTTGTGTTATGTTATGTTATGTGTTGTGTTATGTTATGTGTTGTGTTATGTTATGTTTTGTGTTATGTTATGTTTTGTGATATGTTATGTTTTGTGTTATGTTATGTTATGTTATGTTATGTTTTGTATTATGTTATGTTTTGTGTTATGTTATGTTTTGTGTTATGTTATGTTATGTTTTGTGTTGTGTTATGTTATGTTTTGTGTTATGTTTTGTGTTTTATTATGTTACGTTTTGTGTTATTTATGTTATGTTATGTTTTGTGTTATGTTATGTTATGTTATGTGTTGTGTTATGTGTTGTGTTATGTTATGTTATGTGTTTTGTGTTATGTTATGTGTTGTGTTATGTTTTGTTTTGTGTTGTTATGTTATGTTTTGTGTTATGTTATGTTATGTATTGCGTTATGTTATGTTTTGTGTTGTTTAGTGTTATGTTATGTTTTGTTTTATGTGTTGTGTTACGTTATGTGTTGTGTTATGTTATGTGTCGTGTTATGTTATGTTATGTGTTGTGTTATGTTATGTTTTGTGTTATGTTATGTTTTGTGTTATGTTATGTCTTGTGTTATGTTATGTTATGTTTTGTGTTATGTTATGTTATGTTATGTTATGTTTTGTGTTGTGTTATGTTATGTTATGTTTTGTGTTGTGTTATGTTATGTTATGTTTTGTGTTATGTTATGTTTTGCGTTATGCTATGTTGTGTGATGTTATGTTATTTTTGTGTTCTGTTATGTTTTGTGTTATATTATGTTTTGTGTTATGTTATGTTTTCTGTTATGTTATGTTATGTTTTGTGTTATGTTATGTTATGTTTTGTGTTATGTTATGTTTTGTGTTGTGTTATGTTATGTTTTGTGTTGTGTTGTGTTATGTTTTGTGTTGTGTTGTGTTATGCTTTGTGTTGTGTTATGTTATGCTTCGACTTATGTAATGTTTTGTGTTATGTTATGTTATGTTGTTTTGTGTTATGTTACGTTATGTTTTGTGTTATGTTATGTTTTGTGTTATGTTATGTTATGTTTTGTGTTGTGTAATGTTATGTTATGTTTTGTGTTGTGTTATGTTATCTTTTGTGTTATGTTATGTTGTGTGTTATGTTATGTTTTCTGTTATGTTATGTTTTGTGTTGTGTTATGTTATGTTTTGTTTTATGTTATGTTATGTTTGGTGTTATGTTATGTTTTGTGTTGTGTTATATTATGTTATGTTATTTTGTGTGTTATGTTATGTTTTGTGTTATGTTATGTTATGTTATGTTATGTTATGTTTTGTGTTATGTTATGTTATGTTTTGTGTTATGTTATGTTATGTTTTGTGTTATGTTATGTTTTGTGTTGTGTTATGTTATGTTACATTTTGTGTTATGTTATGTTTTGTGTTATGTTATGATTTGTGTTATGTTATGTTATGTTATGTGTTATGTTATGCTATGTTTTGTGTTGTGTTATGTTATGTTATGTTTTGTATTCTGTTATGTTTCGTGTTGTGTTATGTTATGTTTTGTGTTATGTTTTGTGTTGTGTTTTGTGTTGTGTTATGTTTTGTGTTGTGTTATGTTTTGTGTTGTGTTATGTTATGTTATGGTATGTTTTGTGTTATGTTATGTTTTGTGTTGTGTTATGTTATGTGTTGTTTTATGTTATGTTTTGTGTTGTGTTATGTTATGTATTGTGTTATGTAATGTTTTGTGTTATGTTATGTTTTGTGTTGTGTTATGTTATGTTTTGTGTTGTGTTATGTTATGTTTTGTGTTGTGTTATGTTATGTTATGTTTTGTGTTAGTATATGTTATGTTTTGTGTTAGTATATGTTATGTTTTGTGTTCGTATATGTTATGTTTTGTGTTGTGTTATGTTATGTTTTGTGTTATGTTATGTTATGTTTTGTGTTATGTTATGTTATGTTATGTTATGTTATGTTATGTTATTTTATGTTATGTTGTGTAATGTTATGTTATGTTATCTTATGTTATGTTATGTTATGTTATGCTATGCTATGCTATGTTATGTTATGTTATGTTATGTCATGTTATGTTACGTTACGTTATGTTATGTTATGTTATGTTATGTTATGTTATGTTATGTTATGTTATGTTATGTTATGTTATGTTATGTTATGTTATGTTATGTTATGTTATGTTATGTAATGTTTTGTGTTATGTTATGTTTTGTGTTATGCTATGCTATGTTTGTGTTATGTTATGTATTGTGTTATGTTATGTTTTGTGTTGTGTTATGTTTTGTGTTATGTTATGTTATGTTTTGTGTTATGTAATGTGTTGTGTTGTGTTATGTTATGTTATTTTTTGTGTTATGTTATGTTTTGTGTTATGTTATGTTCTGTGTTATTTTATGTTTTGTGTTATGTTATGTTATGTTTTGTGTTATGTTATGTTATGTTTTGTGTTATGTTATGTTTTGTATTGTGTTATGTTATGTTATGTTTTGTGTTATGTTATGTGTTATGTTATGTGTTGTGTTATTTTATGTGTTGTGTTATGTTATGTTATGTGTTGTGTTATGTTATGTTTTGTGTTGTTATGTTATGTTTTGTGTTATGTTATGTTACGTTTTGTGTTATGTTATGTTATGTTTTGTGTTATGTTATGTTATGTTTTGTGTTGTGTTATGTTATGTTATGTTTTGTGTTATGCTATGTTATGTTTTGTGTTATGTTATGTTTTGTGTTATGTTATGTGTTGTGTTATGTTATGTTTTGTGTTGTGTTATGTTTTGAGTTATGTTATGTTGTGTTTTGTGTTATGTTATGTTTTGTGTTGTGTTATGTTATTTCTTGTGTTATGTTATGTTTTGTGTTATGTTATGTTTTGTGTTATGTTATGTTTTGTGTTATGTTTTGTGTTATGTTATGTTTTGTGTTATGATATGTTATGTTTCGTGTTATGTTATGTTTTGTGTTATGGTATGTTATGTTATTTTATGTTTTGTGTTATGTTATGTTTTGTGTTGTGTTATGTTATGTTTTGTGTTGTGTTGTGTTATTTTTTGTGTTGTGTTGTGTTATGTTTTGTGTTGTGTTATGTTATGTTATGTTTTGTTATGCTTTGTGTTATGTTATGTTATGTTTTGTGTTATGTTATGTTTTGTATTTTATTATGTTTTGTGTTATGTTATGTTATGTTTTGTGTTGTGTTATGCTATGTTTTGTGTTGTGCTATGTTATGTTATGTTTTGTGTTATGTTATTTTTGTGTTGTGTTATGTTATGTTATGTTATGTTTTGTGTTGTGTTATGTTATGTTTTGTGTTATGTTATGTTATGTTTAGTGTTATGTTATGTTATGTTTTGTGTTCTGTTATGTTATGTTATGTTTTGTGTTATGCTATGTTATGTTTTGTGTTATGTTATGTTTTGTGTTATGTTATGTGTTGTGTTATGTTATGTTTTGTGTTGTGTTATGTTTTGTGTTATGTTATGTTTTGTGTTGTGTTATGATATTTTTTGTGTTATGTTATGTTTTGTGTTATGTTATGTTTTGTGTTATGTTATGTTATGTTTTGTGTTATGTTATGTTATGTTTTGTGTTCTGTTATGTTATGTTATGTTTTGTTTTATGTTATGTTTTGTGATATGTTATGTTTTGTGTTGTGTTATGTTATGTGTTGTGTTATGTTTTGTGTTATGTTATGTTATGTGTTGTGTTATGTTATGTTTTGTGTTGTTATGCTATGTTTTGTGTTATGTTATGTTTTGTGTTATGCTATGTTATGTGATGTTATGTAATGTTTTGTGTTATTTTATGTTTTGTGTTATGTTATGTTTTGTGTTATGTTATGTTTTGTGTTATGTTATGTTTTGTGTTATGTTAAATTTTTTGTTATGTTATGTTAAGTTAAGTTTTGTGTTTGTTATGTTTTATGTTATGTTATGTTTTGTGTTATGTTATGTTTTGTGTTATGTTATATTTGTGTTATGTTATGTTATGTTTTGTGTTATGTTATGTTTTGTGTTATGTTATGTTATGTTTTGTGTTGTGTTATGTTTTGTGTTGTGTTATGTTTTGTGTTGTGTTATGTTATGTTTTGTGTTATGTTAGGTTATGTTATATTATCTTTTGTGTTATGTTATGATATGTTTTACGTTATGTTATGTTTTGTGTTATGTTATGTTATGTTATGTTATGTTTTGTGTTATGTTATGTTATGTTTTGTGTTATGTGTTGTGTTATGTTATGTTATGTGTTTTGTGTTATGTTATGTGTTGTGTTATGTTTTGTTTTGTGTTGTTATGTTATGTTTTGTGTTATGTTATGTTATGTTTTGTGTTATGTTATGTCTTGTGTAATGTTAAGTTATATTTTGTGTTATGTTGTGATATGTTTTGTGTTATGTAATGTGTTATGTTATGTTTTGTGTTATGTTATGTTATGTTATGTTTTGTGTTATGTTATGTTTTGTGTTATGTTATGTTTTGTGTTGTTTAGTGTTATGTTATGTTTTGTTTTATGTGTTGTGTTACGTTATGTGTTGTGTTATGTTATGTTTTGTGTTATGTTATGTTTTGTGTTATGTTATGTCTTGTGTTATGTTATGTTATGTTTTGTGTTATGTTATGTTATGTTATGTTATGTTTTGTGTTGTGTTATGTTATGTTATGTTTTGTGTTGTGTTATGTTATGTTATGTTTTGTGTTATGTTATGTTTTGCGTTATGCTATGTTGTGTGATGTTATGTTATTTTTGTGTTCTGTTATGTTTTGTGTTATATTATGTTTTGTGTTATGTTATGTTTTGTGTTATGTTATGTTATGTTTTGTGTTATGTTATGTTATGTTTTGTGTTATATTATGTTTTGTGTTGTGTTATGTTATGTTTTGTGTTGTGTTGTGTTATGTTTTGTGTTGTGTTGTGTTATGCTTTGTGTTGTGTTATGTTATGTTTCGATTTATGTTATGTTTTGTGTTATGTTATGTTATGTTGTTTTGTGTTATGTTACGTTATGTTTTGTGTTATGTTATGTTTTGTGTTATGTTATGTTATGCTTTGTGTTGTGTTATGTTATGTTATGTTTTGTGTTGTGTTGTTATCTTTTGTGTTATGTAATGTTTTGTGTTATGTTATGTTTTCTGTTATGTTATGTTATGTTTTGTGTTGTGTTATGTTATGTTTTGTTTTATGTTATGTTATGTTTTGTGTTATGTTATGTTTTGTGTTGTGTTATATTATGTTATGTTATTTTGTGTGTTATGTTACGTTTTGTGTTATGTTATGTTATGTTATGTTATGTTATGTTATGTTATGTTATGTTATGTTATGTTATGTTATGTTATGTTTTGTGTTATGTTATGACATGTTTTGTGTTATGTTATGTTATGTTTTGTGTTATGTTATGTTTTGTGTTGTGTTATGTTATGTTACATTTTGTGTTATGTTATGTTTTGTGTTATGTTATGTTTTGTGTTATGTTATGTTATGTGTTATGTTATGCTATGTTTTGTGTTGTGTTATGTTATGTTATGTTTTGTATTCTGTTATGTTTCGTGTTGTGTTATGTTATGTTTTGTGTTATGTTTTGTGTTGTGTTTTGTGTTGTGTTATGTTTTGGGTTGTGTTATGTTTTGTGTTGTGTTATGTTATGTTATGGTATGTTTTGTGTTATGTTATGTTTTGTGTTGTGTTATGTTATGTGTTGTTTTATGTTATGTTTTGTGTTGTGTTATGTTATGTATTGTGTTATGTAATGTTTTGTGTTATGTTATGTTTTGTGTTGTGTTATGTTATGTTTTGTGTTGTGTTATGTTATGTTTTGTGTTGTGTTATGTTATGTTATGTTTTGTGTTAGTATATGTTATGTTTTGTGTTAGTATGTGTAATGTTTTGTGTTCGTATATGTTATGTTTTGTGTTGTGTTATGTTATGTTTTGTGTTATGTTATGTTATGTTTTGTGTTATGTTATGTTATGTTATGTTATTTTATGTTATGTTGTGTAATGTTATGTTATGTTATCTTATGTTATGTTATATTATGTTATGCTATGCTATGCTATGTTATGTTATGTTGTGTTATGTTATGTCATGTTATGTTACGTTACGTTATGTTATGTTATGTTATGTTATGTTATGTTATGTTATGTTATGTTATGTTATGTTATGTTATGTTATGTTATGTTATGTTATGTTATGTTATGTTATGTTATGTTATGTAATGTTTTGTGTTATGTTATGTTTTGTGTTATGCTATGCTATGTTTGTGTTATGTTATGTATTGTGTTATGATATGTTTTGTGTTGTGTTATGTTTTCTGTTATGTTATGTTATGTTTTGTGTTATGTTATGTGTTGTGTTGTGTTATGTTATGTTATTTTTTGTGTTATGTTATGTTTTGTGTTATATTATGTTCTGTGTTATTTTATGTTTTGTGTTATGTTATGTTATGTTTTGTGTTATGTTATGTTATGTTTTGTGTTATGTTATGTTTTGTGTTGTGTTATGTTATGTTATGTGTTGTGTTATGTTATGTGTTATGTTATGTGTCGTGTTATGTTATGTGTTGTGTTATGTTATGTTATGTGTTGTGTTATGTTATGTTTTGTGTTGTGATGTTATGTTTTGTGTTATGTTATGTTATGTTTTGTGTTATGTTATGTTATGTTTTGTGTTATGCTATGTTATGTTTTGTGTTGTGTTATGTTATGTTATGTTTTGTGTTATGCTATGTTATGTTTTGTGTTATGTTATGTTTTGTGTTATGTTATGTGTTGTGTTATGTTATGTTTTGTGTTGTGTTATGTTTTGTGTTATGTTTTGTGTTATGTTATGTTTTGTGTTATGTTATGTTATGTTTTGTGTTATGTTATGTTTTGTGTTGCGTTATGTTATGTTTTGTGTTGTGTTATGTTTTGTGTTGTGCTACGTTTCGTGTTATGTTATGTTTTGTGTTATGGTATGTTATGTTATTTTATGTTTTGTGTTATGTTAAGTTTTGTGTTGTGTTATGTTATGTTTTGTGTTGTGTTGTGTTATTTTTTGTGTTGTGTTGTGTTATGTTTTGTGTTGTGTTATGTTATGTTATGTTTTGTTATGCTTTGTGTTATGTTATATTATGTTTTGTGTTATGTTATGTTTTGTATTTTATTATGTTTTGTGTTATGTTATGTTATGTTTTGTGTTGTGTTATGTTATGTTTTGTGTTGTGCTATGTTATGTTATGTTTTGTGTTATGTTATTTTTGTGTTGTGTTATGTTATGTTATGTTTTGTGTTGTGTTATGTTATGTTTTGTGTTATGTTATGTTATGTTTAGTGTTATGTTATGTTATGTTTTGTGTTCTGTTATGTTATGTTATGTTTTGTGTTATGTTATGTTTTGTGTTATGGTATGTGTTGTGTTATGTTATGTTTTGTGTTGTGTTATGTTTTGTGTTATGTTATGTTTTGTGTTGTGTTATGATATTTTTTGTGTTATGTTATGTTTTGTGTTATGTTATGTTTTGTGTTATGTTATGTTATGTTTTGTGTTATGTTATGTTATGTTTTGTGATATGTTATGTTTTGTGTTCTGTTATGTTATGTTATGTTTTGTTTTATGTTATGTTTTGTGTTATGTTATGTTTTGTGTTATGTTATGTTATGTGTTGTGTTATGTTATGTTTTGTGTTGTTATGCTATGTTTTGTGTTATGTTATGTTTTGTGTTATGCTATGTTATGCGATGTTATGTAATGTTTTGTGTTATGTTATGTTTTGTGTTATGTTATGTTTTGTGTTATGTTATGTTTTGTGTTATGTTATGTTTTGTGTTATGTTAAGTTTTTTGTTATGTTATGTTAAGCTAAGTTTTGTCTTTGTTATGTTTTATGTTATGTTATGTTTTGTGTTATGTTATGTTTTGTGTTATGTTATATTTGTGTTATGTTATGTTATGTTTTGTGTTATGTTATGTTATGTTTTGTGTTATGTTATGTTATGTTTTGTGTTATGCTATGTTATGTTTTGTGTTGTGTTATGTTATGTTATGTTTTGTGTTATGCTATGTTATGTTTTGTGTTATGTTATGTTTTGTGTTATGTTATGTGTTGTTTTATGTTATGTTTTGTGTTGTGTTATGTTTTGTGTTATGTTTTGTGTTATGTTATGTTTTGTGTTATGTTATGTTATGTTTTGTGTTATGTTATGTTTTGTGTTGCGTTATGTTATGTTTGTGTTGTGTTATGTTTTGTGTTGTGCTACGTTTCGTGTTATGTTATGTTTTGTGTTATGGTATGTTATGTTATTTTATGTTTTGTGTTATGTTATGTTTTGTGTTGTGTTATGTTATGTTTTGTGTTGTGTTGTGTTATTTTTTGTGTTGTGTTGTGTTATGTTTTGTGTTGTGTTATGTTATGTTATGTTTTGTTATGCTTTGTGTTATGTTATGTTATGTTTTGTGTTATGTTATGTTTTGTATTTTATTATGTTTTGTGTTATGTTATGTTATGTTTTGTGTTGTGTTTAGTTATGTTTTGTGTTGTGCTATGTTATGTTATGTTTTGTGTTATGTTATTTTTGTGTTGTGTTATGTTATGTTATGTTTTGTGTTGTGTTATGTTATGTTTTGTGTTATGTTATGTTATGTTTAGTGTTATGTTATGTTTTGTGTTCTGTTATGTTATGTTATGTTTTGTGTTATGTTATGTTTTGTGTTATGTTATGTGTTGTGTGATGTTATGTTTTGTGTTGTGTTATGTTTTGTGTTATGTTATGTTTTGTGTTGTGTTATGATATTTTTTGTGTTATGTTATGTTTTGTGTTATGTTATGTTTTGTGTTATGTTATGTTATGTTTTGTGTTATGTTAAGTTATGTTTTGTGATATGTTATGTTTTGTGTTCTGTTATGTTATGTTATGTTTTGTTTTATGTTATGTTTTGTGTTATGTTATGTTTTGTGTTATGTTATGTTATGTGTTGTGTTATGTTATGTTTTGTGTTGTTATGCTATGTTTTGTGTTATGTTATGTTTTGTGTTATGCTATGTTATGTGATGTTATGTAATGTTTTGTGTTATGTTATGTTTTGTGTTATGTTATGTTTTGCGTTATGTTATGTTTTGTGTTATGTTATGTTTTGTGTTATGTTAAGTTTTTTGTTATGTTATGTTAAGTTAAGTTTTGTCTTTGTTATGCTTTATGTTATGTTATGTTTTGTGTTATGTTATGTTTTGTGTTATGTTATATTTGTGTTATGTTATGTTATGTTTTGTGTTATGTTATGTTTTGTGTTATGTTATGTTATGTTTTGTGTTGTGTTATGTTTTGTATTGTGTTATGTTTTGTGTTGTGTTATGTTATGTTTTGTGTTATGTTAGGTTATGTTATATTATCTTTTGTGTTATGTTATGTTATGTTTTACGTTATGTTATGTTTTGTGTTATGTTATGTTATGTTATGTTATGTTTTGTGTTATGTTATGTTATGTTTTGTGTTGTGTTATGTTTTGTGTTGTGTTGTGTTATGTTTTGTGTTGTGTTATGTTATGTTATGTTTTGTGTTATGTTATGTTATGTTTTGTGTTATGTTATGTTTTGTGTTGTGTTATGTTATGTTTTGTGTTGTGTTGTGTTATGTTTTGTGTTGTGTTGTGTTATGTTTTGTGTTGTGTTATGTTATGTTATGTTATGTTTCTTATGCTTTTTGTTATGTTATGTTATGTTTTGTGTTATGTTATGTTTTGTATTTTGTTATGTTTTGTGTTATGTTATGTTATGTTTTGTGTTGTGTTATGTTATGTTTTGTGTTGTGCTATGTTATGTTATGTTTTGTGTTATGTTATGTATTGTGTTGTGTTATGTTATGTTATGTTTTGTGTTGTGTTATGTTATGTTTTGTGTTATGTTTTGTGTTGTGTTATGTTATGTTTTGTGTTATGTTATGTTTTGTGTTGTGTTATGTTATGTTATATTTTGTGTTATGTTATGTTTTGTGTTATGTTATGTTTTGTGTTATGTTATGTTATGTTATGTTTTGTGTTGTGTTATGTGATGTTATGTTTTGTATTCTGTTATGTTTCGTGTTGTGTTATGTTATGTTTTGTGTTATGTTTTGTGTTGTGTTTTGTGTTGTGTTATGTTTTGTGTTGTGTTATGTTTTGTGTTGTGTTATGTTATGTTATGGTATGTTTTGTGTTATGTTATGTTTTGTGTTATGTTATGTGTTGTTTTATGTTATGTTTTGTGTTGTGTTATGTTATGTATTGTGTTATGTAATGTTTTGTGTTATGTTATGTTTTGTGTTGTGTTATGTTATGCTTTGTGTTGTGTTATGTTATGTTTTGTGTTGTGTTATGTTATGTTTTGTGTTAGTATATGTTATGTTTTGTGTTACTATATGTTATGTTTTGTGTTCGTATATGTTATGTTTTGTGTTGTGTTAGGTTATGTTTTGTGTTATGTTATGTTATGTTATGTTTTGTGTTATGTTATGTTATGTTATGTTATTTTATGTTATGTTGTGTAATGATATGTTATGTTATGTTATGTTATGTTATGTTATGTTACGTTACGTTACGTTATGTTATGTTATGTTATGTTATGTTATGTTATGTTATGTTATGTTATGTTATGTTATGTTATGTTATGTTATGTTATGTTATGTTATGTTATGTTATGTTATGTTATGTTATGTTATGTTATGTTATGTTATGTTATGTTATGTTATGTTATGTTATGTTATGTTATGTTATGTTATGTTATGTTATGTTATGTTATGTTATGTTATGTTATGTTATGTTATGTTATGTTATGTTATGTTATGTTTTGTGTTATGTTATGTTTTGTGTTATGCTATGTTATGTTTTGTGTTATGTTATGTTATGTTTAGTGTTATGTTATGTTATGTTTTGTGTTCTGTTATGTTATGTTATGTTTTGTGTTATGCTATGTTATGTTTTGTGTTATGTTATGTTTTGTGTTATGTTATGTGTTGTGTTATGTTATGTTTTGTGTTGTGTTATGTTTTGTGTTTTGTTATGTTTTGTGTTCTGTTATGATATTTTTTGTGTGATGTTATGTTTTGTGTTATGTTATGTTTTGTGTTATGTTATGTTATGTTTTGTGTTATGTTATGTTATGTTTTGTGTTATGTTATGTTTTGTGTTCTGTTATGTTATGTTATGTTTTGTTTTATGTTATGTTTTGTGTTGTGTTATGTTATGTGTTGTTTTATGTTTTGTGTTATGTTATGTTTTGTGTTATGTTATGTTATGTGTTGTGTTATGTTATGTTTTGTGTTGTTATGCTATGTTTTGTGTTATGTTATGTTTTGTGTTATGCTATGTTATGTGATGTTATGTAATGTTTTGTGTTATGTTATGTTTTGTGTTATGTTATGTTTTGTGTTATGTTATGTTTTGTGTTATGTTAAGTTTTTTGTTATGTTATGTTAAGTTAAGTTTTGTGTTTGTTATGTTTTATGTTATGTTATGTTTTGTGTTATATTATGTTTT
This sequence comes from Tenodera sinensis, assembly GCA_030765045.1. Lineage (NCBI taxonomy): Eukaryota > Metazoa > Arthropoda > Insecta > Mantodea > Mantidae > Tenodera > Tenodera sinensis. The sequence goes on from JAUKNM010000016.1 coordinate 362,929, forward strand.
GTGTTATGTTATATTTGTGTTATGTTATGTTATGTTTTGTGTTATGTTATGTTTTGTGTTATGTTATGTTTTGTGTTGTGTTATGTTTTGTGTTGTGTTTTGTGTTGTGTTATGTTATGTTTTGTGTTATGTTAGGTTATGTTATATTATGTTTTGTGTTATGTTATGTTATGTTTTACGTTATGTTATGTTTTGTGTTATGTTATGTTATGTTATGTTATGTTTTGTGTTATGTTATGTTATGTCTTGTGTTGTGTTATGTTTTGTGTTGTGTTGTGTTACGTTTTGTGTTGTGTTATGTTATGTTATGTTTTGTGTTATGTTATGTTATGTTTTGTGTTATGTTATGTTTTGTGTTGTGTTATGTTATGTTTTGTGTTGTGTTGTGTTATGTTTTGTGTTGTGTTGTGTTATGTTTTGTGTTGTGTTATGTTATGTTATGTTTTGTTATGCTTTGTGTTATGTTATGTTATGTTTTGTGTTATGTTATGTTTTGTATTTTGTTATGTTTTGTGTTATGTTATGTTATGTTTTGTGTTGTGTTATGTTATGTTTTGTGTTGTGCTATGTTATGTTATGTTTTGTGTTATGTTATGTATTGTGTTGTGTTATGTTATGTTTTGTGTTGTGTTATTTTATGTTTTGTGTTATGTTTTGTGTTGTGTTATGTTATGTTTTGTGTTATGTTATGTTTTGTGTTGTGTTATGTTATGTTATATTTTGTGTTATGTTATGTTTTGTGTTATGTTATGTTTTGTGTTATGTTATGTTATGTTATGTAATGTTTTGTGTTGTGTTATGTGATGTTATGTTTTGTTCTCTGTTATGTTTCGTGTTGTGTTATGTTATGTTTTGTGTTATGTTTTGTGTTGTGTTTTGTGTTGTGTTATGTTTTGTGTTGTGTTATGTTTTGTGTTGTGTTATGTTATGTTATGGTATGTTTTGTGTTATGTTATGTTTTGTGTTGTGTTATGTTATGTGTTGTTTTATGTTATGTTTTGTGTTGTGTTATGCTATGTATTGTGTTATGTAATGTTTTGTGTTATGTTATGTTTTGTGTTGTGTTATGTTATGCTTTGTGTTGTGTTATGTTATGTTTTGTGTTGTGTTATGTTATGTTTTGTGTTAGTATATGTTATGTTTTGTGTTAGTATATGTTATGTTTTGTGTTCGTATATGTTATGTTTTGTGTTGTGTTATGTTATGTTTTGTGTTATGTTATGTTATGTTATGTTATGTTTTGTGTTATGTTATGTTATGTTATGTTATTTTATGTTATGTTGTGTAATGTTATGTTATGTTATGTTATGTTATGTTATGTTATGTTATGTTATGCTATGCTATGCTATGTTATGTTATATTATGTTATGTTATGTTATGTTATGTTATGTTATGTTATGTTATGTTACGTTATGTTATGTTATGTTATGTTATGTTATGTTATGTTATGTTATGTTATGTTATGTTATGTTATGTTATGTTATGTTATGTTATGTTATGTTATGTTATGTTATGTTATGTTATGTTATGTTATGTTATGTTATGTTATGTTATGTTTTGTGTTATGTTATGTTTTGTGTTATGCTATGTTATGTTTTGTGTTATGTTATGTTATGTTTTGTGTTATGTTATGTTATGTTTTGTGTTATGTTATGTGTTGTGTTGTGTTATGTTATGTTATTTTTGTGTTATGTTATGTGTTGTGTTGTGTTATGTTATGTTATTTTTTGTGTTATGTTATGTTTTGTGTTATGTTATGTTCTGTGTTATTTTATGTTTTGTGTTATGTTATGTTATGTTTTGTGTTATGTTATGTTATGTTTTGTGTTATGTTATGTTTTGTGTTGTGTTATGTTATGTTTTGTGTTATGTTATGTTTTGCGTTGTGTGTTGAGTTATGTTATGTTATGTGTTGTGTTATGTTATGTTATGTTATGTTATGTGTTGTGTTATGTTATGTTTTGTGTTGTTATGTTATGTTTTGTGTTATGTTATGTTATGTTTTGTGTTATGTTATGTTTTGTGTTATGTTATGTTATGTTTTGTGTTGTGTTATGTTGTTTTGTGTTATGCTAAGTTATGTTTTGTGTTATGTTATGTTTTGTGTTATGTTATGTGTTGTGTTATGTTATGTTTTGTGTTGTGTTATGTTTTGTGTTATGTTATGTTGTGTTTTGTGTTATGTTATGTTTTGTGTTGTGTTATGTTATTTCTTGTGTTATGTTATGTTTTGTGTTATGTTATGTTTTGTGTTATGTTATGTTTTGTGTTATGTGATGTTTTGTGTTATGTTATGTTTGTGTTATGTTATGTTATGTTTTGTGTTATGTTATGTTTTGTGTTGCGTTATGTTATGTTTTGTGTTGTGTTATGTTTTGTGTTGTGTTATGTTTCGTGTTATGTTATGTTTTGTGTTATGGTATGTTATGTTATTTTATGTTTTGTGTTATGTTATGTTTTGTGTTGTGTTATGTTATGTTTTGTGTTGTGTTGTGTTATTTTTTGTGTTGTGTTATGTTATGTTTTGTGTTGTGTTATGTTATGTTTTGTTATGCTTTGTGTTATGTTATGTTATGTTTTGTGTTATGCTATGTTTTGTATTTTGTTATGTTTTTTGTTATGATATGTTATGTTTTTGTTGTGTTATGTTATGTTTTGTGTTCTGCTATGTTATGTTATGTTTTGTGTTATGTTATGTTTTGTGTTGTGTTATGTTATGTTATGTTTTGTGTTGTGTTATGTTATGTTTTGTGTTATGTTTTGTGTTGTGTTAGATTATGTTTTGTGTTGTGTTATGTTATGTTTTGTGTTGTGTTATGTTTCGTGTTACGTTATGTTTTGTGTTATGGTATGTTATGTTATGTTATGTTTTGTGTTGTGTTATGTTATGTTTTGTGTTGTGCTATGTTATGTTATATTTTGTGTTATGTTATGTTTTGTGTTATGTTATGTTTTGTGTTGTGTTATGTTATGTTATGTTTTGTATTCTGTTATGTTTCGTGTTGTGTTATGTTATGTTTTGTGTTATGTTTTGTGTTGTGTTATGTTTTGTGTTGTGTTATGTTTTGTGTTGTGTTATGTTATGTTATGGTATGTTTTGTGTTATGTTATGTTTTGTGTTGTGTTATGTTATGTGTTGTTTTATGTTATGTTTTGTGTTGTGTTATGTTATGTATTGTGTTATGTAATGTTTTGTGTTATGTTATGTTTTGTGTTGTGTTATGTTATGTTTTGTGTTGTGTTATGTTATGATATGTTATGATTTGTGTTAGTATATGTTATGTTTTGTGTGAGTATATGTTATGTTTTGTGTTCGTATATGTTATGTTTTGTGTTGTGTTATGTTATGTTTTGTGTTATGTTATGTTATGTTATGTTATGTTATGTCATGTTATGTTTTGTGTTATGTTATGTTATGTTATGTTATGTTATGTTATTTTATGTTATGTTGTGTAATGTTATGTTATCTTATGTTATGTTATGTTATGCTATGCTATGCTATGTTATGTTATGTTATGTTATGTTATGTTATGTTATGTTATGTTACGTTACGTTACGTTATGTTATGTTATGTTATGTTATGTTATGTTATGTTATGTTATGTTATATTATGTTATGTTATGTTATGTTTTGTGTTATGTTATGATTTGTGTTATGCTATGTTATGTTTTGTGTTATGTTATGTTTTGTGTTATGTTATGTATTGTGTTATGTTATGTTTTGTGTTGTGTTGTGTTATGTTTTGTGTTATGTTATGTTATGTTTTGTGTTATGTTATGTTTTGTGTTGTGTTATGTTATGTTATTTTTTGTGTTATGTTATGATATGTTTTGTGTTATGTAATGTGCTATGTTATGTTTTGTGTTATGTTATGTTATGTTTTGTGTTATGTTATGTTATGTATTGTGTTATGTTATGTTTTGTGTTGTTTAGTGTTATGTTATGTTTTGTTTTATGTGTTGTGTTACGTTATGTGTTGTGTTATGTTATGTGTCGTGGTATGTTATGTTATGTGTTGTGTTATGTTATGTTTTGTGTTAGGTTATGTTATGTTTTGTGTTATGTTATGTCTTGTGTTATGTTATGTTATGTTTTGTGTTATGTTATGTTATGTTATGTTATGTTATGTTATGTTATGTTATGTTTTGTGTTGTGTTATGTTATGTTATGTTTTGTGTTGTGTTATGTTATGTAATGTTTTGTGTTATGTTATGTTTTGCGTTATGCTATGTTGTGTGATGTTATGTTATTTTTGTGTTCTGTTATGTTTTGTGTTATGTTATGTTTTGTGTTATGTTATGTTTTGTGTTATGTTATGTTATGTTTTGTGTTATGTTATGTTATGTTTTCTGTTATGTTATGTTTTGTGTTGTGTTATGTTATGTTTTGTGTTGTGTTGTGTTATGTTTTGTGTTGTGTTGTGTTATGCTTTGTGTTGTGTTATGTTATGTTATGTTTTGTGTTGTGTTGTGTTATGTTATCTTTTGTGTTATGTTATGTTTTGTGTTATGTTATGTTTTCTGTTATGTTATGTTATGTTTTGTGTTGTGTTATGTTATGTTTTGTTTTATGTTATGTTATGTTTTGTGTTATGTTATGTTTTGTGTTGTGTTATGTTATGTTATGTTATTTTGTGTGTTATGTTATGTTTTGTGTTATGTTATATTATGTTATGTTATGTTATCTTTTGTGTTATGTTATGTTATGTTTTGTGTTATGTTATGTTATGTTTTGTGTTATGTTATGTTTTGTGTTGTGTTATGTTATGTTACATTTTGTGTTATGTTATATTTTGTGTTATGTTATGTTATGTTATGTGTTATGTTATGCTATGTTTTGTGTTGTGTTATGTTATGTTATGTTTTGTATTCTGTTATGTTTCGTGTTGTGTTATGTGATGTTTTGTGTTATGTTTTGTGTTGTGTTTTGTGTTGTGTTATGTTTTGTGTTGTGTTATGTTTTGTGTTGTGTTATGTTATGTTATGGTATGTTTTGTGTTATGTTATGTTTTGTGTTGTGTTATGTTATGTGTTGTTTTATGTTATGTTTTGTGTTGTGTTATGTTATGTATTGTGTTATGTAATGTTTTGTGTTATGTTATGTTTTGTGTTGTGTTATGTTATGTTTTGTGTTGTGTTATGTTATGTTTTGTGTTGTGTTATGTTATGTTAGGTTTTGTGTTAGTATATGTTATGTTTTGTGTTAGTATATGTTATGTTTTGTGTTCGTATATGTTATGTTTTGTGTTGTGTTATGTTATGTTTTGTGTTATGTTATGTTATGTTATGTTTTGTGTTATGTTATGTTATGTTATGTTATGTTATGTTATATTATGTTATGTTATTTTATGTTATGTTGTGTAATGTTATGTTATGTTATCTTATGTTATGTTATGTTATGTTATGCTATGCTATGCTATGTTATGTTATGTTATGTCATATTATGTTACGTTACGTTATGTTACGTTACGTTATGTTATGTTATGTTATGTTATGTTATGTTATGTTATGTTATGTTATGTTATGTTATGTTATGTTATGTTATGTTATGTTATGTTATGTTATGTTATGTTATGTTATGTTATGTTATGTTATGTTTTGTGTTATGTTATGTTTTGTGTTATGCTATGTTATGTTTTGTGTTATGTTATGTTATGTTTTGTGTTATGTTATGTTATGTTTTGTGTTATGTTATGTGTTGTGTTGTGTTATGTTATGTTATTTTTGTGTTATGTTATGTGTTGTGTTGTGTTATGTTATGTTATTTTTTGTGTTATGTTATGTTTTGTGTTATGTTATGTTCTGTGTTATTTTATGTTTTGTGTTATGTTATGTTATGTTTTGTGTTATGTTATGTTATGTTTTGTGTTATGTTATGTTTTGCGTTGTGTGTTGAGTTATGTTATGTTATGTGTTGTGTTATGTTATGTTATGTGTTGTGTTATGTTATGTTTTGTGTTGTTATGTTATGTTTTGTGTTATGTTATGTTATGTTTTGTGTTATGTTATGTTTTGTGTTATGTTATGTTATGTTTTGTGTTGTGTTATGTTGTTTTGTGTTATGCTAAGTTATGTTTTGTGTTATGTTATGTTTTGTGTTATGTTATGTGTTGTGTTATGTTATGTTTTGTGTTGTGTTATGTTTTGTGTTATGTTATGTTGTGTTTTGTGTTATGTTATGTTTTGTGTTGTGTTATGTTATTTCTTGTGTTATGTTATGTTTTGTGTTATGTTATGTTTTGTGTTATGTTATGTTTTGTGTTATGTGATGTTTTGTGTTATGTTATGTTTGTGTTATGTTATGTTATGTTTTGTGTTATGTTATGTTTTGTGTTGCGTTATGTTATGTTTTGTGTTGTGTTATGTTTTGTGTTGTGTTATGTTTCGTGTTATGTTATGTTTTGTGTTATGGTATGTTATGTTATTTTATGTTTTGTGTTATGTTATGTTTTGTGTTGTGTTATGTTATGTTTTGTGTTGTGTTGTGTTATTTTTTGTGTTGTGTTGTGTTATGTTTTGTGTTGTGTTATGTTATGTTTTGTTATGCTTTGTGTTATGTTATGTTATGTTTTGTGTTATGTTATGTTTTGTATTTTGTTATGTTTTTTGTTATGTTATGTTATGTTTTGTGTTGTGTTATGTTATGTTTTGTGTTCTGCTATGTTATGTTATGTTTTGTGTTATGTTATGTTTTGTGTTGTGTTATGTTATGTTATGTTTTGTGTTGTGTTATGTTATGTTTTGTGTTATGTTTTGTGTTGTGTTATGTTATGTTTTGTGTTGTGTTATGTCATGTTTTGTGTTGTGTTATGTTTCGTGTTACGTTATGTTTTGTGTTATGGTATGTTATGTTATGTTATGTTTTGTGTTGTGTTATGTTATGTTTTGTGTTGTGCTATGTTATGTTATATTTTGTGTTATGTTATGTTTTGTGTTATGTTATGTTTTGTGTTGTGTTATGTTATGTTATGTTTTGTATTCTGTTATGTTTCGTGTTGTGTTATGTTATGTTTTGTGTTGTGTTATGTTTTGTGTTGTGTTATGTTTTGTGTTGTGTTATGTTATGTTATGGTATGTTTTGTGTTATGTTATGTTTTGTGTTTTGTTATGTTATGTGTTGTTTTATGTTATGTTTTGTGTTGTGTTATGTTATGTATTGTGTTATGTAATGTTTTGTGTTATGTTATGTTTTGTGTTGTGTTATGTTATGTTTTGTGTTGTGTTATGTTATGTTATGTTATGATTTGTGTTAGTATATGTTATGTTTTGTGTGAGTATATGTTATGTTTTGTGTTCGTATATGTTATGTTTTGTGTTGTGTTATGTTATGTTTTGTGTTATGTTATGTTATGTTATGTTATGTTATGTTATGTTTTGTGTTATGGTATGTTATGTTATGTTATGTTATTTTATGTTATGTTGTGTAATGTTATGTTATCTTATGTTATGTTATGTTATGCTATGCTATGTTATGTTATGTTATGTTATGTTATGTTATGTTATGTTACGTTACGTTACGTTACGTTATGTTATGTTATGTTATGTTATGTTATGTTATGTTATGTTATGTTATGTTATGTTATGTTATGTTATATTATGTTATGTTATGTTATGTTTTGTGTTATGTTATGATTTGTGTTATGCTATGTTATGTTTTGTGTTATGTTATGTTTTGTGTTATGTTATGTATATGTGTTATGTTATGTTTTGTGTTGTGTTGTGTTATGTTTTGTGTTATGTTATGTTATGTTTTGTGTTATGTTATGTTTTGTGTTGTGTTATGTTATGTTATTTTTTGTGTTATGTTATGATATGTTTTGTGTTATGTAATGTGCTATGTTATGTTTTGTGTTATGTTATGTTTTGTGTTATGTTATGTTATGTATTGTGTTATGTTATGTTTTGTGTTGTTTAGTGTTATGTTATGTTTTGTTTTATGTGTTGTGTTACGTTATGTGTTGTGTTATGTTATGTGTCGTGGTATGTTATGTTATGTGTTGTGTTATGTTATGTTTTGTGTTAGGTTATGTTATGTTTTGTGTTATGTTATGTCTTGTGTTATGTTATGTTATGTTTTGTGTTATGTTATGTTATGTTATGTTATGTTATGTTATGTTTTGTGTTGTGTTATGTTATGTTATGTTTTGTGTTGTGTTATGTTATGTAATGTTTTGTGTTATGTTATGTTTTGCGTTATGCTATGTTGTGTGATGTTATGTTATTTTTGTGTTCTGTTATGTTTTGTGTTATGTTATGTTTTGTGTTATGTTATGTTTTGTGTTATGTTATGTTATGTTTTGTGTTATGTTATGTTATGTTTTCTGTTATGTTATGTTTTGTGTTGTGTTATGTTATGTTTTGTGTTGTGTTGTGTTATGTTTTGTGTTGTGTTGTGTTATGCTTTGTGTTGTGTTATGTTATGTTATGTTTTGTGTTGTGTTGTGTTATGTTATCTTTTGTGTTATGTTATGTTTTCTGTTATGTTATGTTATGTTTTGTGTTGTGTTATGTTATGTTTTGTTTTATGTTATGTTATGTTTTGTGTTATGTTATGTTTTGTGTTGTGTTATGTTATGTTATGTTATTTTGTGTGTTATGTTATGTTTTGTGTTATGTTATATTATGTTATGTTATGTTATCTTTTGTGTTATGTTATGTTATGTTTTGTGTTATGTTATGTTATGTTTTGTGTTATGTTATGTTTTGTGTTGTGTTATGTTATGTTACATTTTGTGTTATGTTATATTTTGTGTTATGTTATGTTTTGTGTTATGTTATGTTATGTTATGTGTTATGTTATGCTATGTTTTGTGTTGTGTTATGTTATGTTATGTTTTGTATTCTGTTATGTTTCGTGTTGTGTTATGTGATGTTTTGTGTTATGTTTTGTGTTGTGTTTTGTGTTGTGTTATGTTTTGTGTTGTGTTATGTTTTGTGTTGTGTTATGTTATGTTATGGTATGTTTTGTGTTATGTTATGTTTTGTGTTGTGTTATGTTATGTGTTGTTTTATGTTATGTTTTGTGTTGTGTTATGTTATGTATTGTGTTATGTAATGTTTTGTGTTATGTTATGTTTTGTGTTGTGTTATGTTATGTTTTGTGTTGTGTTATGTTATGTTTTGTGTTGTGTTATGTTATGTTAGGTTTTGTGTTAGTATATGTTATGTTTTGTGTTAGTATATGTTATGTTTTGTGTTCGTATATGTTATGTTTTGTGTTGTGTTATGTTATGTTTTGTGTTATGTTATGTTATGTTATGTTTTGTGTTATGTTATGTTATGTTATGTTATGTTATGTTATGTTATGTTATGTTATGTTATTTTATGTTATGTTGTGTAATGTTATGTTATGTTATCTTATGTTATGTTATGTTATGTTATGCTATGCTATGCTATGTTATGTTATGTTATGTCATATTATGTTACGTTACGTTATGTTACGTTACGTTATGTTATGTTATGTTATGTTATGTTATGTTATGTTATGTTATGTTATGTTATGTTATGTTATGTTATGTTATGTTATGTTATGTTATGTTATGTTATGTTATGTTATGTTATGTTATGTTATGTTATGTTATGTTATGTTATGTTATGTTATGTTATGTTATGTTATGTTATGTTATGTTATGTTATGTTATGTTATGTTATGTTATGTTATGTTATGTTATGTTATGTTATGTTATGTTATGTTATGTTATGTTATGTTATGTTATGTTATGTTATGTAATGTTTTGTGTTATGTTATGTTTTGTGTTATGCTATGCTATGTTTGTGTTATGTTATGTATTGTGTTATGTTATGTTTTGTGTTGTGTTATTTTTGTGTTATGTTATGTTTTGTGTTATGTTATGTGTTGTGTTGTGTTATGTTATGTTATTTTTAGTGTTATGTTATGTTTTGTGTTATGTTATGTTCTGTGTTATTTTATGTTTTGTGTTATGTTATGTTATGTTTTGTGTTATGTTATGTGTTGTGTTGTGTTATGTTATGTTATTTTTTGTGTTATGTTATGTTTTGTGTTATGTTATGTTCTGTGTTATTTTAGTTTTGTGTTATGTTATGTTATGTTTTGTGTTGTGTTATGTTATGTTATGTTTTGTGTTATGTTATGTGTTATGTTATGTGTTGTGTTATGTTATGTTATGTGTTGTGTTATGTTATGTTTTGTGTTGTTATGTTATGTTTTGTGTTATGTTATGTTATGTTTTGTGTTATGTTATGTTATGTTTTGTGTTATGTTATGTTATGTTTTGTGTTGTGTTATGTTATGTTTTGTGTTATGCTATGTTATGTTTTGTGTTATGTTATGTTTTGTGTTATGTTATGTGTTGTGTTATGTTATGTTTTGTGTTGTGTTATGTTTTGTGTTATGTTATGTTGTGTTTTGTGTTATGTTATGTTTTGTGTTGTGTTATGTTATTTCTTGTGTTATGTTATGTTTTGTGTTATGTTATGTTTTGTGTTGTGTTATGTTTTGTGTTATGTGATGTTGTGTTTTGTGTTATGTTATGTTTTGTGTTGTGTTATGTTATGTTTTGTGTTATGTTTTGTGTTGTGTTATGTTATGTTTTGTGTTGTGTTATGTTATGTTTTGTGTCATGTTATGTTATGTTATGTTTTGTGTTGTGTTATGTTTCGTGTTATGTTATGTTTTGTGTTATGGTATGTTATGTTATTTTATGTTTTGTGTTATGTTATGTTTTGTGTTGTGTTATGTTATGTTTTGTGTTGTGTTGTGTTATTTTTTGTGTTGTGTTGTGTTATGTTTTGTGTTGTGTTATGTTATGTTTTGTTATGCTTTGTGTTATGTTATGTTATGTTTTGTGTTATGTTATGTTTTGTATTTTGTTATGTTTTGTGTTATGTTATGTTTTGTGTTGTGTTATGTTATGTTTTGTGTTGTGCTATGTTATGTTATATTTTGTGTTAAGTTATGTTTTGTGTTATGTTATGTTATGTTATTTTATGTTTTGTGTTGTGTTATGTTATGTTATGTTTTGTATTCTGTTATGTTTCGTGTTGTGTTATGTTATGTTTTGTGTTATGTTTTGTGTTGTGTTATGTTTTGTGTTGTGTTATGTTTTGTGTTGTGTTATGTTATGTTATGGTATGTTTTGTGTTATGTTATGTTTTGTGTTGTGTTATGTTATGTGTTGTTTTATGTTATGTTTTGTGTTGTGTTATGTTATGTATTGTGTTATGTAATGTTTTGTGTTATGTTATGTTTTGTGTTGTGTTATGTTATGTTTTGTGCTGTGTTATGTTATGTTTTGTGTTGTGTTATGTTATGTTATGTTTTGTGTTAGTATATGTTATGTTTTGTGTGAGTATATGTTATGTTTTGTGTTCGTATATGTTATGTTTTGTGTTGTGTTATGTTATGTTTTGTGTTATGTTATGTTATGTTATGTTTTGTGTTATGTTATGTTATGTTATGTTATGTTATTTTATGTTATGTTGTGTAATGTTATGTTATCTTATGTTATGTTATGCTATGCTATGCTATGTTATGTTATGTTATGTTATGTTATGTTATGATATGTTATGTTATGTTATGTTATGTTATGTTATGTTACGTTACGTTACGTTATGTTATGTTATGTTATGTTATGTTTTGTGTTATGTTATGATTTGTGTTATGTTATGTTATGTTTTGTGTTGTGTTATGTTATGTTTTGTGTTGTGCTATGTTATGTTATATTTTGTGTTATGTTATGTTTTGTGTTATGTTATGTTATGTTTTGTGTTGTGTTATGTTATGTTATGTTTTGTATTCTGTTATGTTTCGTGTTGTGTTATGTTATGTTTTGTGTTATGTTTTGTGTTGTGTTATGTTTTGTGTTGTGTTATGTTTTGTGTTGTGTTATGTTATGTTATGGTATTTTTTGTGTTATGTTATGTTTTGTGTTGTGATATGTTATGTGTTGTTTTATGTTATGTTTTGTGTTGTGTTATGTTATGTATTGTGTTATGTAATGTTTTGTGTTATGTTATGTTTTGTGTTGTGTTATGTTATGTTTTGTGTTGTGTTATGTTATGTTTTGTGTTGTGTTATGTTATGTTATGTTTTGTGTTAGTATATGTTATGTTTTGTGTGAGTATATGTTATGTTTTGTGTTCGTATATGTTATGTTTTGTGTTGTGTTATGTTATGTTTTGTGTTATGTTATGTTATGTTATGTTATGTTTTGTGTTATGTTATGTTATGTTATGTTATTTTATGTTATGTTGTGTAATGTTATGTTATCTTATGTTATGTTATGCTATGCTATGCTATGTTATGTTATGTTATGTTATGTTACGTTACGTTAAGTATTGTTATGTTATATTATGTTATGTTATGTTATGTTTTGTGTTATGTTATGATTTGTGTTATGCTATGTTATGTTTTGTGTTATGTTATGTTTTGTGTTATGTTATGTATTGTGTTATGTTATGTATTGTGTTGTGTTATGTTATGTTATTTTTTGTGTGATGTTATGATATGTTTTGTGTTATGTAATGTGCTATGTTATGTTTTGTGTTATGTTATGTTATGTTTTGTGTTATGTTATGTTATGTATTGTGTTATGTTATGTTTTGTGTTGTTTAGTGTTATGTTATGTTCTGTTTTATGTGTTGTGTTACGTTATGTGTTGTGTTATGTTATGTGTCGTGGTATGTTAAGTTATGTGTTGTGTTGTGTTATGTTTTGTGTTATGTTATGTTATGTTTTGTGTTATGTTATGTATTGTTTTGTGTTATGTTATGTTATTTTTTGTGTGATGTTATGATATGTTTTGTGTTATGTAATGTGCTATGTTATGTTTTGTGTTATGTTATGTTATGTTTTGTGTTATGTTATGTTATGTATTGTGTTATGTTATGTTTTGTGTTGTTTAGTGTTATGTTATGTTCTGTTTTATGTGTTGTGTTACGTTATGTGTTGTGTTATGTTATGTGTCGTGGTATGTTAAGTTATGTGTTGTGTTATGTTATGTTTTGTGTTATGTTATGTTATGTTTTGTGTTATGTTATGTCTTGTGTTATGTTATGTTATGTTTTGTGTTATGTTATGTTATGTTATGTTATGTTATGTTTTTTGTTGTGTTATGTTATGTTATGTTTTGTGTTGTGTTATGTTATGTTATGTTTTGTGTTATGTTATGTTTTGCGTTATGCTATGTCGTGTGATGTTATGTTATTTTTGTGTTCTGTTATGTTTTGTGTTATGTTATGTTTTGTGTTATGTTATGTTTTGTGTTATGTTATGTTATGTTTTGTGTTATGTTATGTTATGTTTTGTGTTATGTTATGTTTTGTGTTGTGTTATGTTATGTTTTGTGTTGTGTTGTGTTATGTTTTGTGTTGTGTTGTGTTATGCTTTGTGTTGTGTTATGTTATGTTTCGATTTATGTTATGTTTTGTGTTATGTTATGTTATGTTGTTTTGTGTTATGTTACGTTATGTTTTGTGTTATGTTATGTTTTGTGTTATGTTATGTTATGTTTTGTGTTGTGTTAAGTTATGTTATGTTTTGTGTTGTGTTGTGTTATGTTATCTTTTGTGTTATGTTATGTTTTGTGTTATGTTATGTTTTCTGTTATGTTATGTTATGTTTTGTGTTGTGTTATGTTATGTTTTGTTTTATGTTATGTTATGTTTTGTGTTATGTTATGTTTTGTGTTGTGTTATGTTATGTTATGTTATTTTGTGTGTTATGTTATGTTTTGTGTTATGTTATATTATGTTATGTTATGTTATCTTTTGTGTTATGTTATGTTATGTTTTGTGTTATGTTATGTTTTGTGTTGTGTTATGTTATGTTACATTTTGTGTTATGTTATATTTTGTGTTATGTTATGTTTTGTGTTATGTTATGTTATGTTATGTGTTACGTTATGCTATGTTTTGTGTTGTGTTATGTTATGTTTTGTATTCTGTTATGTTTCGTGTTGTGTGATGTTTTGTGTTATGTTATGTTTGTGTTATGTTATGTTATGTTTTGTGTTATGTTTTGTGTTGTGTTTTGTGTTGTGTTATGTTTTGTGTTGTGTTATGTTATGTTTTGTGTTGTGTTATGTTATGTTATGGTATGTTTTGTGTTATGTTATGTTTTGTGTTGTGTTATGTTATGTGTTGTTTTATGTTATGTTTTGTGTTGTGTTATGTTATGTATTGTGTTATGTAATGTTTTGTGTTATGTTATGTTTTGTGTTGTGTTATGTTATGTTTTGTGTTGTGTTATGTTATGTTTTGTGTTGTGTTATGTTATGTTATGTTTTGTTTTAGTATATGTTATGTTTTGTGTTAGTATATGTTATGTTTTGTGTTCGTGTATGTTATGTTTTGTGTTGTGTTATGTTATGTTTTGTGTTATGTTATGTTATGTTATGTTATGTTTTGTGTTATGTTATGTTATGTTATGTTATGTTATTTTATGTTATGTTGTGTAATGTTATGTTATGTTATCTTATGTTATGTTATGTTATGTTATGCTATGCTATGCTATGTTATGTTATGTTATGTCATGTTATGTTACGTTACGTTATGTTATGTTATGTTATGTTATGTTATGTTATGTTATGTTATGTTATGTTATGTTATGTTATGTTATGTTATGTTATGTTATGTTATGTTATGTTATGTTATGTTATGTTATGTTATGTTATGTTATGTTATGTTATGTTATGTTATGTAATGTTTTGTGTTATGTTATGTTTTGTGTTATGCTATGCTATGTTTGTGTTATGTTATGTATTGTGTTATGTTATGTTTTGTGTTGTGTTATTTTTGTGTTATGTTATGTTATGTTTTGTGTTATGTTATGTGTTGTGTTGTGTTATGTTATGTTATTTTTTGTGTTATGTTATGTTTTGTGTTATGTTATGTTATGTTTTGAGTTATGTTATGTTTTGTGTTGTGTTATGTTATGTTATGTTTTGTGTTATGTTATGTGTTATGTTATGTGTTGTGTTATGTTATGTGTTGTGTTATGTTATGTGTTGTGTTATGTTATGTTTTGTGTTGTTATGTTATGTTTTGTGTTATGTTATGTTATGTTATGTTTTGTGTTATGTTATGTTATGTTTTGTGTTATGTTATGTTATGTTTTGTGTTGTGTTATGTTATGTTTTGTGTTATGCTATGTTATGTTTTGTCTTATTTTATGTTTTTTAGTTATGTTATGTGTTGTGTTATGTTATGTTTTGTGTTGTGTTATTTTTTGTGTTATGTTATGTTGTGTTTTGTGTTATGTTATGTTTTGTGTTGTGTTATGTTATTTCTTGTGTTATGTTATGTTTTGTGTTATGTTATGTTTTGTGTTGTGTTATGTTTTGTGTTATGTTATGTTGTGTTTTGTGTTATGTTATGTTTTGTGTTGTGTTATGTTATGTTTTGTGTTATGTTTTGTGTTGTGTTATGTTATGTTTTGTGTTGTGTTATGTTATGTTTTGTGTTATGTTATGTTATGTTTTGTGTTGTGTTATGTTTCGTGTTATGTTATGTTTTGTGTTATGGTATGTTATGTTATTTTATGTTTTGTGTTATGTTATGTTTTGTGTTGTGTTATGTTATGTTTTGTGTTGTGTTGTGTTATTTTTTGTGTTGTGTTGTGTTATGTTTTGTGTTGTGTTATGTTATGTTTTGTTATGCTTTGTGTTATGTTATGTTATGTTTTGTGTTATGTTATGTTTTGTATTTTGTTATGTTTTGTGTTATGTTATGTTATGTTTTGTGTTGTGTTATGTTATGTTTTGTGTTGTGCTATGTTATGTTATATTTTGTGTTAAGTTATGTTTTGTGTTATGTTATGTTATGTTATGTTTTGTGTTGTGTTATGTTATGTTATGTTTTGTATTCTGTTATGTTTCGTGTTGTGTTATGTTATGTTTTGTGTTATGTTTTGTGTTGTGTTATGTTTTGTGTTGTGTTATGTTTTGTGTTGTGTTATGTTATGTTATGGTATGTTTTGTGTTATGTTATGTTTTTTGTTGTGTTATGTTATGTGTTGTTTTATGTTATGTTTTGTGTTGTGTTATGTTATGTATTGTGTTATGTAATGTTTTGTGTTATGTTATGTTTTGTGTTGTGTTATGTTATGTTTTGTGTTGTGTTATGTTATGTTTTGTGTTGTGTTATGTTATGTTATGTTTTGTGTTAGTATATGTTATGTTTTGTGTAAGTATATGTTATGTTTTGTGTTCGTATATGTTATGTTTTGTGTTGTGTTATGTTATGTTTTGTGTTATGTTATGTTATGTTTTGTGTTATGTTATGTTATGTTATGTTATGTTATTTTATGTTATGTTGTGTAATGTTATGTTATCTTATGTTATGTTATGTTATGCTATGCTATGCTATGTTATGTTATGTTATGTTATGTTATGTTATGTTATGTTACGTTACGTTACGTTATGTTATGTTATGTTATGTTATGTTATGTTATGTTTTGTGTTATGTTATGATTTGTGTTATGCTATGTTATGTTTTGTGTTATGTTATGTTTTGTGTTATGTTATGTATTGTGTTATGTTATGTTTTGTGTTGTGTTGTGTTATGTTTTGTGTTATGTTATGTTATGTTTTGTGTTATGTTATGTTTTGTGTTATGTTATGCTATGTTTTGTGTTATGTTATGTTATGTTTTGTGTTATGTTATGTTTTGTGTTGTGTTATGTTATGTTTTGTGTTATGTTATGTTTTGTGTTATGTTATGTGTTGTGTTATGTTATGTGTTGTGTTATGTTATGTTATGTGTTGTGTTATGTTATGTTATGTGTTGTGTTATGTTATGTTTTGTGTTGTTATGTTATGTTTTGTGTTATGTTATGTTTTGTGTTATGTTATGTTATGTTTTGTGTTATGTTATGTTATGTTTTGTGTTGTGTTATGTTATGTTATGTTTTGTGTTATGCTAAGTTATGTTTTGTGTTATGTTATGTGTTGTGTTATGTTATGTTTTGTGTTGTGTTATGTTATGTTTTGTGTTATGTTATGTTGTGTTTTGTGTTATGTTATGTTTTGTGTTGTGTTATGTTATTTTTGTGTTATGTTATGTTTTGTGTTATGTTATGTTTTGTGTTATGTTATGTTTTGTGTTATGTTATGTTTTGTGTTATGTTATGTTTTGTTTTATGTTATGTTTTGTGTTGTGTTATGTTATGTGTTATGTTATGTGTTGTGTTATGTTATGTGTTGTGTTATGTTATGTTATGTGTTGTGTTATGTTATGTGTTGTGTTATGTTATGTTTTGTGTTATGTTATGTTTTGTGTTATGTTATGTTTTGTGTTATGTTATGTTATGTTTTGTGTTGTGTTTTGTTATGTTTTGTGTTATGTTTTGTGTTTATTTATGTTATGTTTTGTGTTATTTATGTTATGTTATGTTTTGTGTTATGTTATGTTATGTTATGTGTTGTGTTATGTGTTGTGTTATGTTATGTTATGTGTTTTGTGTTATGTTATGTGTTGTGTTATGTTTTGTTTTGTGTTGTTATGTTATGTTTTGTGTTATATTATGTTATGTTTTGTGTTATGTTATGTCTTGTGTAATGTTAAGTTATATTTTGTGTTATGTTATGATATGTTTTGTGTTATGTAATGTGCTATGTTATGTTTTGTGTTATGTTATGTTATGTTTTGTGTTATGTTATGTTATGTATTGTGTTATGTTATGTTTTGTGTTGTTTAGTGTTATGTTATGTTTTGTTTTATGTGTTGTGTTACGTTATGTGTTGTGTTATGTTATGTGTCGTGGTATGTTATGTTATGTGTTGTGTTATGTTATGTTTTGTGTTATGTTATGTCTTGTGTTATGTTATGTTATGTTTTGTGGTATGTTATGTTATGTTATGTTATGTTATGTTATGTTATGTTTTGTGTTGTGTTATGTTATGTTATGTTTTGTGTTGTGTTATGTTATGTTATGTTTTGTGTTATGTTATGTTTTGCGTTATGCTATGTTGTGTGATGTTATGTTATTTTTGTGTTCTGTTATGTTTTGTGTTATGTTATGTTTTGTGTTATGTTATGTTTTGTGTTATGTTATGTTATGTTTTGTGTTATGTTATGTTATGTTTTGTGTTATGTTATGTTCTGTGTTGTGTTGTTATGTTTTGTGTTGTGTTGTGTTATGTTTTGTGTTGTGTTGTGTTATGCTTTGTGTTGTGTTATGTTATGTTTCGATTTATGTTATGTTTTGTGTTATGTTATGTTATGTTGTTTTGTGTTATGTTACGTTATGTTTTGTGTTATGTTATGTTTTGTGTTATGTTATGCTATGTTTTGTGTTGTGTTATGTTATGTTATGTTTTGTGTTGTGTTGTGTTATGTTATCTTTTGTGTTATGTTATGTTTTGTGTTATGTTATGTTTTCTGTTATGTTATGTTATGTTTTGTGTTGTGTTATGTTATGTTTTGTTTTATGTTATGTTGTTTTGTGTTATATTATGTTTTGTGTTGTGTTATGTTATGTTATGTTATTTTGTGTGTTATGTTATGTTTTGTGTTATGTTATATTATGTTATGTTATGTTATCTTTTGTGTTATGTTATGTTATGTTTTGTGTTATGTTATGTTATGTTTTGTGTTATGTTATGTTTTGTGTTGTGTTATGTTATGTTACATTTTGTGTTTTGTTATGTTTTGTGTTATGTTATGTTATGTTATGTGTTATGTTATGCTATGTTTTGTGTTGTGTTATGTTATGTTTTGTATTCTGTTATGTTTCGTGTTGTGTTATGTAATGTTTTGTGTTATGTTTTGTGTTGTGTTTTGTGTTGTGTTATGTTTTGTGTTGTGTTATGTTTTGTGTTGTGTTATGTTATGTTATGGTATGTTTTGTGTTATGTTATGTTTTGTGTTGTGTTATGTTATGTGTTGTTTTATGTTATGTTTTGTGTTGTGTTATGTTATGTATTGTGTTATGTAATGTTTTGTGTTATGTTATGTTTTGTGTTGTGTTATGTTATGTTTTGTGTTGTGTTATGTTATGTTATGTTTTGTGTTAGTATATGTTATGTTTTGTGTTAGTATATATTATGTTTTGTGTTCGTATATGTTATGTTTTGTGTTGTGTTATGTTATGTTTTGTGTTGTGTTATGTTATGTTTTGTGTTATGTTATGTTATGTTTTGTGTTGTGTTATGTTTCGTGTTATGTTTTGTGTTATGGTATGTTATGTTATTTTATGTTTTGTGTTATGTTATGTTTTGTGTTGTGTTATGTTATGTTTCGTGTTGTGTTGTGTTATTTTTTGTGTTGTGTTGTGTTATGTTTTGTGTTTTGTTATGTTATGTTTTGTTATGCTTTGTGTTATGTTATGTTATGTTTTGTGTTATGTTATGTTTTGTATTTTGTTATGTTTTGTGTTATGTTATGTTATGTTTTGTGTTGTGTTATGTTATGTTTTGTGTTGTGCTATGTTATGTTATATTTTGTGTTAAGTTATGTTTTGTGTTATGTTATGTTATGTTATGTTTTGTGTTGTGTTATGTTATGTAATGGTTTGTATTCTGTTATGTTTCGTGTTGTGTTATGTTATGTTTTGTGTTATGTTTTGTGTTGTGTTATGTTTTGTGTTGTGTTATGTTTTGTATTGTGTTATGTTATGTTATGGTATGTTTTGTGTTATGTTATGTTTTGTGTTGTGTTATGTTATGTGTTGTTTTATGTTATGTTTTGTGTTGTGTTATGTTATGTATTGTGTTATGTAATGTTTTGTGTTATGTTATGTTTTGTGTTGTGTTATGTTATGTTTTGTGTTGTGTTATGTTATGTTTTGTGTTGTGTTATGTTATGTTATGTTTTGTGTTAGTATATGTTATGTTTTGTGTGAGTATATGTTATGTTTTGTGTTCGTATATGTTATGTTTTGTGTTGTGTTATGTTATGTTTTGTGTTATGTTATGTTATGTTATGTTATGTTATGTTATGTTATGTTATGTTATGTTTTGTGTTATGTTATGTTATGTTATGTTATGTTATGTTATGTTATTTTATGTTATGTTGTGTAATGTTATGTTATCTTATGTTATGTTATGTTATGCTATGCTATGCTATGCTATGTTATGTTATGTTATGTTATGTTATGTTATGTTATGTTATGTTATGTTATGTTATGTTATGTTATGTTACGTTACGTTACGTTATGTTATTTTATGTTATGTTATGTTATGTTATGTTTTGTGTTATGTTATGATTTGTGTTATGCTATGTTATGTTTTGTGTTATGTTATGTTTTGTGTTATGTTATGTATTGTGTTATGTTATGTTTTGTGTTGTGTTGTGTTATGTTTTGTGTTATGTTATGTTATGTTTTGTGTTATGTTATGTTTTGTGTTGTGTTATGTTATGTTTTGTGTTGTGTTATGTTATGTTATTTTTTGTGTTATGTTATGTTTTGTGTTATGTTTTGTGTTATGTTATGTTATGTTTTGTGTTATGTTATGTTATGTTTTGTGTTATGTTATGTTTTGTGTTGTGTTATGTTATGTTTTGTGTTATGTTATGTTTTGTGTTATGTTATGTGTTGTGTTATGTTATGTGTTGTGTTATGTTATGTTATGTGTTGTGTTATGTTATGTTATGTGTTGTGTTATGTTATGTTTTGTGTTGTTATGTTATGTTTTGTGTTATGTTATGTTTTGTGTTATGTTATGTTATGTTTTGTGTTATGTTATGTTATGTTTTGTGTTGTGTTATGTTATGTTATGTTTTGTGTTATGCTAAGTTATGTTTCGTGTTATGTTATGTGTTGTGTTATGTTATGTTTTGTGTTGTGTTATGTTTTGTGTTATGTTATGTTGTGTTTTGTGTTATGTTATGTTTTGTGTTGTGTTATGTTATTTTTTGTGTTATGTTATGTTTTGTGTTATGTTATGTTTTGTGTTATGTTATGTTTTGTGTTATGTTATGTTTTGTGTTATGTTATGTTTTGTGTTATGTTATGTTTTGTGTTGTGTTATGTTATGTTATGTTTTGTGTTGTTATGTGTTGTGTTATGTTATGTGTTGTGTTATGTTATGTTATGTGTTGTGTTATGTTATGTGTTGTGTTATGTTATGTTTTGTGTTATGTTATGTTTTGTGTTATGTTATGTTTTGTGTTATGTTATGTTATGTTATGTTATGTTATGTTTTTATTATGTTATGTTTTGTGTTATGTTATGTTTTGTGTTATGTTATGTTATGTTTTGTGTTGTGTTATGTTATGTTTTGTGTTATGTTTTGTGTTTATTTATGTTATGTTTTGTGTTATTTATGTTATGTTATATTTTGTGTTATGTTATTTTATGTTATGTTATGTGTTGTGTTATGTGTTGTGTTATGTTATGTTATGTGTTTTGTGTTATGTTATGTGTTGTGTTATGTTTTGTTTTGTGTTGTTATGTTATGTTTTGTGTTATATTATGTTATGTTTTGTGTTATGTTATGTCTTGTGTAATGTTAAGTTATATTTTGTGTTATGTTATGATATGTTTTGTGTTATGTAATGTGCTATGTTATGTTTTGTGTTATGTTATGTTATGTTTTGTGTTATGTTATGTTATGTATTGTGTTACGTTATGTGTTGTGTTGTGTTATGTGTCGTGGTATGTTATGTTATGTGTTGTGTTATGTTATGTTTTGTGTTATGTTATGTTTTGTGTTATGTTATGTCTTGTGTTATGTTATGTTATGTTTTGTGTTATGTTATGTTATGTTATGTTATGTTATGTTATGTTATGTTTTGTGTTGTGTTATGTTATGTTATGTTTTGTGTTGTGTTATGTTTTGTGTTGTGTTTTGTTATGTTATGTTTTGTGTTATGTTATGTTTTGTGTTGTGTTATGTTATGTTTTGTGTTATGTTGTGTTATGTTTTGTGTTGTGTTGTGTTATGCTTTGTGTTGTGTTATGTTATGTTTCGATTTATGTTATGTTTTGTGTTATGTTATGTTATGTTGTTTTGTGTTATGTTACGTTATGTTTTGTGTTATGTTATGTTTTGTGTTATGTTATGCTATGTTTTGTGTTGTGTTATGTTATGTTATGTTTTGTGTTGTGTTGTGTTATGTTATCTTTTGTGTTATGTTATGTTTTGTGTTATGTTATGTTTTCTGTTATGTTATGTTATGTTTTGTGTTGTGTTATGTTATGTTTTGTTTTATGTTATGTTATGTTTTGTGTTATGTTATGTTTTGTGTTGTGTTATGTTATGTTATGTTCTTTTGTGTGTTATGTTTTGTTTTGTGTTATGTTATATTATGTTATGTTATGTTATGTTATCTTTTGTTTTATGTTATGTTATGTTTTGTGTTATGTTATGTTATGTTTTGTGTTATGTTATGTTTTGTGTTGTGTTATGTTATGTTACATTTTGTGTTATGTTATGTTTTGTGTTATGTTATGTTATGTTATGTTATGTGTTATGTTATGCTATGTTTTGTGTTGTGTTATCTTATGTTATGTTTTGTAGTCTGTTATGTTTCGTGTTGTGTTATGTAATGTTTTGTGTTATGTTTTGTGTTGTGTTTTGTGTTGTGTTATGTTTTGTGTTGTGTTATGTTTTGTGTTGTGTTATGTTATGTTATGTTATGGTATGTTTTGTGTTATGTTATGTTTTGTGTTGTGCTATGTTATGTGTTGTTTTATGTTATGTTTTGTGTTGTGTTATGTTATGTATTGTGTTATGTAATGTTTTGTGTTATGTTATGTTTTGTGTTGTGTTATGTTATGTTTTGTGTTGTGTTATGTTATGTTTTGTGTTGTGTTATGTTATGATATGTTTTGTGTTAGTATATGTTATGTTTTGTGTTAGTATATGTTATGTTTTGTGTTCGTATATGTTATGTTTTGTGTTGTGTTATGTTATGTTTTGTGTTATGTTATGTTATGTTTTGTGTTATGTTATGTTATGTTATGTTATGTTATGTTATGTTTTGTTATTTTATGTTATGTTGTGTAATGTTATGTTATGTTATCTTATGTTATGTTATGTTATGTTATGCTATGCTATGCTATGTTATGTTATGTTATGTCATGTTATGTTACGTTACGTTATGTTATGTTATGTTATGTTATGTTATGTTATGTTATGTTATGTTATGTTATGTTATGTTATGTTATGTTATGTTATGTTATGTTATGTTATGTTATGTTATGTTATGTTATGTTATGTTATGTTATGTTATGTTATGTTATGTTATGTTATGTTATGTTATGTTATGTTATGTTATGTTATGTTATGTTATGTTATGTTATGTTATGTTATGTTATGTTATGTTATGTTATGTTATGTTATGTTATGTTATGTTATGTTATGTTATGTTATGTTATGTTATGTTATGTTATGTTATGTTATGTTATGTTATGTTATGTTTTGTGTTATGTTATGTTTTGTGTTATGCTATGCTATGTTTGTGTTATGTTATGTATTGTGTTATGTTATGTTTTGTGTTGTGTTATTTTTGTGTTATGTTATGTTATGTTTTGTGTTATGTTATGTGTTGTGTTGTGTTATGTTATGTTTTGTGTTATGTTATGTTCTGTGTTATTTTATGTTTTGTGTAATGTTATGTTATGTTTTGTGTTATGTTATGTTATGTTTTGTGTTATGTTATGTTTTGTGTTGTGTTATGTTATGTTATGTTTTGTGTTATGTTATGTGTTATGTTATGTGTTGTGTTATGTTATGTGTTGTGTTATGTTATGTTATATGGTGTGTTATGTTATGTTTTGTGTTGTTATGTTATGTTTTGTGTTATATTATGTTATGTTTTGTGTTATGTTATGTTATGTTTTGTGTTATGTTATGTTTTGTGTTGTGTTATGTTATGTTTTGTGTTATGCTATGTTATGTTTTGTGTTATGTTATGTTTTGTGTTATGTTATGTTTTGTGTTATGTTATGTGTTGTGTTATGTTATGTGTTATTTTATGTTATGTTTTGTTTTATGTTATGTTTTGTGTTGTGTTTGGTGTTATGTTATGTTTTGTGTTATTTTATGTTATGTTTTGTGTTATGTTATGTTTTGTGTTGCGTTATGTTATGTTTTGTGTTGTGTTATGTTTTGTGTTATGTTATGTTTTGTGTTGTGTTATGTTATGTTTTGTGTTGTGTTGTGTTATTTTTTGTGTAGTGTTGTGTTATGTTTTGTGTTGTGTTATGTTATGTTATGTTTTGTTATGCTTTGTGTTATGTTATGTTATGTTTTGTGTTATGTTATGTTTTGTATTTTGTTATGTTTTGTGTTATGTTATGTTATGTTTTGTGTTGTGTTATGTTATGTTTTGTGTTGTGCTATGTTATGTTATGTTTTGTGTTATGTTATTTTTGTGTTGTGTTATGTTATGTTATGTTTTGTGTTGTGTTATGTTATGTTTTGTTTTATGTTTTGTGTTGTGTTATGTTATGTTTTGTGTTGTGTTATGTTATGTTTTGTGTTATGTTATGTTATGTTTTGTGTTGTGTTATGTTATGTTATATTTTGTGTTATGTTATGTTTTGTGTTATGTTATGTTTTGTGTTATGTTATGTTATGTGTTATGTTATGTTATGTTTTGTGTTGTGTTATGTTATGTTTTGTGTTATGTTTTGTGTTGTGTTATGTTTTGTGTTGTGTTATGTTTTGTGTTGTGTTATGTTATGTAGTGGTATGTTTTGTGTTATGTTATGTTTTGTGTTGTGTTATGTTATGTGTTGTTTTATGTTATGTTTTGTGTTGTGTTATGTTATGTATTGTGTTATGTAATGTTTTGTGTTATGTTATGTTTTGTGTTGTGTTATGTTATGTTTTGTGTTGTGTTATGTTATGTTTTGTGTTGTGTTATGTTATGTTATGTTTTGTGTTAGTATATGTTATGTTTTGTGTTAGTATATGTTATGTTTTGTGTTCGTATATGTTATGTTTTGTGTTGTGTTATGTTATGTTTTGTGTTATGTTATGTTATGTTATGTTTTGTGTTATGTTATGTTATGTTATGTTATGTTATGTTATTTTATGTTATGTTGTGTAATGTTATGTTATGTTATCTTATGTTATGTTATGTTATGCTATGCTATGCTATGTTATGTTATGTTATGTTATGTTATGTCATGTTATGTTACGTTACGTTATGTTATGTTATGTTATGTTATGTTATGTTATGTTATGTTATGTTATGTTATGTTATGTTATGTTATGTTATGTTATGTTATGTTATGTTATGTTATGTTATGTTATGTAATGTTTTGTGTTATGTTATGTTTTGTGTTATGCTATGCTATGTTTGTGTTATGTTATGTATTGTGATATGTTATGTTTTGTGTTGTGTTATGTTTTGTGTTATGTTATGTTATGTTTTGTGTTATGTTATGTGTTGTGTTGTGTTATGTTATGTTATTTTTTGTGTTATGTTATGTTTTGTGTTATGTTATGTTCTGTGTTATTTTATGTTTTGTGTTATGTTATGTTATGTTTTGTGTTATGTTATGTTATGTTTTGTGTTATGTTATGTTTTGTGTTGTGTTATGTTATGTTATGTTTTGTGTTATGTCATGTGTTAAGTTATGTGTTGTGTTATGTTATGTGTTGTGTTATGTTATGTTATGTGTTGTGTTATGTTATGTTTTGTGTTGTTATGTTATGTTTTGTGTTATGTTATGTTATGTTTTGTGTTATGTTATGTTATGTTTTGTGTTATGTTATGTTATGTTATGTTTTGTGTTGTGTTATGTTATGTTTTGTGTTATGCTATGTTATGTTTTGTGTTATGTTATGTTTTGTGTTATGTTATGTGTTGTGTTATGTTATGTTTTGTGTTGTGTTATGTTTTGTGTTATGTTATGTTGTGTTTTGTATTATGTTATGTTTTGTGTTGTGTTATGTTATTTCTTGTGTTATGTTATGTTTTGTGTTATGTTATGTTTTGTGTAATGTTATGTTTTGTGTTATGTTATGTTTTGTGTTATGTTATTTTTGTGTTATGTTATGTTTTGTGTTATGTTATGTTATGTTTTGTGTTGCGTTATGTTATGTTTTGTGTTGTGTTAGGTTTTGTGTTGTGTTATGTTTCGTGTTATGTTATGTTTTGTGTTATGGTATGTTATGTTATGTAATGTTTTGTGTTATGTTATGTTTTGTGTTGTGTTATGTTATGTGTTGTGTTGTGTTGTGTTATTTTTTGTGTTGTGTTGTGTTATGTTTTGTGTTGTGTTATGTTATGTTATGTTTTGTTATGCTTTGTGTTATGTTATGTTATGTTTTGTGTTATGTTATGTTTTGTATTTTTTTATGTTTTGTGTTATGTTATGTTATGTTTTGTGTTGTGTTATGTTATTTTTGTGTTGTGTTATGTTATGTTATGTTTTGTGTTATGTTATGTTTTGTGTTGTGTTATGTTATGTTTTGTGTTATGTTATGTTTTGTGTTATGTTATGTGTTGTGTTATGAGTTGTGTTATGTTATGTTATGTGTTGTGTTATGTTATGTTATGTGTTGTGTTATGTTATGTTTTGTGTTGTTATGTTATGTTTTGTGTTATGTTATGTTTTGTGTTATGTTATGTTTTGTGTTGTTATGTTATGTTTTGTGTTATGTTATGTTATGTTTTGTGTTATGTTATGTCTTGTGTAATGTTAAGTTATATTTTGTGTTATGTTATGATATGTTTTGTGTTATGTTATGTGTTATGTTATGGTTTGTGTTATGTTATGTTATGTTTTGTGTTATGTTATGTTATGTTTTGTGTTATGTTATGTTTTGTGTTGTGTTATGTTATGTTATGTTTTGTGTTATGTTATGTTTTGTGTTATGTTATGTGTTGTGTTATGTTATGTTATGTGTTGTGTTATGTTATGTTATGTGTGGTGTTATGTTATGTTTTGTGTTGTTATGTTATGTTTTGTGTTATGTTATGTTATGTTTTGTGTTATGTTATGTTATGTTTTGTGTTATGTTATGTTATGTTTTGTGTTGTGTTATGTTATGTTATGTTTTCTGTTGTGTTATGTTATGCTATGTTTTGTATTATGTTATGTTTTGTGTTATGCTATGTTATGTGATGTTATGTTATGTTTTGTGTTATGTTATGTTTTGCGTTATGTTATGTTTTGTGTTATGTTATGTTTTGTGTTATGTTATGTTATGTTATGTTATGTTTTGTGTTATGTTATGTTTTGTGTTATGTTATGTTTTGTGTTATGTTATGTTATGTTATGTTTTGTGTTATGTTATGTTTTGTGTTATATTATGTTATGTTTTGTGTTATTTATGTTATGTTTTGTGTTATGTTATGTTATGTGTTGTGTTATGTTATGTGTTTTGTGTTATGTTATGTGTTGTGTTATGTTTTGTTTTGTGTTGTTATGTTATGTTTTGTGTTATGTTATGTTTTGTGTTATGTTATGTTTTGTGTAATGTTAAGTTATATTTTGTGTTATGTTATGTTATGTTTTGTGTTATGTTATGTTATGTTATGTTATGTATTGTGTTATGTTATGTTTTGTGTTGTGTTATGTTATGTTACGTTTTGTGTTAAGTTATGTGTTGTGTTACGTTATGTGTTGTGTTATGTTATGTGTCGTGTTATGTTATGTTATGTGTTGTAATATGTTATGTTATGTGTTGTGTTATGTTATGTTTTGTGTTATGTTATGTTTTGTGTTATGTTATGTTATGTCTTGTGTTATGTTATGTTATGTTTCGTGTTATGTTATGTTATGTTTTGTGTTGTGTTATGTTATGTTATGTTTTGTGTTGTGTTATGTTATGTTATGTTTTGTGTTATGTTATGTTTTGCGTTATGCTATGTTGTGTGATGTTATGTTATTTTTTGTGTTATGTTATGTTTTGTTTTATGTTATGTTTTGTGTTATGTTATGTTTTGTGTTATGTTATGTTATGTTTTGTGTTATGTTTTGTTATGTTTTGTTTTATGTTATGTTTTGTGTTGTGTTATGTTATGTTTTGTGTTGTGTTGTGTTATGTTCTGTGTTGTGTTGTGTTATGCTTTGTGTTGTGTTATGTTATGTTTCGTGTTATGTTATGTTTTGTGTTATGTGATGTTATGTTGTTTTGTGTTATGTTAAGTTATGTTTTGTGTTATGTTATGTTTTGTGTTATGTTATGTTATGTTTTGCGTTGTGTTATGTTATGTTATGTTTTGTGTTGTGTTGTGTTATGTTATCTTTTGTGTTATGTTATATTTGTGTAATGTTATGTTTTCTGTTATGTTATGTTATGTTTTGTGTTGTGTTATGTTATGTTTTGTTTTATGTTATGTTTTGTGTTATGTTATGTTTTGTGTTGTGTTATGTTATGTTATGTTATTTTGTGTGTTATGTTATGTTTTGTGTTATGTTATGTTATGTTATGTTATGTTATGTTATGTTATGTTATGTTATGTTATGTTATGTTATGTTATGTTATGTTATGTTATGTTATGTTATGTTATGTTATGTTATGTTTTGTGTTATGTTATGTTTTGTGTTGTGTTATGTTATGTTATGTTATGTTATTTGTTATGTTTTGTGTTATGTTATGTTATGTTATGTTATGTTACGTTATGTTATGTTTTGTGTTATGTTGAGTTATGTTATGATATGTTTTGTGTTATGTTATGTTATGTTTTGTGTTGTGTTATGTTATGTTATGTTTTGTGTTGTGTTATGTTATGTTTTGTGTTATGTTATGTTTTGTGTTGTGTTATGTTATGTTTTGTGTTATGTTATGTTTTGTGTTGTGGTATGTTATGTTATGTGTTATGTTATGTTATGTTTTGTGTTATGTTATGTTTTGTGTTATGTTATGTTATGTGTTATGTTATGTTTTGTGTTGTGTTCTGTTATGTTATGTTTTGTGTTCTGTTATGTTTTGTGTTGTGTTATGTTATGTTATGTTATGTTTTGTGTTATGTTATTTTTTGTGTTATGTTATGTTTTGTGTTGTGTTATGTTATGTTATGTGTTGTGTTTTGTTATGTTTTGTGTTGTGTTATGTTATGTTTTGTGTTATGTTATGTTTTGTGTTGTGTTGTGTTATGTTATGTTTTGTGTTAGTATATGTTATGTTTTGTGTTAGTATATGTTATGTTTTGTGTTAGTATATGTTATGTTTTGTGTTATGTTATGTTATGTTTTGTGTTATGTTATGTTATGTTTTGTGTTATGTTATGTTATGTTTTGTGTTATGTTTTGTTATGTTTTGTGTTATGTTATGTTTTGTGTTGTGTTATGTTATGTCTTGTGTTGTGTTGTGTTATGTTTTGTGTTGTGTTGTGTTATGCTTTGTGTTGTGTTATGTTATGTTTCGTGTTATGTTATGTTTTGTGTTATGTTATGTTATGTTGTTTTGTGTTATGTTTAGTTATGTTTTGTGTTATGTTATGTTTTGTGTTATGTTATGTTATGTTTTGTGTTGTGTTATGTTTTGTGTTATGTTTTGTTTTCTGTTATGTTATGTTATGTTTTGTGTTGTGTTATGTTATGTTTTGTT
Source organism: Tenodera sinensis (assembly GCA_030765045.1). Taxonomy (NCBI): domain Eukaryota; kingdom Metazoa; phylum Arthropoda; class Insecta; order Mantodea; family Mantidae; genus Tenodera; species Tenodera sinensis. The sequence continues at coordinate 392,366 of JAUKNM010000016.1, forward strand.
TTATGTTATGTTTTGTGTTATGTTATGTTTCAGTTGTGTTATGTTATGTTATGTTATTTTGTGTGTTATGTTATGTTTTGTGTTATGTTATGTTATGTTATGTTATCTTATGTTATGTTATGTTATGTTATGTTATGTTATGTTTTGTGTTATGTTATGTTTTGTGTTGTGCTATGTTATGTTATGTTTTGTGTTATGTTATGTTATGTTACGTTATATTATGTTTTGTGTTATGTTGTGTTATGTTATGTTATGTTTAGTGTTGTGTTATGTTATGTTATGTTTTCTGTTGTGTTATGTTATGTTTTGTGTTATGTTTTGTGTTATGTTATGTTTTGTGTTGTGTTATGTTATGTTTTGTGTTATGTTATGTTTTGTGTTGTGGTATGTTATGTTATGTGTTATGTTATGTTATGTTTTTTGTTATGTTATGTTTTGTGTTATGTTATGTTATGTGTTATGTTATGTTTTGTGTTGTGTTCTGTTATGTTATGTTTTGTGTTCTGTTATGTTTTGTGTTGTGTTATGTTATGTTTTGTGTTATGGTTTGTGTTATGTTTTGTGTTATGTTTTGTGTTGTGTTTTGTTATATGTAACGTTTTGATTTATGTTATGTTTTGTGTTGTGTTATGTTATGTGTTATGTTATGTTCTATTGTGTTATGCTATATTTTGTGTTGTGTTATGTTATGTGTTATGTTATGTTTTGTGTTATGTTATGTTTTGTTTTGTGTGATGTTTTGTGTTGTGTTATGTTATGTTTTGTGTTATGTTATGTTTTGTTTTGTGTTATGTTTTGTGTTGTGTAATGTTATGTTTTGTGTTATGTTATGTTTTGTGTTATGTTATGTTTTGTGTTATGTTATGTTATGTTAAGTTATGTGTTATGTTATGTTTTGTGTTATGTTATGTTTTGTGTTATGTTATGTTTTGTGTTATGTTATATTTGTGTTATGTTATGTTATGTTTTGTGATAAGTTAGGTTATGTTATGTTATGTTTTGTGTTATGTTATGTTATGTTTTATGTTATGTTATGTTTTGTGTTATGTTATGTTATGTTTTGTGTTATGTTATGTTATGTTTTGCGTTATGTTATGTTTTGTGTTGTGTTGTGTTATGTTTTGTGTTGTGTTATGTTATGTTATGTTATGTTTTGTGTTATGTTATGTTATGTTTTGTGTAATGTTATGTTTTGTGTTGTGTTATGTTATGTTTTGTGTTGTGTTATGTTATGTTTTGTGTTGTGTTATGTTATGTATTGTGTTATTTTTCGTGTTATGTAATGTTTTGTGTAATGGTATGTTATGTTATTTTATGTTTTGTGTTATATTATGTTTAGTGTTGTGTTATGTTATGTTTTGTGTTGTGTTGTGTTATGTTTTGTGTTGTGTTGTGTTATGTTTTGTGTTGTGCTATGTTATGTTATGTTATGTTTTGTTATGCTTTGTGTTATGTTGTTATGTTATGTTTTGTGTTATGTTATGTTTTGTATTTTGTTATGTTTTGTGTTATGTTATTTTATGTTTTGTGTTGTGTTATGTTATGTTTTGTGTTGTGCTATGTTATGTTATGTTTTGTGTTATGTTATGTTTTGTGTTGTGTTATGTTATGTTATGTTTTGTGTTGTGTTATGTTATGTTTTGTGTTGTGTTATGTTATGTTTTGTGTTGTGTTATGTTAAGTTTTGTGTTATGTTATGTTTTGTGTTGTGTTATGTTATGTTATATTTTGTGTTATGTTATGTTTTGTGTTATGTTATGTTTTGTGTTATGTTATGTTATGTGTTATGTTATGTTATGTCTTGTGTAATGTTAAGTTATATTTTGTGTTATGTTATGATATGTTTTGTGTTATGTTATGTGTTATGTTATGTTTTGTGTTATGTTATGTTATGTTTTGTGTTATGTTATGTTTTGTGTTATGTTATGTTTTGTGTTGTGTTATGTTATGTTATGTTTTGTGTTATGTTATGTTTTGTGTTGTTATGTTATGTTTTGTGTTATGTTATGTTATGTTTTGTGTTATGTTATGTTATGTTTTGTGTTATGTTATGTTATGTTTTGCGTTGTGTTATGTTATGTTAAGTTTTGTGTTGTGTTATGTTATGCTATGTTTTGTGTTATGTTATGTTTTGTGTTATGCTATGTTATGTGATGTTATGTTATGTTTTGTGTTATGTTATGTTTTGTGTTATGTTATGTTTTGTGTTATGTTATGTTTTGTGTTATGTTATGTTTTGTGTTATGTTATGTTATGTTTTGTGTTATGTTATGTTTTGTGTTATGTTATGTTTTGAGTTATGTTATGTTATGTTATGTTTTGTGTTGTGTTATGTTATGTTTTGTGTTATGTTATGTTTTGTGTTATATTATGTTATGTTTTGTGTTATTTATGTTATGTTATGTTTTGTGTTATGTTATGTTATGTTATGTGTTGTGTTATGTTATGTTATGTGTTTTGTGTTATGTTATGTGTGTGTTATGTTTTGTTTTGTGTTGTTATGTTATGTTTTGTGTTATGTTATGTTATGTTTTGTGTAATGTTATTTTTGTTATGTTATGTTATGTATTGTGTTATGTTATGTTTTGTGTTGTGTTATGTTATGTTACGTTTTGTGTTGTGTTATGTGTTGTGTTACGTTATGTGTTATGTTATGTTATGTGTCGTGTTATGTTATGTTATGTTATGTGTTGTAATATGTTATGTTATGTTATGTTTTGTGTTATGTTATGTTTTGTGTTATGTTATGTTATGTCTTGTGTTATGTTATGTTATGTTTCGTGTTATGTTATTTTTTGTGTTGTGTTATGTTATGTTATGTTTTGTGTTGTGTTATGTTACGTTATGTTTTGTGTTATGTTATGTTTTGCGTTATGCTATGTTGTGTGATGTTATGTTATTTTTTGTGTTATGTTATGTTTTGTTTTATGTTATGTTTTGTGTTATGTTATGTTTTGTGTTATGTTATGTTATGTTTTGTGTTATGTTTTGTTATGTTTTGTTTTATGTTATGTTTTGTGTTGTGTTATGTTATGTTTTGTGTTGTGTTGTGTTATGTTTTGTGTTGTGTTGTGTTATGCTTTTTGTTGTGTTATGTTATGTTTCGTGTTATGTTATGTTTTGTGTTATGTTATGTTATGTTGTTTTGTGTTATGTTAAGTTATGTTTTGTGTTATATTATGTTTTGTGTTATGTTATGTTATGTTTTGTGTTGTGTTATGTTATGTTATGTTTTGTGTTGTGTTGTGTTATGTTATCTTTTGTGTTATGTTATGTTTTGTGTTATGTTATGTTTTCTGTTATGTTATGTTTTGTGTTGTGTTATGTTATGTTTTGTTTTATGTTATGTTTTGTGTTATGTTATGTTTTGTGTTGTGTTATGTTATGTTATGTGTTATGTTATGTTTTGTGTTATGTTATGTTATGTTATGTTATGTTATGTTATGTTATGTTATGTTATGTTATGTTATGTTATGTTATGTTATGTTTTGTGTTATGTTATGTTTTGTGTTGTGTTATGTTATGTTATGTTATGTTTTGTGTTATGTTATGTTATGTTATGTAATGTTATGTTATGTTATGTTATGTTATGTTATGTTATGTTATGTTATGTTATGTTATGTTATGTTATGTTATGTTATGTTATGTTATGTTACGTTATGTTATGTTTTGTGTTATGTTGAGTTAAGTTATGATATGTTTTGTGTTATGTTATGTTATGTTTTGTGTTGTGTTATGTTATGTTTTGTGTTATGTTATGTCTTGTGTTGTGTTATGTTATGTTTTGTGTTATGTTATGTTTTGTGTTGTGGTATGTTATGTTATGTGTTATGTTATGTTTTGTGTTATGTTATGTTTTGTGTTATGTTATGTTATGTGTTATGTTATGTTTTGTGTTGAGTTCTGTTATGTTATGTTTTGTGTTCTGTTATGTTTTGTGTTGTGTTATGTTATGTTATGTTTTGTGTTATGTTATTTTTTGTGTTATGTTATGTTTTGTGTTGTGTTATGTTATGTTATGTGTTGTGTTTTGTTATGTTTTGTGTTGTGTTATGTTATGTTTTGTGTTATGTTATGTTTTGTGTTGTGTTGTGTTATGTTATGTTTTGTGTTAGTATATGTTATGTTTTGTGTTAGTATATGTTATGTTTTGTGTTAGTATATGTTATGTTTTGTGTTATGTTATGTTATGTTTTGTGTTATGTTATGTTATGTATTGTGTTATGTTATGTTATGTTATGTTTTGTGTTATGTTTTGTTATGTTTTGTGTTATGTTATGTTTTGTGTTGTGTTATGTTATGTTTTGTGTTATGTTATGTTATGTTTTGTGTAATGTTATGTTTTGTGTTGTGTTATGTTATGTTTTGTGTTGTGTTATGTTATGTTTTGTGTTGTGTTATGTTATGTGTTGTGTTATTTTTCGTGTTATGTAATGTTTTGTGTAATGGTATGTTATGTTATTTTATGTTTTGTGTTATATTATGTTTAGTGTTGTGTTATGTTATGTTTTGTGTTGTGTTGTGTTATGCTTTGTGTTATGTTATGTTATGTCTCGTGTTATGATATGTTTTGTGTTATGTTATGTTATGTTGTTTTGTGTTATGTTAAGTTATGTTTTGTGTTATGTTATGTTTTGTGTTATGTTATGTTATGTTTTGTGTTGTGTTATGTTTTGTGTTATGTTTTGTTTTTTGTTAGGTTATGTTATGTTTTGTGTTGTGTTATGTTATGTTTTGTTTTATGTTATGTTTTGTGTTATGTTATGTTTTGTGTTGTGTTATGTTATGTTATGTTATTTTGTGTGTTATGTTATGTTTTGTGTTATGTTATGTTATGTTATGTTATCTTATGTTATGTTATGTTATGTTTTGTGTTATGTTATGTTTTGTGTTGTGTTATGTTATGTTATGTTATGTTATGTTATGTTTTGTGTTATGTTATGTTATGTTACGTTATGTTATGTTTTGTGTTATGTTGTGTTATGTTATGTTATGTTTTGTGTTGTGTTATGTTATGTTATGTTTTCTGTTGTGTTATGTTATGTTTTGTGTTATGTTTTGTGTTATGTTATGCTTTGTGTTGTGTTATGTTATGTTTTGTGTTATGTTATGTTTTGTGTTGTGGTATGCTATGTTATGTGTTATGTTATGTTATGTTTTGTGTTATGTTATGTTATGTGTTATGTTATGTTTTGTGTTGTGTTCTGTTATGTTATGTTTTGTGTTCTGTTATGTTTTGTGTTGTGTTATGTTACGTTTTGTGTTATGTTATGTTTTGTGTTGTGTTATGTTATGTGTTATGTTATGTTTTGTGTTATGTTATATTTTGTGTTGTGTTATGTTATGTGTTATGTTATGTTTTGTGTTATGTTATGTTTTGTTTTGTGTGATGTTTTGTGTTGTGTTATGTTATGTTTTGTGTTATGTTATGTTTTGTTTTGTGTTATGTTTTGTGTTATGTTATATTTGTGTTATGTTATGTTATGTTATGTTTTGTGTTATGTTATGTTATGTTTGGTGTAGTGTTATGTTTTGTGTTGTGTTATGTTTTGTGTTGTGTTATGTTATGTTTTGTGTTATGTTATGTTTTGTGTTAAGTTAGGTTATGTTATGTTTTGTGTTATGTTATGTTATGTTTTATGTTATGTTATGTTTTGTGTTATGTTATGTTATGTTTTGTGTTATGTTATGTTATGTTATGTTATGTTTTGCGTTATGTTATGTTATGTTTTGTGTTGTGTTGTGTTATGTTTTGTGTTGTGTTATGTTATGTTATGTTATGTTTTGTGTTATGTTATGTTATGTTTTGTGTTATGTTATGTTTTGTGTTGTCTTATGTTATGTTTTGTGTTGTGTTATGTTATGTTTTGTGTTGTGTTATGTTATGTGTTGTGTTATGTTTCGTGTTATGTAATGTTTTGTGTTATGGTATGTTATTTTATGTTTTGTGTTATATTATGTTTTGTGTTGTGCTATGTTATGTTTTGTGTTGTGTTGTGTTATGTTTTGTGTTGTGTTGTGTTATGTTTTGTGTTGTGCTATGTTATGTTATGTTATGTTATGTTTTGTGTTATGTTATGTTTTGTATTTTGTTATGTTTTGTGTTATGTTATTTTATGTTTTGTGTTGTGTTATGTTATGTTTTGTGTTGTGCTATGTTATGTTATGTTTTGTGTTATGTTATGTTTTGTGTTGTGTTATGTTATGTTATGTTTTGTGTTGTGTTATGTTATGTTTTGTGTTATGTTTTGTGTTGTGTTATGTTATGTTTTGTGTTGTGTTATGTTATGTTTTGTGTTATGTTATGTTTTGTGTTATGTTATGTTATGTGTTATGTTATGTTATGTCTTGTGTAATGTTAAGTTATATTTTGTGTTATGTTATGATATGTTTTGTGTTATGTTATGTGTTATGTTATGTTTTGTGTTATGTTATGTTATGTTTTGTGTTATGTTATGTTATGTTTTGTGTTATGTTATGTTTTGTGTTATGTTATGTTATGTTATGTTATGTGTTGTGTTATGTTATGTTATGTGTTGTGTTATGTTATGTTTTGTGTTGTTATGTTATGTTTTGTGATATGTTATGTTATGTTTTGTGTTATGTTATGTTATGTTTTGTGTTATGTTATGTTATGTTATGTTTTGTGTTGTGTTATGTTATGCTATGTTTTGTGTTATGTTATGTTTTGTGATATGCTATGTTATGTGATGTTATCTTATGTTTTGTGTTATGTTATGTTTTGTGTTATGTTATGTTTTGTGTTATGTTATGTTTTGTGTTATGTTATGTTTTGTGTTATGTTATGTTATGTTATGTTTTGTGTTATGTTACGTTTTGTGTTATGTTATGTTTTGTGTTATGTTATGTTATGTTATGTTTTGTGTTGTGTAATGTTATGTTTTGTGTTATGTTAACTTTTGTGTTATATTATGTTATGTTATGTTTTGTGTTATGTTATGTTATGTTATGTGTTGTGTTATGTTATGTTATGTGTTTTGTGTTATGTGATGTGTTGTGTTATGTTTTGTTTTGTGTTGTTATGTTATGTTTTGTGTTATGTTATGTTATGTTTTGTGTTATGTTATGTTATGTTATGTTATGTATTGTGTTATGTTATGTTTTGTGTTGTGTTATGTTATGTTACGTTTTGTGTTATGTTATGTGTTGTGTTACGTTATGTGTTGTGTTATGTTATGTGTCGTGTTATGTTATGTGTTGTAATATGTTATGTTATGTGTTGTGTTATGTTATGTTTTGTGTTATGTTATGTTTTGTGTTATGTTATGTTATGTCTTGTGTTATGTTATGTTATGTTTCGTGTTATGTTATGTTATGTTTTGTGTTGTGTTATGTTATGTTATGTTTTGTGTTGTGTTATGTTACGTTATGTTTTGTGTTATGTTATGTTTTGCGTTATGCTATGTTGTGTGATGTTATGTTATTTTTTGTGTTATGTTATGTTTTGTTTTATGTTATGTTATGTTTTGTTATGTTTTGTTTTATGTTATGTTTTGTGTTGTGGTATGTTATGTTTTGTGTTGTGTTGTGTTATGTTTTGTGTTGTGTTGAGTTATGCTTTGTGTTGTGTTATGTTATGTTTCGTGTTATGTTATGTTTTGTGTTATGTTATGTTATGTTGTTTTGTGTTATGTTATGTTATGTATTGTGTTATGTTATGTTATGTTATGTTATGTTTTGTGTTATGTTTTGTTATGTTTTGTGTTATGTTATGTTTTGTGTTGTGTTATGTTATGTTTTGTGTTGTGTTATGTTTTGTGTTGTGTTGTGTTATGCTTTGTGTTGTGTTATGTTATGTCTCGTGTTATGTTATGTTTTGTGTTATGTTATGTTATGTTGTTTTGTGTTATGTTAAGTTATGTTTTGTGTTATGTTATGTTTTGTGTTATGTTATGTTATGTTTTGTGTTGTGTTATGTTTTGTGTTATGTTTTGTTTTCTGTTATGTTATGTTATGTTTTGTGTTGTGTTATGTTATATTTTGTTTTATGTTATGTTTTGTGTTATGTTATGTTTTGTGTTGTGTTATGTTATGTTATGTTATTTTGTGTGTTATGTTATGTCTTGTGTTATGTTATGTTATGTTATCTTATGTTATGTTATGTTATCTTATGTTATGTTATGTTATGTTATGTTATGTTATGTTATGTTATGTTATGTTATGTTATGTTATGTTATGTTATGTTATGTGTTATGTTATGTTATGTTACGTTATGTTATGTTTTGTGTTAGGTTGTGTTATGTTATGTTATGTTTTGTGTTGTGTTATGTTATGTTATGTTTTCTGTTGTGTTATGTTATGTTTTGTGTTATGTTTTGTGTTATGTTATGTTTTGTGTTGTGTTATGTTATGTTTTGTGTTATGTTATGTTTTGTGTTGTGGTATGTTATGTTATGTGTTATGTTATGTTATGTTTTGTGTTATGTTATATTTTGTGTTATGTTATGTGTTATGTTATGTTTTGTGTTGTGTTCTGTTATGTTATGTTTTGTGTTCTGTTATGTTTTGTGTTGTGTTATGTTATGTTTTGTGTTATGTTTTGTGTTGTGTTATGTTATGTTATGTTTTGTGTTATGTTATTTTTTGTGTTATGTTATGTTTTGTGTTGTGTTATGTTATGTTATGTGTTGTGTTTTGTTATGTTTTGTGTTGTGTTATGTTATGTTTTGTGTTATGTTATGTTTTGTGTTGTGTTGTGTTATGTTATGTTTTGTGTTAGTATATGTTATGTTTTGTGTTAGTATATGTTATGTTTTGTGTTAGTATATGTTATGTTTTGTGTTATGTTATGTTATGTTTTGTGTTATGTTATGTTATGTATTGTGTTATGTTATGTTATGTTATGTTATGTTTTGTGTTATGTTTTGTTATGTTTTGTGTTATGTTATGTTTTGTGTTGTGTTGTGTTATGTTTTGTGTTGTGTTCTGTTATGCTTTGTGTTGTGTTATGTTATGTCTCGTGTTATGTTATGTTTTGTGTTATGTTATGTTATGTTGTTTTGTGTTATGTTAAGTTATGTTTTGTGTTATGTTATGTTTTGTGTTATGTTATGTTATGTTTTGTGTTGTGTTATGTTTTGTGTTATGTTTTGTTTTCTGTTATGTTATGTTATGTTTTGTGTTGTGTTATGTTATGTTTTGTTTTATGTTATGTTTTGTGTTATGTTATGTTTTGTGTTGTGTTATGTTATGTTATGTTATTTTGTGTGTTATGTTATGTTTTGTGTTATGTTATGTTATGTTATCTTATGTTATGTTATGTTATGTTATGTTATGTTATGTTATGTTATGTTATGTTATGTTATGTTATGTTATGTTATGTTATGTTATGTTATGTTATGTTATGTTATGTTTTGTGTTATGTTATGTTTTGTGTTGTGTTATGTTATGTTATGTTTTGTGTTATGTTATGTTATGTTACGTTATGTTATGTTTTGTGTTATATTGTGTTATGTTATGTTATGTTTTGTGTTGTGTTATGTTATGTTATGTTTTCTGTTGTGTTATGTTATGTTTTGTGTTATGTTTTGTTTTATGTTATGCTTTGTGTTGTGTTATGTTATGTTTTGTGTTATGTTATGTTTTGTGTTGTGGTATGTTATGTTATGTGTTATGTTATGTTATGTTTTGTGTTATGTTATGTTTTGTGTTATGTTATGTTTTGTGTTATGTTATGTTATGTGTTATGTTATGTTTTGTGTTGTGTTCTGTTATGTTATGTCTTGTGTTCTGTTATGTTTTGTGTTGTGTTATGTTATGTTTTGTGTTATGTTTTGTGTTATGTTTTGTGTTATGTTTTGTGTTGTGTTTTGTTATATGTTACGTTATGTGTTATGTTATATTTTGTGCTGTGTTATGTTATGTGTTATGTTATGTTTTGTGTTATGTTATATTTTGTGTTGTGTTATGTTATGTGTTATGTTATGTTTTGTGTTATGTTATGTTTTGTTTTGTGTGATGTTTTGTGTTGTGTTATGTTATGTTTTGTGTAATGTTATGTTTTGTTTTGTGTTATGTTTTGTGTTCTGTAATGTTATGTTATGTGTTATGTTATGTTTTGTGTTATGATATGTTTTGTGTTATGTTATGTTATGTTAAGTTTTGTGTTATGTTATGTTTTGTGTTATGTTATGTTTTGTGTTATGTTATGTTTTGTGTTATGTTATATTTGTGTTATGTTATGTTATGTTTTGTGTTATGTTATGTTTCGTGTTATGTTATGTTTTGTTTGGTGTTGTGTTATGTTTTGTGTTGTGTTATGTTTTGTGTTGTGTTATGTTATGTTTTGTGTTATGTTATGTGTTGTGTTAAGTTAAGTTATGTTATGTTATGTTTTGTGTTATGTTATGTTATGTTTTATGTTATGTTATGTTTTGTGTTATGTTATGTTTTGTGTTATGTTATGTTATGTTATGTTTTGCGTTATGTTATGTTATGTTTTGTGTTGTGTTGTGTTATGTTTTGTGTTGTGTTATGTTATGTTATGTTATGTTTTGTGTTATGTTATGTTATGTTTTGTGTTATGTTATGTTTTGTGTTGTGTTATGTTATGTTTTGTGTTGTGTTATGTTATGTTTTGTGTTGTGTTATGTTATGTGTTGTGTTGTGTTTCGTGTTATGTAATGTTTTGTGTTATGGTATGTTATGTTATTTTATGTTTTGTTTTATATTATGTTTTGTGTTGTGTTATGTTATGTTTTGTGTTGTGTTGTGTTATGTTTTGTGTTGTGTTGTGTTATGTTTTGTGTGGTGCTATGTTATGTTATGTTATGTTTTGTTATGCTTTGTGTAATGTTGTTATGTTATGTTTTGTGTTATGTTATGTTTTGTATTTTGTTATGTTTTGTGTTATGTTATTTTATGTTTTGTGTTGTGTTATGTTATGTTTTGTGTTGTGCTATGTTATGTTATGTTTTGTGTTATGTTATGTTTTGTGTTGTGTTATGTTATGTTATGTTTTGTGTTGTGTTATGTTATGTTTTGTGTTATGTTTTGTGTTGTGTTATGTTATGTTTTGTGTTGTGTTATGTTATGTTTTGTGTTATGTTATGTTTTGTGTTGTGTTATGTTATGTTATATTTTGTGTTATGTTATGTTTTGTGTTATGTTATGTGTTGTGTTATGTTATGTTATGTGTTATGTTATGTTATGTCTTGTGTAATGTTAAGTTATATTTTGTGTTATGTTATGATATGTTTTGTGTTATGTTATGTGTTATGTTATGTTTTGTGTTATGTTATGTTATGTTTTGTGTTATGTTATGTTTTGTGTTATGTTATGTTTTGTGTTGTGTTATGTTATGTTATGTTTTGTGTTATGTTATGTTTTGTGTTATGTTATGTGTTGTGTTATGTTATGTTATGTGTTGTGTTATGTTATGTTATGTGTTGTGTTATGTTATGTTTTGTGTTGTTATGTTATGTTTTGTGTTATGTTATGTTATGTTTTGTGTTATGTTATGTTATGTTTTGTGTTAAGTTATGTTATGTTTTGTGTTGTGTTATGTTATGTTATGTTTTGTGTTATGTTATGCTATGTTTTGTGTTATGTTATGTTTTGTGTTATGTTATGTTATGTGTTATGTTATGTTTTGTGTTGTGTTCTGTTATGTTATGTTTTGTGTTCTGTTATGTTTTGTGTTGTGTTATGTTATGTTTTGTGTTATGTTATTTTTTGTGTTATGTTATGTTTTGTGTTGTGTTATGTTATGTGTTGTGTTTTGTTATGTTTTGTGTTGTGTTATGTTATGTTTTGTGTTATGTTATGTTTTGTTTTGTGTTGTGTTGTGTTATGTTATGTTTTGTGTTAGTATATGTTATGTTTTGTGTTAGTATATGTTATGTTTTGTGTTAGTATATGTTATGTTTTGTGTTATGTTATGTTATGTTTTGTGTTATGTTATGTTATGTATTGTGTTATGTTATGTTATGTTTTGTGTTATGTTTTGTTATGTTTTGTGTTATGTTATGTTTTGTGTTGTGTTATGTTATGTTTTGTGTTGTGTTGTGTTATGTTTTGTGTTGTGTTGTGTTATGCTTTGTGTTATGTTATGTTATGTCTCGTGTTATGTTATGTTTTGTGTTATGTTATGTTATGTTGTTTTGTGTTATGTTAAGTTATGTTTTGTGTTATGTTATGTTTTGTGTTATGTTATGTTATGTTTTGTGTTGTGTTATGTTTTGTGTTATGTTTTGTTTTCTGTTAGGTTATGTTATGTTTTGTGTTGTGTTATGTTATGTTTTGTTTTATGTTATGTTTTGTGTTATGTTATGTTTTGTGTTGTGTTATGTTATGTTATTTTGTGTGTTATGTTATGTTTTGTGTTATGTTATGTTATGTTATGTTATCTTATGTTATGTTATGTTATGTTATGTTTTGTGTTATGTTATGTTTTGTGTTGTGTTATGTTATGTTATGTTATGTTTTGTGTTATGTTATGTTATGTTACGTTATGTTATGTTTTGTGTTATGTTGTGTTATGTTATGTTATGTTTTGTGTTGTGTTATGTTATGTTATGTTTTCTGTTGTGTTATGTTATGTTTTGTGTTATGTTTTGTGTTATGTTATGCTTTGTGTTGTGTTATGTTATGTTTTGTGTTATGTTATGTTTTGTGTTGTGGTATGTTATGTTATGTGTTATGTTATGTTATGTTTTGTGTTATGTTAAGTTTTGTGTTATGTTATGTTTTGTGTTATGTTATGTTATGTGTTATGTTATGTTTTGTGTTGTGTTCTGTTATGTTATGTTTTGTGTTCTGTTATGTTTTGTGTTGTGTTATGTTATGTTTTGTGTTATGTTTTGTGTTATGTTTTGTGTTATGTTTTGTGTTGTGTTTTGTTATATGTTACGTTTTGTGTTATGTTATGTTTTGTGTTGTGTTATGTTATGTGTTATGTTATGTTTTGTGTTATGTTATATTTTGTCTTGTGTTATGTTATGTGTTATGTTATGTTTTGTGTTATGTTATGTTTTGTTTTGTGTGATGTTTTGTGCTGTGTTATGTTATGTTTTGTGTTATGTTATGTTTTGTTTTGTGTTATGTTTTGTGTTATGTTATATTTGTGTTATGTTATGTTATGTTTTGTGTTATGTTATGTTTTGTGTTATGTTATGTTATGTTTGGTGTAGTGTTATGTTTTGTGTTGTGTTATGTTTTGTGTTGTGTTATGTTATGTTTTGTGTTATGTTATGTTTTGTGTTAAGTTAGGTTATGTTATGTTATGTTTTGTGTTATGTTATGTTATGTTTTATGTTATGTTATGTTTTGTGTTATGTTATGTTATGTTTTGTGTTATGTTATGTTATGTTATGTTTTGCGTTATGTTATGTTATGTTTTGTGTTGTGTTGTGTTATGTTTTGTGTTGTGTTATGTTATGTTATGTTATGTTTTGTGTTATGTTATGTTATGTTTTGTGTTATGTTATGTTTTGTGTTGTGTTATGTTATGTTTTGTGTTGTGTTATGTTATGTTTTGTGTTGTGTTATGTTATGTGTTGTGTTATGTTTCGTGTTATGTAATGTTTTGTGTTATGGTATGTTATGTTATTTTATGTTTTGTGTTATATTATGTTTTGTGTTGTGTTATATTATGTTTTGTGTTGTGTTGTGTTATGTTTTGTGTTGTGTTGTGTTATGTTTTGTGTTGTGCTATGTTATGTTATGTTATGTTATGTTTTGTGTTATGTTATGTGTTGTATTTTGTTATGATTTGTGTTATGTTATTTTATGTTTTGTGTTGTGTTATGTTATGTTTTGTGTTGTGCTATGTTATGTTATGTTTTGTGTTATGTTATGTTTTGTGTTGTGTTATGTTATGTTATGTTTTGTGTTGTGTTATGTTATGTTTTGTGTTATGTTTTGTGTTGTGTTATGTTATGTTTTGTGTTGTGTTATGTTATGTTTTGTGTTATGTTATGTTTTGTGTTGTGTTATGTTATGTTATATTTTGTGTTATGTTATGTTTTGTGTTATGTTATGTTTTGTGTTATGTTATGTTATGTGTTATGTTATGTTATGTCTTGTGTAATGTTAAGTTATATTTTGTGTTATGTTATGATATGTTTTGTGTTATGTTATGTGTTATGTTATGTTTTGTGTTATGTTATGTTATGTTTTGTGTTATGTTATGTTATGTTTTGTGTTATGTTATGTTTTGTGTTGTGTTATGTTATGTTATGTTTTGTGTTATGTTATGTTTTGTGTTATGTTATGTGTTGTGTTATGTTATGTTATGTGTTGTGTTATGTTATGTTATGTGTTGTGTTATGTTATGTTTTGTGTTGTTATGTTATGTTTTGTGTAATGTTATGTTATGTTTTGTGTTATGTTATGTTATGTTTTGTGTTATGTTATGTTATGTTTTGTGTTGTGTTGTGTTATGTTATGCTATGTTTTGTGTTATGTTATGTTTTGTGATATGCTATGTTATGTGATGTTATGTTATGTTTTGTGTTATGTTATGTTTTGTGTTATGTTATGTTTTGTGTTATGTTATGTTTTGTGTTATGTTATGTTTTGTGTTATGTTATGTTATGTTATGTTTTGTGTTATGTTATGTTTTGTGTTATGTTATGTTTTGTGTTATGTTATGTTATGTTATGTTTTGTGTTGTGTAATGTTATGTTTTGTGTTATGTTATGTTTTGTGTTATATTATGTTATGTTATGTTTTGTGTTATGTTATGTTATGTTATGTGTTGTGTTATGTTATGTTATGTGTTTTGTGTTATGTGATGTGTTGTGTTATGTTTTGTTTTGTGTTGTTATGTTATGTTTTGTGTTATGTTATGTTATGTTTTGTGTTATGTTAGTTTATGTTATGTTATGTATTGTGTTATGTTATGTTTTGTGTTGTGTTATGTTATGTTACGTTTTGTGTTATGTTATGTGTTGTGTTACGTTATGTGTTGTGTTATGTTATGTGTCGTGTTATGTTATGTTATGTGTTGTAATATGTTATGTTATGTGTTGTGTTATGTTATGTTTTGTGTTGTGTTATGTTTTGTGTTATGTTATGTTATGTCTTGTGTTATGTTATGTTATGTTTCGTGTTATGTTATGTTATGTTTTGTGTTGTGTTATGTTATGTTATGTTTTGTGTTGTGTTATGTTACGTTATGTTTTGTGTTATGTTATGTTTTGCGTTATGCTATGTTGTGTGATGTTATGTTATTTTTTGTGTTATGTTATGTTTTGTTTTATGTTATGTTATGTTTTGTTATGTTTTGTTTTATGTTATGTTTTGTGTTGTGGTATGTTATGTTTTGTGTTGTGTTGTGTTATGTTTTGTGTTGTGTTGAGTTATGCTTTGTGTTGTGTTATGTTATGTTTCGTGTTATGTTATGTTTTGTGTTATGTTATGTTATGTTGTTTTGTGTTATGTTATGTTATGTATTGTGTTATGTTATGTTATGTTATGTTTTGTGTTATGTTTTGTTATGTTTTGTGTTATGTTATGTTTTGTGTTGTGTTATGTTATTTTTTGGGTTGTGTTGTGTTATGTTTTGTGTTGTGTTGTGTTATGCTTTGTGTTGTGTTATGTTATGTCTCGTGTTATGTTATGTTTTGTGTTATGTTATGTTATGTTGTTTTGTGTTATGTTAAGTTATGTTTTGTGTTATGTTATGTTTTGTGTTATGTTATGTTATGTTTTGTGTTGTGTTATGTTTTGTGTTATGTTTTGTTTTCTGTTATGTTATGTTATGTTTTGTGTTGTGTTATGTTATGTTTTGTGTTATGTTATGTTTTGTGTTGTGTTATGTTATGTTATGTTATTTTGTGTGTTATGTTATGTCTTGTGTTATGTTATGTTATGTTATCTTATGTTATGTTATGTTATGTTATGTTATGTTATGTTATGTTATGTTTTGTGTTATGTTATGTTTTGTGTTGTGTTATGTTATGTTATGTTATGTTTTGTGTTATGTTATGTTATGTTACGTTATGTTATGTTTTGTGTTATGTTGTGTTATGTTATGTTATGTTTTGTGTTGTGTTATGTTATGTTATGTTTTCTGTTGTGTTATGTTATGTTTTGTGTTATGTTATGTTTTGTGTTGTGTTATGTTATGTTTTGTGTTATGTTATGTTTTGTGTTGTGGTATGTTATGTTATGTGTTATGTTATGTTATCTTTTGTGTTATGTTATGTTTTGTGTTATGTTATGTTATGTGTTATGTTATGTTTTGTGTTGTGTTATGTTATGTTATGTTTTCTGTTGTGTTATGTTATGTTTTGTGTTATGTTATGTTTTGTGTTGTGTTATGTTATGTTTTGTGTTATGTTATGTTTTGTGTTGTGGTATGTTATGTTATGTGTTATGTTATGTTATCTTTTGTGTTATGTTATGTTTTGTGTTATGTTATGTTATGTGTTATGTTATGTTTTGTGTTGTGTTCTGTTATGTTATGTTTTGTGTTCTGTTATGTTTTGTGTTGTGTTATGTTATGTTTTGTGTTATGTTTTGTGTTGTGTTATGTTATGTTATGTTTTGTGTTATGTTATTTTTTGTGTTATGTTATGTTTTGTGTTGTGTTATGTTATGTTATGTTATGTGTTGTGTTTTGTTATGTTTTGTGTTGTGTTATGTTATGTTTTGTGTTATGTTATGTTTTGTGTTGTGTTGTGGTATGTTATGTTTTGTGTTAGTATATGTTATGTTTTGTGTTAGTATATGTTATGTTTTGTGTTAGTATATGTTATGTTTTGTGTTATGTTATGTTATGTTTTGTGTTATGTTATGTTATGTATTGTGTTATGTTATGTAATGTTATGTTTTGTGTTATGTTTTGTTATGTTTTGTGTTATGTTTTGTGTTGTGTTGTGTTATGTTTTGTGTTGTGTTGTGTTATGCTTTGTGTTGTGTTATGTTATGTCTCGTGTTATGTTATGTTTTGTGTTATGTTATGTTATGTTGTTTTGTGTTATGTTAAGTTATGTTTTGTGTTATGTTATGTTTTGTGTTATGTTATGTTATGTTTTGTGTTGTGTTATGTTTTGTGTTATGTTTTGTTTTCTGTTATGTTATGTTATGTTTTGTGTTGTGTTATGTTATGTTTTGTTTTATGTTATGTTTTGTGTTATGTTATGTTTTGTGTTGTGTTATGTTATGTTATTTTGTGTGTTATGTTATGTTATGTTATCTTATGTTATGTTATGTTATGTTATGTTATGTTATGTTATGTTATGTTTTGTGTTATGTTATGTTTTGTGTTGTGTTATGTTATGTTATGTTTTGTGTTATGTTATGTTATGTTACGTTATGTTATGTTTTGTGTTATGTTGTGTTATGTTATGTTATGTTTTGTGTTGTGTTATGTTATGTTATGTTATGTTTTGTGTTATGTTTTGTGTTATGTTATGCTTTGTGTTGTGTTATGTTATGTTTTGTGTTATGTTATGTTTTGTGTTGTGGTATGTTATGTTATGTGTTATGTTATGTTATGTTTTGTGTTATGTTATGTTTTGTGTTATGTTATGTTTTGTGTTATGTTATGTGTTATGTTATGTTTTGTGTTGTGTTCTGTTATGTTATGTTTTGTGTTCTGTTATGTTTTGTGTTGTGTTATGTTATGTTTTGTGTTATGTTTTGTGTTATGTTTTGTGTTATGTTTTGTGTTGTGTTTTGTTATATGTTACGTTTTGTGTTATGTTATGTTTTGTGTTGTGTTATGTTATGTGTTATGTTATGTTTTGTGTTATGTTATATTTTGTGTTGTGTTATGTTATGTGTTATGTTATGTTTTGTGTTATGTTATGTTTTGTTTTGTGTGATGTTTTGTGTTGTGTTATGTTATGTTTTGTGTTATGTTATGTTTTGTTTTGTGTTATGTTTTGTGTTGTGTAATGTTATGTTTTGTGTTATGTTATGTTTTGTGTTATGATATGTTTTGTGTTATGTTATGTTATGTTAAGTTTTGTGTTATGTTATGTTTTGTGTTATGTTATGTTTTGTGTTATGTTATGTTTTGTGTTATGTTATGTTTTGTTATGTTATATTTGTGTTATGTTATGTTATGTTTTGTGTTATGTTATGTTTCGTGTTATGTTATGTTTTGTTTGGTGTTGTGTTATGTTTTGTGTTGTGTTATGTTTTGTGTTGTGTTATGTTATGTTTTGTGTTATGTTATGTGTTGTGTTAAGTTAGGTTATGTTATGTTATGTTTTGTGTTATGTTATGTTATATTTTATGTTATGTTATGTTTTGTGTTATGTTATGTTATGTTTTGTGTTATGTTATGTTATGTTATGTTTTGCGTTATGTTATGTTATGTTTTGTGTTGTGTTGTGTTGTGTTATGTTTTGTGTTGTGTTATGTTATGTTATGTTATGTTTTGTGTTATGTTAGGTTATGTTTTGTGTTATGTTATGTTTTGTGTTGTGTTATGTTATGTTTTGTGTTGTGTTATGTTATGTTTTGTGTTGTGTTATGTTATGTGTTGTGTTGTGTTTCGTGTTATGTAATGTTTTGTGTTATGGTATGTTATGTTATTTTATGTTTTGTGTTGTGTTATGTTATGTTTTGTGTTGTGTTGTGTTATGTTTTGTGTTGTGTTGTGTTATGTTTTGTGTGGTGCAATGTTATGTTATGTTATGTTTTGTTATGCTTTGTGTAATGTTGTTATGTTATGTTTTGTGTTATGTTATGTTTTGTATTTTGTTATGTTTTGTGTTATGTTATTTTATGTTTTGTGTTGTGTTATGTTATGTTTTGTGTTGTGCTATGTTATTTTATGTTTTGTGTTATGTTATGTTTTGTGTTGTGTTATGTTATGTTATGTTTTGTGTTGTGTTATGTTATGTTTTGTGTTATGTTTTGTGTTGTGTTATGTTATGTTTTGTGTTGTGTTATGTTATGTTTTGTGTTATGTTATGTTTTGTGTTGTGTTATGTTATGTTATATTTTGTGTTATGTTATGTTTTGTGTTATGTTATGTGTTGTGTTATGTTATGTTATGTGTTATGTTATGTTATGTCTTGTGTAATGTTAAGTTATATTTTGTGTTATGTTATGATATGTTTTGTGTTATGTTATGTGTTATGTTATGTTTTGTGTTATGTTATGTTATGTTTTGTGTTATGTTATGTTATGTTTTGTGTTATGTTATGTTTTGTGTTGTGTTATGTTATGTTATGTTTTGTGTTATGTTATGTTTTGTGTTATGTTATGTGTTGTGTTATGTTATGTTATGTGTTGTGTTATGTTATGTTATGTGTTGTGTTATGTTATGTTTTGTGTTATGTTATGTTATGTTATGTTTTGTGTTATGTTATGTTATGTTTTGTGTTGTGTTATGTTATGTTATGTGTTATGCTATGTTATGTTTTGTGTTATGTTATGTTTTGTGTTATGTTATGTGTTGTGTTATGTTATGTTTTGTGTTGTGTTATGTTTTGTGTTATGTTATGTTGTGTTTTGTGTTATGTTATGTTTTGTGTTGTGTTATGTTATTTTTTGTGTTATGTTATGTTTTGTGTTATGTTATGTTTTGTGTTATGTTATGTTTTGTGTTATGTTATGTTTTGTGTTATGTTATGTTTTGTGTTGCGTTATGTTATATGTTATGTTTTGTGTTATGTTGTTTTGTGTTGTGTTATGTTATATTGTGATGTGTTGTGTTGTGTTATGTTGTGTATTGTGTTGTGTTATGTTATGTTATGTTTTGTGTTGTGTTATGTTATGTTATGTTTTGTGTTATGTTATGTTTTGTGTAATGTTATGTTTTGTGTTGTGTTATGTCATATGCTATGTTTTGTGTTATGTTATGTTTTGTGTTGTGTTATGTTATGTGTTGTTTTATGTTATGTTTTGTGTTGTGTTATGTTATGTCTTGTGTTATGTTATGTTTTGTGTTATGTTATGTTATGTTTTGTGTTATGTTATGTTATGTTTTGTGTTATGTTATGTTATGTTTTGTGTTATGTTTTGTTATGTTTTGTGTTGTGTTATGTTTTGTGTTGTGTTATGTTATGTTTTGTGTTGTGTTGTGTTATGTTTTGTGTTGGTTTGTGTTATGCTTTGTGTTGTGTTATGTTATGTTTCGTGTTATGTTATGTTTTGTGTTATGTTATGTTATGTTGTTTTGTGTTATGTTAAGTTATGTTTTGTGTTATGTTATGTTTTGTGTTATGTTATGTTATGTTTTGTGTTGTGTTATGTTTTGTGTTATGTTTTGTTTTCTGTTATGTTATGTTATGTTTTGTGTTGTGTTATGTTATGTTTTGTTTTAAGTTATGTTTTGTGTATTGTTATGTTTTGTGTTGTGTTATGTTATGTTATTTTGTGTGTTATGTTATGTTTTGTGTTATGTTATGTTATGTTATCTTATGTTATGTTATGTTATGTTATGTTTTGTGTTATGTTATGTTTTGTGTTGTGTTATGTTATGTTATGTTTTGTGTTATGTTATGTTACGTTATGTTATGTTTTGTGTTATGTTGTGTTATGTTATGTTATGTTTTGTGTTGTGTTATGTTATGTTATGTTTTCTGTTGTGTTATGTTATGTTTTGTGTTATGTTTTGTTTTATGTTATTTTTTGTGTTGTGTTATGTTATGTTTTGTGTTATGTTATGTTTTGTGTTGTGGTATGTTATGTTATGTGTTATGTTATGTTATGTTTTGTGTTATGTTATGTTTTGCTTTGCTTATGTTATGCTTTGTGTTGTGTTATGTTATGTCTCGTGTTATGTTATGTTTTGTGTTATGTTATGTTATGTTGTTTTGTGTTATGTTAAGTTATGTTTTGTGTTATGTTATGTTTTGTGTTATGTTATGTTATGTTTTGTGTTGTGTTATGTTTTGTGTTATGTTTTGTTTTCTGTTATGTTATGTTATGTTTTGTGTTGTGTTATGTTATGTTTTGTTTTATGTTATGTTTTGTGTTATGTTATGTTTTGTGTTGTGTTATGTTATGTTATGTTATTTTGTGTGTTATGTTATGTTTTGTGTTATGTTATGTTATGTTATCTTATGTTATGTTATGTTATGTTATGTTATGTTATGTTATGTTATGTTATGTTTTGTGTTATGTTATGTTTTGTGTTGTGTTATGTTATGTTATGTTTTGTGTTATGTTATGTTATGTTACGTTATGTTATGTTTTGTGTTATGTTGTGTTATGTTATGTTATGTTTTGTGTTGTGTTATGTTATGTTATGTTATGTTTTGTGTTATGTTTTGTGTTATGTTATGCTTTGTGTTGTGTTATGTTATGTTTTTTGTTATGTTATGTGTTGTGTTGTGGTATGTTATATTATGTGTTATGTTATGTTATGTTTTGTGTTATGTTATGTTTTGTGTTATGTTATGTTTTGTGTTATGTTATGTTATGTGTTATGTTATGTTTTGTGTTGTGTTCTGTTATGTTATGTTTTGTGTTCTGTTATGTTTTGTGTTGTGTTATGTTATGTTTTGTGTTATGTTTTGTGTTATGTTTTGTGTTATGTTTTGTGTTGTGTTATGTTATGTTTTGTGTTATGTTATGTGTTGTGTTAAGTTAGGTTATGTTATGTTATGTTTTGTGTTATGTTATGTTATATTTTATGTTATGTTATGTTTTGTGTTATGTTATGTTATGTTTTGTGTTATGTTATGTTATGTTATGTTTTGCGTTATGTTATGTTATGTTTTGTGTTGTGTTGTGTTGTGTTATGTTTTGTGTTGTGTTATGTTATGTTATGTTATGTTTTGTGTTATGTTAGGTTATGTTTTGTGTTATGTTATGTTTTGTGTTGTGTTATGTTATGTTTTGTGTTGTGTTATGTTATGTTTTGTGTTGTGTTATGTTATGTGTTGTGTTGTGTTTCGTGTTATGTAATGTTTTGTGTTATGGTATGTTATGTTATTTTATGTTTTGTGTTGTGTTATGTTATGTTTTGTGTTGTGTTGTGTTATGTTTTGTGTTGTGTTGTGTTATGTTTTGTGTGGTGCAATGTTATGTTATGTTATGTTTTGTTATGCTTTGTGTAATGTTGTTATGTTATGTTTTGTGTTATGTTATGTTTTGTATTTTGTTATGTTTTGTGTTATGTTATTTTATGTTTTGTGTTGTGTTATGTTATGTTTTGTGTTGTGCTATGTTATTTTATGTTTTGTGTTATGTTATGTTTTGTGTTGTGTTATGTTATGTTATGTTTTGTGTTGTGTTATGTTATGTTTTGTGTTATGTTTTGTGTTGTGTTATGTTATGTTTTGTGTTGTGTTATGTTATGTTTTGTGTTATGTTATGTTTTGTGTTGTGTTATGTTATGTTATATTTTGTGTTATGTTATGTTTTGTGTTATGTTATGTGTTGTGTTATGTTATGTTATGTGTTATGTTATGTTATGTCTTGTGTAATGTTAAGTTATATTTTGTGTTATGTTATGATATGTTTTGTGTTATGTTATGTGTTATGTTATGTTTTGTGTTATGTTATGTTATGTTTTGTGTTATGTTATGTTATGTTTTGTGTTATGTTATGTTTTGTGTTGTGTTATGTTATGTTATGTTTTGTGTTATGTTATGTTTTGTGTTATGTTATGTGTTGTGTTATGTTATGTTATGTGTTGTGTTATGTTATGTTATGTGTTGTGTTATGTTATGTTTTGTGTTATGTTATGTTATGTTATGTTTTGTGTTATGTTATGTTATGTTTTGTGTTGTGTTATGTTATGTTATGTGTTATGCTATGTTATGTTTTGTGTTATGTTATGTTTTGTGTTATGTTATGTGTTGTGTTATGTTATGTTTTGTGTTGTGTTATGTTTTGTGTTATGTTATGTTGTGTTTTGTGTTATGTTATGTTTTGTGTTGTGTTATGTTATTTTTTGTGTTATGTTATGTTTTGTGTTATGTTATGTTTTGTGTTATGTTATGTTTTGTGTTATGTTATGTTTTGTGTTATGTTATGTTTTGTGTTGCGTTATGTTATATGTTATGTTTTGTGTTATGTTGTTTTGTGTTGTGTTATGTTATATTGTGATGTGTTGTGTTGTGTTATGTTGTGTATTGTGTTGTGTTATGTTATGTTATGTTTTGTGTTGTGTTATGTTATATTATGTTTTGTGTTATGTTATGTTTTGTGTAATGTTATGTTTTGTGTTGTGTTATGTCATATGCTATGTTTTGTGTTATGTTATGTTTTGTGTTGTGTTATGTTATGTGTTGTTTTATGTTATGTTTTGTGTTGTGTTATGTTATGTCTTGTGTTATGTTATGTTTTGTGTTATGTTATGTTATGTTTTGTGTTATGTTATGTTATGTTTTGTGTTATGTTATGTTATGTTTTGTGTTATGTTTTGTTATGTTTTGTGTTGTGTTATGTTTTGTGTTGTGTTATGTTATGTTTTGTGTTGTGTTGTGTTATGTTTTGTGTTGGTTTGTGTTATGCTTTGTGTTGTGTTATGTTATGTTTCATGTTATGTTTTGTGTTATGTTATGTTATGTTGTTTTGTGTTATGTTAAGTTATGTTTTGTGGTATGTTATGTTTTGTGTTGTGTTATGTTTTGTGTTATGTTTTGTTTTCTGTTATGTTATGTTATGTTTTGTGTTGTGTTATGTTATGTTTTGTTTTAAGTTATGTTTTGTGTATTGTTATGTTTTGTGTTGTGTTATGTTATGTTATTTTGTGTGTTATGTTATGTTTTGTGTTATGTTATGTTATGTTATCTTATGTTATGTTATGTTATGTTATGTTTTGTGTTATGTTATGTTTTGTGTTGTGTTATGTTATGTTATGTTTTGTGTTATGTTATGTTACGTTATGTTATGTTTTGTGTTATGTTGTGTTATGTTATGTTATGTTTTGTGTTGTGTTATGTTATGTTATGTTTTCTGTTGTGTTATGTTATGTTTTGTGTTATGTTTTGTTTTATGTTATTTTTTGTGTTGTGTTATGTTATGTTTTGTGTTATGTTATGTTTTGTGTTGTGGTATGTTATGTTATGTGTTATGTTATGTTATGTTTTGTGTTATGTTATGTTTTGCTTTGCTTATGTTATGCTTTGTGTTGTGTTATGTTATGTCTCGTGTTATGTTATGTTTTGTGTTATGTTATGTTATGTTGTTTTGTGTTATGTTAAGTTATGTTTTGTGTTATGTTATGTTTTGTGTTATGTTATGTTATGTTTTGTGTTGTGTTATGTTTTGTGTTATGTTTTGTTTTCTGTTATGTTATGTTATGTTTTGTGTTGTGTTATGTTATGTTTTGTTTTATGTTATGTTTTGTGTTATGTTATGTTTTGTGTTGTGTTATGTTATGTTATGTTATTTTGTGTGTTATGTTATGTTTTGTGTTATGTTATGTTATGTTATGTTATGTTATGTTATGTTATGTTATGTTATGTTATGTTATGTTATGTTATGTTATGTTTTGTGTTATGTTATGTTTTGTGTTGTGTTATGTTATGTTATGTTTTGTGTTATGTTATGTTATGTTACGTTATGTTATGTTTTGTGTTATGTTGTGTTATGTTATGTTATGTTTTGTGTTGTGTTATGTTATGTTATGTTATGTTTTGTGTTATGTTTTGTGTTATGTTATGCTTTGTGTTGTGTTATGTTATGTTTTTTGTTATGTTATGTGTTGTGTTGTGGTATGTTATATTATGTGTTATGTTATGTTATGTTTTGTGTTATGTTATGTTTTGTGTTATGTTATGTTTTGTGTTATGTTATGTTATGTGTTATGTTATGTTTTGTGTTGTGTTCTGTTATGTTATGTTTTGTGTTCTGTTATGTTTTGTGTTGTGTTATGTTATGTTTTGTGTTATGTTTTGTGTTATGTTTTGTGTTATGTTTTGTGTTGTGTTTTGTTATATGTTACGTTTTGTGTTATGTTATGTTTTGTGTTGTGTTATGTTATGTGTTATGTTATGTTTTGTGTTATGTTATATTTTGTGTTGTGTTATGTTATGTGTTGTTATGTTTTGTGTTATGTTATGTTTTGTTTTGTGTGATGTTTTGTGTTGTGTTATGTTATGTTTTGTGTTATGTTATGTTTTGTTTTGTGTTATGTTTTGTGTTGTGTAATGTTATGTTTTGTGTTATGTTATGTTTTGTGTTATGATATGTTTTGTGTTATGTTATGTTATGTTAAGTTTTGTGTTATGTTATGTTTTGTGTTATGTTATGTTTTGTGTTATGTTATGTTTTGTTATGTTATATTTGTGTTATGTTATGTTTTGTGTTATGTTATGTTTCGTGTTATGTTATGTTTTGTTTGGTGTTGTGTTATGTTTTGTGTTGTGTTATGTTTTGTGTTGTGTTATGTTATGTTTTGTGTTATGTTATGTGTTGTGTTAAGTTAGGTTATGTTATGTTATGTTTTGTGTTATGTTATGTTATATTTTATGTTATGTTATGTTTTGTGTTATGTTATGTTATGTTTTGTGTTATGTTATGTTATGTTTTGCGTTATGTTATGTTATGTTTTGTGTTGTGTTGTGTTATGTTTTGTGTTGTGTTATGTTATGTTATGTTTTGTGTTATGTTATGTTATGTTTTGTGTTATGTTATGTTTTGTGTTGTGTTATGTTATGTTTTGTGTTGTGTTATGTTATGTTTTGTGTTGTGTTATGTTATGTGTTGTGTTGTGTTTCGTGTTATGTAATGTTTTGTGTTATGGTATGTTATGTTATTTTATGTTTTGTGTTGTGTTATGTTATGTTTTGTGTTGTGTTGTGTTATGTTTCGTGTTGTGTTGTGTTATGTTTTGTGTGGTGCAATGTTATGTTATGTTATGTTTTGTTATGCTTTGTGTAATGTTGTTATGTTATGTTTTGTGTTATGTTATGTTTTGTATTTTGTTATGTTTTGTGTTATGTTATTTTATGTTTTGTGTTGTGTTATGTTATGTTTTGTGTTGTGCTATGTTATGTTATGTTTTGTGTTATGTTATGTTTTGTGTTGTGTTATGTTATGTTATGTTTTGTGTTGTGTTATGTTATGTTTTGTGTTATGTTTTGTGTTGTGTTATGTTATGTTTTGTGTTGTGTTATGTTATGTTTTGTGTTATGTTATGTTTTGTGTTGTGTTATGTTATGTTATATTTTGTGTTATGTTATGTTTTGTGTTATGTTATGTGTTGTGCTATGTTATGTTATGTGTTATGTTATGTTATGTCTTGTGTAATGTTAAGTTATATTTTGTGTTATGTTATGATATGTTTTGTGTTATGTTATGTGTTATGTTATGTTTTGTGTTATATTATGTTATGTTTTGTGTTATGTTATGTTATGTTTTGTGTTATGTTATGTTTTGTGTTGTGTTATGTTATGTTATGTTTTGTGTTATGTTATGTTTTGTGTTATGTTATGTGTTGTGTTATGTTATGTTATGTGTTGTGTTATGTTATGTTATGTGTTGTGTTATGTTATGTTTTGTGTTATGTTATGTTATGTTATGTTTTGTGTTATGTTATGTTATGTTTTGTGTTGTGTTATGTTATGTTATGTGTTATGCTATGTTATGTTTTGTGTTATGTTATGTTTTGTGTTATGTTATGTGTTGTGTTATGTTATGTTTTGTGTTGTGTTATGTTTTGTGTTATGTTATGTTTTGTGTTATGTTATGTTTTGTGTTGTGTTATGTTATTTTTTGTGTTATGTTATGTTTTGTGTTATGTTATGTTTTGTGTTATGTTATGTTTTGTGTTATGTTATGTTTTGTGTTATGTTATGTTTTGTGTTATGTTATGTTTTGTGTTGCGTTATGTTATATGTTATGTTTTGTGTTATGTTGTTTTGTGTTGTGTTATGTTATATTGTGATGTGTTGTGTTGTGTTATGTTGTGTATTGTGTTGTGTTATGTTATGTTATGTTTTGTGTTGTGTTATGTTATGTTATGTTTTGTGTTATGTTATGTTTTGTGTTATGTTATGTTTTGTGTTGTGTTATGTCATATGCTATGTTTTGTGTTATGTTATGTTTTGTGTTATGTTATGTGTTGTTTTATGTTATGTTTTGTGTTGTGTTATGTTATGTCTTGTGTTATGTTATGTTTTGTGTTATGTTATGTTATGTTTTGTGTTATGTTATGTTATGTTTTGTGTTATGTTATGTTATGTTTTGTGTTATGTTTTGTTATGTTTTGTGTTGTGTTATGTTTTGTGTTGTGTTATGTTATGTTTTGTGTTGTGTTGTGTTATGTTTTGTGTTGTGTTGTGTAATGCTTTGTGTTGTGTTATGTTATGTTTCGTGTTATGTTATGTTTTGTGTTATGTTATGTTATGTTGTTTTGTGTTATGTTAAGTTATGTTTTGTGTTATGTTATGTTTTGTGTTATGTTATGTTATGTTTTGTGTTGTGTTATGTTTTGTGTTATGTTTTGTTTTCTGTTATGTTATGTTATGTTTTGTGTTGTGTTATGTTATGTTTTGTTTTAAGTTATGTTTTGTGTATTGTTATGTTTTGTGTTGTGTTATGTTATGTTATTTTGTGTGTTATGTTATGTTTTGTGTTATGTTATGTTATGTTATCTTATGTTATGTTATGTTATGTTATGTTTTGTGTTATGTTATGTTTTGTGTTGTGTTATGTTATGTTATGTTTTGTGTTATGTTATGTTACGTTATGTTATGTTTTGTGTTATGTTGTGTTATGTTATGTTATGTTTTGTGTTGTGTTATGTTATGTTTTCTGTTGTGTTATGTAATGTTTTGTGTTATGTTTTGTTTTATGTTATTTTTTGTGTTGTGTTATGTTATGTTTTGTGTTATGTTATGTTTTGTGTTGTGGTATGTTATGTTATGTGTTATGTTATGTTATGTTTTGTGTTATGTTATGTTTTGTGTTATGTTATGTTATGTGTTATGTTATGTTTTGTGTTGTGTTCTGTTATGTTATGTTTTGTGTTCTGTTATGTTTTGTGTTGTGTTATGTTATGTTTTGTGTTATGTTTTGTGTTATGTTTTGTGTTATGTTTTGTGTTGTGTTTTGTTATATGTTACGTTTTGTGTTATGTTATGTTTTGTGTTTTGTTATGTTATGTGTTATGTTATGTTTTGTGTTATGTTATTTTTTGTGTTGTGTTATGTTATGTGTTATGTTATGTTTTGTGTTATGTTATGTTTTGTTTTGTGTTATGTTTTGTGTTGTGTTATGTTATGTTTTGTGTTATGTTATGTTTTGTTTTGTGTTATGTTTTGTGTTGTGTAATGTTATGTTTTGTGTTATGTTATGTTTTGTGTTATGTTATGTTTTGTGTTATGTTATGTTAAGTTTTGTGTTATGTTATGTTTTGTGTTATGTTATGTTTTGTGTTATGTTATGTTTTGTGTTATGTTATATTTGTGTTATGTTATGTTATGTTTTGTGTTATGTTATATTTTGTGTTATGTTATGTTATGTTTGGTGTTGTGTTATGTTTTGTGTTGTGTTATGTTTTGTGTTGTGTTATGTTATGTTTTGTGTTGTGTTGTGTTATGTTTTGTGTTGTGTTGTGTTATGCTTTGTGTTGTGTTATGTTATGTTTCGTGTTATGTTATGTTTTGTGTTATGTTATGTTGTTTTGTGTTATGTTAAGTTATGTTTTGTGTTATGTTATGTTTTGTGTTATGTTATGTTATGTTTTGTGTTGTGTTATGTTTTGTGTTATGTAATGTTTTCTGTTATGTTATGTTATGTTTTGTGTTGTGTTATGTTATGTTTTGTTTTATGTTATGTTTTGTGTTATGTTATGTTTTGTGTTGTGTTATGTTATGTTATGTTATTTTGTGTGTTATGCTATGTTTTGTGTTATGTTATGTTATGTTATGTTATGTTATGTTATGTTATGTTATGTTATGTTATGTTATGTTATGTTATGTTATGTTATGTTATGTTATGTTATGTTATGTTATGTTATGTTATGTTTTGTGTTATGTTTTGTGTTGTGTTATGTTATGTTATGTTATGTTTTGTGTTATGTTATGTTATGTTACGTTATGTTATGTTTTGTGTTATGTTGTGTTATGTTATGTTATGTTTTGTGTTGTGTTATGTTATGTTGTTTTCTGTTGTGTTATGCTATGCTTTGTGTTATGTTTTGTGTTATGTTATATTTGTGTTGTGTTATGTTATGTTTTGTGTTATGTTATGTTTTGTGTTGTGGTATGTTATGTAATGTGTTATGTTATGTTATGTTTTGTGTTATGTTATGTTTTGTGTTATGTTATGTTATGTGTTATGTTATGTTTTGTGTTGTGTTCTGTTATGTTATGTTTGTGTTCTGTTATGTTTTGTGTTCTGTTATGTTCTGTTTTGTGTTATGTTTTGTGTTATGTTTTGTGTTATGTTTTGTGTTGTGTTTTGTTATATGTTACGTTTTGTGTTATGTTATGTTTTGTGTTGTGTTATGTTATGTGTTATGTTATGTTTTGTGTTATGTTATATTTTGTGTTGTGTTATGTTATGTGTTATGTTATGTTTTGTGTTATGTTATGTTTTGTTTTGTGTGATGTTTTGTGTTGTGTTATGTTATGTTTTGTGTTATGTTATGTTTTGTTTTGTGTTATGTTTTGTGTTGTGTAATGTTATGTTTTGTGTTATGTTATGCTTTGTGTTATGTTATGTTTTGTGTTATGTTATGTTATGTTAAGTTTTGTGTTATGTTATGTTTTGTGTTATGTTATGTTTTGTGTTATGTTATGTTTTGTGTTATGTTATATTTGTGTTATGTTATGTTATTTTTTGTGTTATGTTATGTTTTGTGTTATGTTATGTTATGTTTGGTGTTGTGTTATGTTTTGTGTTGTGTTATGTTTTGTGTTGTGTTATGTTATGTTTTGTGTTATGTTATGTTTTGTGTTAAGTTAGGTTATGTTATGTTATGTTTTGTGTTATGTTATGTTATGTTTTATGTTATGTTATGTTTTGTGTTATGTTATGTTATGTTATGTTTTGTGTTATGTTATGTTATGTTATGTTTTGCGTTATGTTATTTTATGTTTTGTGTTGTGTTGTGTTATGTTTTGTGTTGTGTTATGTTATGTTATGTTTTGTGTTATGTTATGTTATGTTTTGTGTTATGTTATATTTTGTGTTGTGTTATGTTATGTTTTGTGTTGTGTTATGTTATGTTTTGTGTTGTGTTATGTTATGTGTTGTGTTATGGTTCGTGTTATGTAATGTTTTGTGTTATGGTATGTTATGTTATTTTATGTTTTGTGTTATATTATGTTTTGTGTTGTGTTATGTTATGTTTTGTGTTGTGTTGTGTTATGTTTTGTGTTGTGTGGTGTTATGTTTTGTGTTGTGCTATGTTATGTTATGTTATGTTTTGTTATGCTTTGTGTTATGTTGTTATGTTATGTTTTGTGTTATGTTATGTTTTGTATTTTGTTATGTTTTGTGTTATGTTATTTTATATTTTGTGTTGTGTTATGTTATGTTTTGTGTTATGTTATGTTATGTTTTGTGTTATGTTATGTTTTGTGTTGTGTTATGTTATGTTATGTTTTGTGTTGTGTTATGTTATGTTTTGTGTTATGTTTTGTGTTGTGTTATGTTATGTTTTGTGTTGTGTTATGTTATGTTTTGTGTTATGTTATGTTTTGTGTTGTGTTATGTTATGTTATATTTTGTGTTATGTTATGTATTGTGTTATGTTATGTTTTGTGTTATGTTATGTTATGTTATGTGTTATGTTATGTTATGTTATGTTTTGTGTTGTGTGGTGTTATGTTTTGTATTCTGTTATGTTTTCTGTTGTGTTATGTGATGTTTTGTGTTATGTTTTGTGTTATGTTTTGTGTTGTGTTATGTTTTGTGTTGTGTTATGCTATGTTATGTTATGTTTTGTGTTATGTTATGTTTTGTGTTGTGTTATGTTATGTGTTGTGTTATGTTATGTTTTGTGTTGTGTTATGTTATGTTTTGTGTTGTGTTATGTTATGTTTTGTGTTGTGTTATGTTATGTTATGTTATGTTTTGTGTTAGTATATGTTATGTTTTGTGTTAGTATATGTTATGTTTTGTGTTCGTATATGTTATGTTTTGTGTTGTGTTATGTTTTGTGTTATGTTATGTTATGTTTTGTGTTATGTTATGTTATGTTATGTTATGTTATGTTATGTTATGTTATTTTATGTTATGTTATGTTATGTTATGTTATGTTATGTTATGTTATGTTATGTTTTGTTATGTTATGTTATGTTATGTTATGTTATGTTATGTTATGTTATGTTATGTTATGTTTTGTGTTATGTTAAGTTTTGTGTTATGCTATGTTATGTTTTGTGTTATGTTATGTTTTGTGTTATGTTATGTGTTGTGTTATGTTATGTTATGTTTTGTGTTATGTTATGTTATGTTTTGTGTTATGTTATGTTATGTTTTGTGTTGTGTTATGTTTTGTGTTGTGTTGTGTTATGTTTTGTGTTGTGTTATGTTATGTT
The DNA here is from genome assembly GCA_030765045.1 of Tenodera sinensis. Lineage (NCBI taxonomy): Eukaryota > Metazoa > Arthropoda > Insecta > Mantodea > Mantidae > Tenodera > Tenodera sinensis. The sequence continues at coordinate 423,745 of JAUKNM010000016.1, forward strand.
ATGTTTTGTGTTATGTTATGTGTTGTGTTATGTTATGTTTTGTGTTGTGTTAAGTTATGTTTTGTGTTGTGTTATAATTCGAGTTATGTTATGTTTTGTGTTATGTTATGTAATGTTATTTTATGTTTTGTGTTATGTTATGTTTTTTGTTGTGTTATGTTTTGTTTTGTGTTGTGTTGTGTTAGGTTTTGTGTTGTGTTGTGTTATGCTTTGTGTTGTGTTATGTTATGTTTTGTGTTATGTTATGTTATCTTTTGTGTTATGTTATGTTATGTTATGTTTTGTGTTATGTTATGTTTTGTGTTATGTTATGTTTTGTGTTATGTTATGTTTTTTGTTGTGTTATATTATGTTTTGTGTTGTGTTATGTTATGTTATGTTTTGTGTTATGTTATGTTATGTTTTGTGTTGTGTTATGTTATCTTATGTTATGTTTTGTGTTGTGTTATGTTATGTCTTGTGTTATGTTTTGTGTTGTGTTGTGTTATGTTTTGTGTTGTGATATGTTATGTTTTGTGTTATGTTATATTTTGTATTATGTTATGTTATGTTTTTTGTTATGTTATGTTTTGTGTTATGTTATGTTTTGTGTTATGTTATGTTATGTGTTATGTTATGTTATGTTTTGTGTTGTGTTATGTTCTGTTATGTTTTGTGTCATGTTATGTTATGTTTTGTATTCTGTTATGTTTTGTGTTATGTTATGTTTTGTGTTATGTTTTGTTTTGTGTTGTGTTATGTTATATGTTATGTTTTGTGTTATGTTGTTTTGTGTTGTGTTATGTTATATTGTGATGTGTTGTGTTGTGTTATGTTGTGTTTTGTGTTGTGTTATGAAATGTTATGTTTTGTGTTGTGTTATGTTATGTTATGTTTTGTGTTATGTTATGTTTTGTGTTATGTTATGTTTTGTGTTGTGTTATGTCATATGCTATGTTTTGTGTTATGTTATGTTTTGTGTTGTGTTATGTTATGTGTTGTTTTATGTTATGTTTTGTGTTGTGTTATGTTATGTCTTGTGTTATGTTATGTTTTGTGTTAGGTTATGTTTTATGTTGTGATGTTATGTTTTGTGTTGTGTTATGTTATGTTTTGTGTTGTGCTATGTTATGTTATGTTTTGTAGTAGTATATGTTATGTTTTGTGTTAGTATATGTTATGTTTTGTGTTCGTATATGTTATGTTTTGTGTTGTGTTATGCTATGTTTTGTGTTAAGTTATGGTATGTTTTGTGTTATGTAACGTTATGTTATGTTATGTTATGTTTTGTTATGTTATGTTATGTTATTTTATGTTATGTTATGTAATGTTATGTTAAGTTATGTTATCTTATGTTATGTTATGTTATGTTATGCTATGCTGTGCTATGTTATGTTATGTTATGTTATGTTATGTTATGTTATGTTATGTTATGTTATGTTATGTTATGTTATGTTATGTTATGTTATGTTACGTTATGTTATGTTATGTTATGTTATGTTTTGTGTTATGTTATGTTTTGTGTTATGCTATGTTATGTTTTGTGTTATATTATGTTTTGTGTTATGTTATGTGTTGTCTTATGTTATGTTTTGTGTTGTGTTATGTTTTGTGTTATGTTATGTTTTGTGTTATGTTATGTTTTGTGTTGTGTTATGTTATGTTATTTTTGGTGCTATGTTATGTTTTGTGTTATGTTATGTTTTGTGTTATGTTATGTTATGTTTTGTGTTATGTTATGTTATGTTTTGTGTTATGTTATGTTTTGTGTTGTGTTATGTTATGTTATGTTTTGTGTTATGTTATCTTTTGTGTTATGTTATGTGTTGTGTTATGTTATGTTATGTGTTGTGTTATGTTATGTTATGTGTTGTGTTATGTTATGTTTTGTGTTGTTATGTTATGTTTTGTGTTATGTTATGTTATGTTATGTTTTGTGTTATGTTATGTTATGTTTTGTGTTATGTTATGTTATGTTATGTTATGTTATGTTATGTTTTGTGTTGTGTTATGTTATGTTTTGTGTTGTGTTATGTTTTCTATGTTTTGTGTTATGTTATGTATTGTGTTATGCTATGTTATGTGATGTTATGTATTTTTTGTGTTATGTTATGTTTTGTGTTATGTTATGTTTTGTGTTATGTTATGTTATGTTTTGTGTTATGTTATGTTATGTTATGTTTTGAGTTGTGTTATGTTATGTTTTGTGTTATGTTATGTTTTGTGTTATATTATGTTATGTTTTGTGTTGTGTTATGTTATGTTTTGTGTTATGTTATGTTTTGTGATATGTGTTGTCTTATGTTATGTTTTGTGTTGTGTTATGTTATGTTATGTGTTATGTTATGTTTTGTATTGTGTTATGTTATATGTTATGTTTTGTGTTATGTTATGTTTTGTGTTGTGTTATGTTATGTGTTATGTTATGTTTTGTGTTATGTTATGTTTTGTTTTGTGTTATGTTTTGTGTTGTGTTATGTTATGTTTTGTTTTGTGTTATGTTTTGTGTTATGTTATGTTTTGTGTTATGTTAAGTATTGTGTTATGTTGTGTTTTGAGTTGTGTTATGTTATGTTATGTGTTGTGTTACGTTATGTGTTGTGTTATGTTATGTGATGTTATGTTTTGTGTCGTGTTATGTTCTGTGTTGTGTTATGTTTCGTGTTATGTTATGTTTTGTGATATGGTATGTTATGTTATTTTATGTTTTGTGTTATGTTTTGTGTTGTGTTATGTTATGGTTTGTGTTGTGTTGTGTTATGTTTTGTGTTGTGTTGTGCTATGTTTTGTGTTGTGTTATGTTATGTTATGCTATGTTTTGTTATGCTTTGTGTTATGTTATGTAATGTTTTGTGTTATGTTATGCTTTGTATTTTGTTATGTTTTGTGTTATGTTATGTTATGTTTTGTGTTGTGCTATGTTATGTTTTGTGTTGTGGTATGTTATGTTATGTTTTGTGTTATGTTATGTTTTGTGTTGTGTTATGTTATGTTATGTTTTGTGTTGTGTTATGTTATGTTTTGTGTTATGTTATGTTTTGTGTTGTGTTATGTTATGTTATATTTTGTGTTATGTTACGTTTTGTGTTATGTTATGTTTTGTGTTATGTTATGTTATGTGTTATGTTATTATATGTTTTGTGTTGTGTTATGTTATGTTATGTTTTGTATTCTGTTATGTTTGGTGTTGTTTTATGTTATGTTTTGTGATGTGTTATGTTATGTTTTGTGTTATGTTATGTTATGTTATGTTTTGTGTTAGTATATGTTATGTGTTGTGTTAGTATATGTTATGTTTTGTGTTCGTATATGTTATGTTTTGTGTTGTGTTATGTTATGTTTTGTGTTATGTTATGTTTTGTGTTATGTTATGTTATGTTATGTTATGTTATGTTATGTTATGTTATGTTATGTTATGTTATGTTATGTTATGTTATGTTATGTTATGTTATGTTATGTTATGTTATGTTATGTTATGTTATGTTATGTTATGTTATGTTATGTTATGTTATGTTATGTTATGTTATGTTATGTTATGTTATGTTCAGTTATGTTATGTTATGTTATGTTATGTTTTGTTATGTTATGTTATGTTATGTTATGTTATGTTATGTTATGTTATGTTATGTTATGTTATGTTATGTTATGTCATGTTATGTTATGTTATGTTATGTTATGTTATGTTATGTTATGTTATGTTATGTTATGTTATGTTATGTTATGTTATGTTATGTTATGTTATGTTATTTTATGTTATGTTATGTTATGTTATGTTATGTTATGTTATGCTATGCTATGCTAATGTTATGTTATCTTATGTTATGTAATGTTATGTTATGTTATGTTATGTTATGTTATGTTATGTTATGTTATGTTATGTTATGTTATGTTATGTTATGTTATGTTATGTTATGTTATGTTATGTTATGTTATGTTATGTTATGTTGTGTTATGTTATGTTATGTTATGTTATGTTATGTTATGTTATGTTATGTTATGTTATGTTATGTTATGTTATGTTATGTTATGTTATGTTATGTTATGTTTTGTGTTATGTTATGTTTTGTGTTATGTTATGTGTTGTGTTATGTTATGTTTTGTGTTGTGTTATGTTTTGTGTTATGTTATGTTTTGTGTTATGTTATGTTTTGTGTTATGTTTTGTGTTATGTTATGTTTTGTGTTATGTTATGTTTTGTGTTATGTTTTGTGTTATGTTATGCTTTGTGTAATGTTATGTTATGTTAAGTTTTGTTATGTTATATTTTGTGTTGTTATGTTTTGTGTTATGTTATGTTTTGTGTTATGTTATGTTATGTTTTGTGTTATGTTATGTTAAGTTTTGTGTCATGTTATGTTATGTTATGTTATCTTTTGTGTTACGTTATGTTATGTTTTGTGTTGTGTTGTGTTATGTTTTGTGTTGTGTTATGTTATGTTGTGTTGTGTTGTGTTATGTTTTGTGTTGTGTTGTGTTATGCTTTGTGTTGTGTTATGCTATGTTTAGTGTTATGTTATGTTATCTTTTGTGTTATGTAATGTTATGTTATGTTTTGTGTTATGTTATGTGTTGTGTTATGTTATGTTTTTATTTTGTTTTGTGTTATGTTATGATTTGTGCTATGTTATGTTTTGTGTTTTGTTATGTTTTGTGTTATGTTATGTTATGTGTTATGTTATGTTATGTTATGTTATGTTATGCTATGTTTTGTGTTATGTTATGTTTTGTGTTATGTTTTGTGTTTTGTTTTGTGTTGTGTTGTGTTATGTTATGTTTTGTGTTGTGTTATGTTTTGTGTTGTGTTATGTTATGTTATGTTTTGTGTTATGTTAAGTTTTGTGTTGTGTTATGTTATGTGTTGTTTTATGTTATGTTTTGTGTTGTGTTATGTTATGTTTTGTGTTGAGTTGTGTTATGTTATGTTTTGTGTTATGTTATGTTTTGTGTTGTGTTATGTTATGTTTTGTGTTGAGTTATGTTATGTTATGTGTTAGTATATGTTATGTTTTGTGTAAGTATATGTTATGTTCTGTGTTGTGTTATGTTATGTTATGTTTAGTGTTATGTTATGTTATGTTTTGTGTTATGTTATGTTATGTTATGTTATGTTATGTTATGTTATGTTATGTTATGTTATGTTATGTTATGTTATGTTATGTTATGTTATGTTATGTTATGTTATGTTATGTTATGTTATGTTATGTTATGTTATGTTATGTTATGTTATGTTATGTTATGTTATGTTATGTTATGTTGTGTTTTGGATTGTGTTGTGTTGTAATGTGTTATGTGTTGTGTTGTATTGTGTTATGTTATGTTATGTTTTGTGTTATGTTATGTGTTGTGTTATGTTATGTTTTGTGTTGTGTTATGTTTTGTGTTATGTTATGTTTTGTGTTATGTTATGTTTTGTGTTATGTTTTGTGTTATGTTATGTTTTGTGTTATGTTATGTTTTGTGTTATGTTTTGTGTTATGTTATGCTTTGTGTAATGTTATGTTATGTTAAGTTTTGTTATGTTATATTTTGTGTTGTTATGTTTTGTGTTATGTTATGTTTTGTGTTATGTTATGTTATGTTTTGTGTTATGTTATGTTAAGTTTTGTGTCATGTTATGTTATGTTATGTTATCTTTTGTGTTACGTTATGTTATGTTTTGTGTTGTGTTGTGTTATGTTTTGTGTTGTGTTATGTTATGTTGTGTTGTGTTGTGTTATGTTTTGTGTTGTGTTGTGTTATGCTTTGTGTTGTGTTATGCTATGTTTAGTGTTATGTTATGTTATCTTTTGTGTTATGTAATGTTATGTTATGTTTTGTGTTATGTTATGTGTTGTGTTATGTTATGTTTTTATTTTGTTTTGTGTTATGTTATGATTTGTGCTATGTTATGTTTTGTGTTTTGTTATGTTTTGTGTTATGTTATGTTATGTTATGTGTTATGTTATGTTATGTTATGTTATGTTATGCTATGTTTTGTGTTATGTTATGTTTTGTGTTATGTTTTGTGTTTTGTTTTGTGTTGTGTTGTGTTATGTTATGTTTTGTGTTGTGTTATGTTTTGTGTTGTGTTATGTTATGTTATGTTTTGTGTTATGTTAAGTTTTGTGTTGTGTTATGTTATGTGTTGTTTTATGTTATGTTTTGTGTTGTGTTATGTTATGTTTTGTGTTGAGTTGTGTTATGTTATGTTTTGTGTTATGTTATGTTTTGTGTTGTGTTATGTTATGTTTTGTGTTGAGTTATGTTATGTTATGTGTTAGTATATGTTATGTTTTGTGTAAGTATATGTTATGTTCTGTGTTGTGTTATGTTATGTTATGTTTAGTGTTATGTTATGTTATGTTTTGTGTTATGTTATGTTATGTTATGTTATGTTATGTTATGTTATGTTATGTTATGTTATGTTATGTTATGTTATGTTATGTTATGTTATGTTATGTTATGTTATGTTATGTTATGTTATGTTATGTTATGTTATGTTATGTTATGTTGTGTTTTGGATTGTGTTGTGTTGTAATGTGTTATGTGTTGTGTTGTATTGTGTTATGTTATGTTATGTTTTGTGTTATGTTATGTTTTGTTTTGTGTTATGTTATGTTGTGTTGTGTTATGTTATATGTTATGTTTAGTGTTATGTTATGTTTTGTGTTGTGTTATGTTATGTTGTGATGTGTTGTGTTGTGTTATGTTGTGTTTAGTGTTGTAATATGTTATGTTATGTTTTGTGTTGTGTTATGTTATGTTATGTTTTGTGTTATGTTATGTTTTGTGTTGTGTTTTGTTATTTGTTATGTTTTGTGTTATGTTATGTTTTGTGTTGTGTTATGTTATGTGTTATGTTATGTTTTGCGTTATGTTATGTTTTGTGTTGTGTTATGTTATGTTATGTTTTCTGTTATGTTATGTTTAGTGTTATGTTATGTTTTGTGTTGTGTTATGTTATGTTGTGATGTGTTGTGTTGTGTTATGTTGTGTTTAGTATTGTAATATGTTATGTTATGTTTTGTGTTGTGTTATGTTATGTTATGTTTTGTGTTATGTTATGTTTTGTGTTGTGTTTTGTTATTTGTTATGTTTTGTGTTATGTTATGTTTTGTGTTGTGTTATGTTATGTGTTATGTTATGTTTTGGGTTATGTTATGTTTTGTGTTGTGTTATGTTATGTTATGTTTTCTGTTATGTTATGTTTAGTGTTATGTTATGTTTTGTGTTATGTTATGTTTTGTTTTGTGTGATGTTTTGTGTTGTGTTATGTTATGTTTTGTGTTATGTTATGTTTTGTTTTGTGTTATGTTTTGTGTTGTGTAATGTTATGTTTTGTATTATGTTATGTTTTGTGTTATGTTATGTTTTGTGTTATGTTATGTTATGTTGAGTTTTGTGTAATGTTCTGTTTTGTGTTATGTTATGTTTTGTGTTATGTTATGTTATGTGTTATGTTATGTTATGTTTTGTGTTGTGTTATGTTTTGTGTTGTGTTATGTGATGTTTTGTGTTATGTTATGTTTTGTGTTATGTTAGGTTATGTTATGTTATATTTTGTGTGATGTTATGTTATGTTTTATGTTATGTTATGTTTTGTGTTATTTTATGTTTTGTGTTATGTTATGTTATGTTATGTTTTGCGTTATGTTATGTTTTGTGTTGTGTTGTGTTATGTTTTGTGTTGTGTTATGTTATGTTATGTTTTGTGTTATGTTATGCTATGTTTTGTGTTATGTTATATTTTGTGTTGTGTTATGTTATGTTTTGTGTTGTGTTATGTTATGTTTTGTGTTGTGTTATGTTATGTGTTGTGTTATGTTTCGTGTTATGTTATGTTTTGTGTTAAGGTATGTTATGTTATTTTATGTTTTGTGTTATATTATGTTTTGTGTTGTGTTATGTTATGTTTTGTGTTGTGTTGTGTTATGTTTTGTGTTGTGTTGTGATATGTTTTGTGTTGTGTTATGTTATGTTATGTTTTGTTATGCTTTGTGTTATGTTATGTTATGTTTTGTGTTATGTTATGTTTTGTATTTTGTTATGTTTTGTGTTATGTTATGTTATGTTTTGTATTGTGTTATGTTATGTTTTGGGTTGTGCTATGTTATGTTATGTTTTGTGTTATGTTATGTTTTGTGTTGTGTTATGTTATGTTCTGTGTTGTGTTATGTTATGTGTTGTGTTATGTTTTGAGTTGTGTTATGTTATGTTTTGTGTTGTGTTATGTTATGTTTTGTGTTATGTTATGTTTTGTGTTGTGTTATGTTATGTTATATTTTGTGTTATGTTATGTTTTGTGTTATGTTATGTTATGTGTTATGTTATGTTATGTTATGTTTTGTGTTGTGTTATGTTATGTTATGTTTTGTATTCTGTTATGTTTTCTGTTGTGTTATGTTATGTTTTGTGTTATGTTTTGTGTTATGTTTTGTGTTGTGTTATGTTTTGTGTTGTGTTATGTTTTGTGTTGTGTTATGTTATGTTATGTTATGTTTTGTGTTATGTTATGTTCTGGGTTGTGTTATGTTATGTGTTGTCTTATGTTATGTTTTGTGTTGTGTTATGTTATGTTTTGTGTTGTGTTATGTTATGTTTTGTGTTGTGTTATGTTATGTTATATTTTGTGTTATGTTATGTTTTGTGTTATGTTATGTTTTGTGTTATGTTATGTTATGTTTTGTGTTATGTTATGTTAAGTTTTGTGTCATGTTATGTTATGTTATGTTATCTTTTGTGTTACGTTATGTATGTTTTGTGTTGTGTTATGTTTTGTGTTGTGTTGTGTTATGTTTTGTGTTGTGTTATGTTATGTTGTGTTGTGTTGTGTTATGTTTTGTGTTGTGTTGTGTTATGCTTTGTGTTGTGTTATGCTATGTTTAGTGTTATGTTATGTTATCTTTTGTGTTATGTAATGTTATGTTATGTTTTGTGTTATGTTATGTGTTGTGTTATGTTATGTTTTTATTTTGTTTTGTGTTATGTTATGATTTGTGCTATGTTATGTTTTTTGTTATGTTATGTTTTGTGTTATGTTATGTTATGTTATGTGTTATGTTATGTTATGTTATGTTATGTTATGCTATGTTTTGTGTTGTGTTATGTTTTGTGTTCTGTTATGTTTTGTGTTGTGTTATGTTATGTTTTGTGTTATGTTTTGTGTTTTGTTTTGTGTTGTGTTGTGTTATGTTATGTTTTGTGTTGTGTTATGTTTTGTGTTGTGTTATGTTATGTTATGTTTTGTGTTATGTTAAGTTTTGTGTTGTGTTATGTTATGTGTTGTTTTATGTTATGTTTTGTGATGTGTTATGTTATGTTTTGTGTTATGTTATGTTTTGTGTTATGTTATGTTTTGTGTTGTGTTATGTTATGTTTTGTGTTGAGTTATGTTATGTTATGTGTTAGTATATGTTATGTTTTGTGTAAGTATATGTTATGTTCTGTGTTGTGTTATGTTATGTTATGTTTAGTGTTATGTTATGTTATGTTTTGTGTTATGTTATGTTATGTTATGTTATGTTATGTTATGTTATGTTATGTTATGTTATGTTATGTTATGTAATGTTTTGTGTTATGTTATGCTTTGTATTTTGTTATGTTTTGTGTTATGTTATGTTATGTTTTGTGTTGTGCTATGTTATGTTTTGTGTTGTGGTATGTTATGTTATGTTTTGTGTTATGTTATGTTTTGTGTTGTGTTATGTTATGTTATGTTTTGTGTTGTGTTATGTTATGTTTTGTGTTATGTTATGTTTTGTGTTGTGTTATGTTATGTTATATTTTGTGTTATGTTACGTTTTGTGTTATGTTATGTTTTGTGTTATGTTATGTTATGTGTTATGTTATTATATGTTTTGTGTTGTGTTATGTTATGTTATGTTTTGTATTCTGTTATGTTTGGTGTTGTTTTATGTTATGTTTTGTGATGTGTTATGTTATGTTTTGTGTTATGTTATGTTATGTTATGTTTTGTGTTAGTATATGTTATGTGTTGTGTTAGTATATGTTATGTTTTGTGTTCGTATATGTTATGTTTTGTGTTGTGTTATGTTATGTTTTGTGTTATGTTATGTTTTGTGTTATGTTATGTTATGTTATGTTATGTTATGTTATGTTATGTTATGTTATGTTATGTTATGTTATGTTATGTTATGTTATGTTATGTTATGTTATGTTATGTTATGTTATGTTATGTTATGTTATGTTATGTTATGTTATGTTATGTTATGTTATGTTATGTTATGTTATGTTATGTTATGTTATGTTATGTTATGTTATGTTATGTTATGTTATGTTATGTTATGTTATGTTATGTTATGTTATGTTATGTTATGTTCAGTTATGTTATGTTATGTTATGTTATGTTTTGTTATGTTATGTTATGTTATGTTATGTTATGTTATGTTATGTTATGTTATGTTATGTCATGTTATGTTATGTTATGTTATGTTATGTTATGTTATGTTATGTTATGTTATGTTATGTTATGTTATGTTATGTTATTTTATGTTATGTTATGTTATGTTATGTTATGTTATGTTATGTTATGTTATGTTATGCTATGCTATGCTAATGTTATGTTATCTTATGTTATGTAATGTTATGTTATGTTATGTTATGTTATGTTATGTTATGTTATGTTATGTTATGTTATGTTATGTTATGTTATGTTATGTTATGTTATGTTATGTTATGTTATGTTATGTTATGTTATGTTGTGTTATGTTATGTTATGTTATGTTATGTTATGTTATGTTATGTTATGTTATGTTATGTTATGTTTAGTGTTATGTTATGTTTTGTGTTATGTTATGTGTTGTGTTATGTTATGTTTTGTGTTGTGTTATGTTTTGTGTTATGTTATGTTTTGTGTTATGTTTTGTGTTATGTTATGTTTTGTGTTATGTTATGTTTTGTGTTATGTTTTGTGTTATGTTATGCTTTGTGTAATGTTATGTTATGTTAAGTTTTGTTATGTTATATTTTGTGTTGTTATGTTTTGTGTTATGTTATGTTTTGTGTTATGTTATGTTATGTTTTGTGTTATGTTATGTTAAGTTTTGTGTCATGTTATGTTATGTTATGTTATCTTTTGTGTTACGTTATGTTATGTTTTGTGTTGTGTTGTGTTATGTTTTGTGTTGTGTTATGTTATGTTGTGTTGTGTTGTGTTATGTTTTGTGTTGTGTTGTGTTATGCTTTGTGTTGTGTTATGCTATGTTTAGTGTTATGTTATGTTATCTTTTGTGTTATGTAATGTTATGTTATGTTTTGTGTTATGTTATATGTTGTGTTATGTTATGTTTTTATTTTGTTTTGTGTTATGTTATGATTTGTGCTATGTTATGTTTTGTGTTTTGTTATGTTTTGTGTTATGTTATGTTATGTTATGTGTTATGTTATGTTATGTTATGTTATGTTATGTTATGTTATGTTATGTTATGTTATGTTATGTTATGTTATGTTATGTTATGTTATGTTATGTTATGTTATGTTATGTTATGTTATGTTATGTTATGTTATGTTTTGTTATGTTATGTTATGTTATGTTATGTTATGTTATGTTATGTTATGTTATGTTATGTTATGTTATGTTTTGTGTTATGTTAAGTTTTGTGTTATGCTATGTTATGTTTTGTGTTATGTTATGTTTTGTGTTATGTTATGTGTTGTGTTATGTTATGTTATGTTTTGTGTTATGTTATGTTATGTTTTGTGTTATGTTATGTTATGTTTTGTGTTGTGTTATGTTTTGTGTTGTGTTGTGTTATGTTTTGTGTTGTGTTATGTTATGTTATGTTTTGTGTTATGTTATGTGTTGTGTTATGTTATGTTTTGTGTTGTGTTAAGTTATGTTTTGTGTTGTGTTATAATTCGAGTTATGTTATGTTTTGTGTTATGTTATGTAATGTTATTTTATGTTTTGTGTTATGTTATGTTTTTTGTTGTGTTATGTTTTGTTTTGTGTTGTGTTGTGTTAGGTTTTGTGTTGTGTTGTGTTATGCTTTGTGTTGTGTTATGTTATGTTTTGTGTTATGTTATGTTATCTTTTGTGTTATGTTATGTTATGTTATGTTTTGTGTTATGTTATGTTTTGTGTTATGTTATGTTTTGTGTTATGTTATGTTTTTTGTTGTGTTATATTATGTTTTGTGTTGTGTTATGTTATGTTTTGTGTTATGTTATGTTATGTTTTGTGTTGTGTTATGTTATCTTATGTTATGTTTTGTGTTGTGTTATGTTATGTCTTGTGTTATGTTTTGTGTTGTGTTGTGTTATGTTTTGTGTTGTGATATGTTATGTTTTGTGTTATGTTATATTTTGTATTATGTTATGTTATGTTTTTTGTTATGTTATGTTTTGTGTTATGTTATGTTTTGTGTTATGTTATGTTATGTGTTATGTTATGTTATGTTTTGTGTTGTGTTATGTTCTGTTATGTTTTGTGTCATGTTATGTTATGTTTTGTATTCTGTTATGTTTTGTGTTATGTTATGTTTTGTGTTATGTTATGTTTTGTGTTGTGTTATGTTATATGTTATGTTTTGTGTTATGTTGTTTTGTGTTGTGTTATGTTATATTGTGATGTGTTGTGTTGTGTTATGTTGTGTTTTGTGTTATGTTATGTTATGTTTTGTGTTGTGTTATGTTATGTTATGTTTTGTGTTATGTTATGTTTTGTGTTATGTTATGTTTTGTGTTGTGTTATGTCATATGCTATGTTTTGTGTTATGTTATGTTTTGTGTTGTGTTATGTTATGTGTTGTTTTATGTTATGTTTTGTGTTGTGTTATGTTATGTCTTGTGTTATGTTATGTTTTGTGTTAGGTTATGTCTTATGTTGTGATGTTATATTTTGTGTTGTGTTATGTTATGTTTTGTGTTGTGCTATGTTATGTTATGTTTTGTGTTAGTATATGTTATGTTTTGTGTTAGTATATGTTATGTTTTGTGTTCGTATATGTTATGTTTTGTGTTGTGTTATGCTATGTTTTGTGTTAAGTTATGGTATGTTTTGTGTTATGTAACGTTATGTTATGTTATGTTATGTTTTGTTATGTTATGTTATGTTATGTTATTTTATGTTATGTTATGTAATGTTATGTTAAGTTATGTTATCTTATGTTATGTTATGTTATGTTATGCTATGCTGTGCTATGTTATGTTATGTTATGTTATGTTATGTTATGTTATGTTATGTTATGTTATGTTATGTTATGTTATGTTATGTTATGTTATGTTATGTTATGTTACGTTATGTTATGTTATGTTATGTTATGTTTTGTGTTATGTTATGTTTTGTGTTATGCTATGTTATGTTTTGTGTTATATTATGTTTTGTGTTATGTTATGTGTTGTCTTATGTTATGTTTTGTGTTGTGTTATGTTTTGTGTTATGTTAGGTTTTGTGTTATGTTATGTTTTGTGTTGTGTTATGTTATGTTATTTTTGGTGCTATGTTATGTTTTGTGTTATGTTATGTTTTGTGTTATGTTATGTTATGTTTTGTGTTATGTTATGTTATGTTTTGTGTTATGTTATGTTTTGTGTTGTGTTATGTTATGTTATGTTTTGTGTTATGTTATCTTTTGTGTTATGTTATGTGTTGTGTTATGTTATGTTATGTGTTGTGTTATGTTATGTTATGTGTTGTGTTATGTTATGTTTTGTGTTGTTATGTTATGTTTTGTGTTATGTTATGTTATGTTTTGTGTTATGTTATGTTATGTTTTGTGTTATGTTATGTTATGTTATGTTATGTTTTGTGTTGTGTTATGTTATGTTTTGTGTTGTGTTATGTTTTCTATGTTTTGTGTTATGTTATGTATTGTGTTATGCTATGTTATGTGATGTTATGTATTTTTTGTGTTATGTTATGTTTTGTGTTATGTTATGTTTTGTGTTATGTTATGTTATGTTTTGTGTTATGTTATGTTATGTTATGTTTTGAGTTGTGTTATGTTATGTTTTGTGTTATGTTATGTTTTGTGTTATATTATGTTATGTTTTGTGTTGTGTTATGTTATGTTTTGTGTTATGTTATGTTTTGTGATATGTGTTGTCTTATGTTATGTTTTGTGTTGTGTTATGTTATGTTATGTGTTATGTTATGTTTTGTATTGTGTTATGTTATATGTTATGTTTTGTGTTATGTTATGTTTTGTGTTGTGTTATGTTATGTGTTATGTTATGTTTTGTGTTATGTTATGTTTTGTTTTGTGTTATGTTTTGTGTTGTGTTATGTTATGTTTTGTTTTGTGTTATGTTTTGTGTTATGTTATGTTTTGTGTTATGTTAAGTATTGTGTTATGTTGTGTTTTGAGTTGTGTTATGTTATGTTATGTGTTGTGTTACGTTATGTGTTGTGTTATGTTATGTGATGTTATGTTTTGTGTCGTGTTATGTTCTGTGTTGTGTTATGTTTCGTGTTATGTTATGTTTTGTGATATGGTATGTTATGTTATTTTATGTTTTGTGTTATGTTTTGTGTTGTGTTATGTTATGGTTTGTGTTGTGTTGTGTTATGTTTTGTGTTGTGTTGTGCTATGTTTTGTGTTGTGTTATGTTATGTTATGCTATGTTTTGTTATGCTTTGTGTTATGTTATGTAATGTTTTGTGTTATGTTATGCTTTGTATTTTGTTATGTTTTGTGTTATGTTATGTTATGTTTTGTGTTGTGCTATGTTATGTTTTGTGTTGTGGTATGTTATGTTATGTTTTGTGTTATGTTATGTTTTGTGTTGTGTTATGTTATGTTATGTTTTGTGTTGTGTTATGTTATGTTTTGTGTTATGTTATGTTTTGTGTTGTGTTATGTTATGTTATATTTTGTGTTATGTTACGTTTTGTGTTATGTTATGTTTTGTGTTATGTTATGTTATGTGTTATGTTATTATATGTTTTGTGTTGTGTTATGTTATGTTATGTTTTGTATTCTGTTATGTTTGGTGTTGTTTTATGTTATGTTTTGTGATGTGTTATGTTATGTTTTGTGTTATGTTATGTTATGTTATGTTTTGTGTTAGTATATGTTATGTGTTGTGTTAGTATATGTTATGTTTTGTGTTCGTATATGTTATGTTTTGTGTTGTGTTATGTTATGTTTTGTGTTATGTTATGTTTTGTGTTATGTTATGTTATGTTATGTTATGTTATGTTATGTTATGTTATGTTATGTTATGTTATGTTATGTTATGTTATGTTATGTTATGTTATGTTATGTTATGTTATGTTATGTTATGTTATGTTATGTTATGTTATGTTATGTTATGTTATGTTATGTTATGTTATGTTATGTTGTGTTTTGGATTGTGTTGTGTTGTAATGTGTTATGTGTTGTGTTGTATTGTGTTATGTTATGTTATGTTTTGTGTTATGTTATGTTTTGTTTTGTGTTATGTTATGTTGTGTTGTGTTATGTTATATGTTATGTTTAGTGTTATGTTATGTTTTGTGTTGTGTTATGTTATGTTGTGATGTGTTGTGTTGTGTTATGTTGTGTTTAGTGTTGTAATATGTTATGTTATGTTTTGTGTTGTGTTATGTTATGTTATGTTTTGTGTTATGTTATGTTTTGTGTTGTGTTTTGTTATTTGTTATGTTTTGTGTTATGTTATGTTTTGTGTTGTGTTATGTTATGTGTTATGTTATGTTTTGCGTTATGTTATGTTTTGTGTTGTGTTATGTTATGTTATGTTTTCTGTTATGTTATGTTTAGTGTTATGTTATGTTTTGTGTTGTGTTATGTTATGTTGTGATGTGTTGTGTTGTGTTATGTTGTGTTTAGTATTGTAATATGTTATGTTATGTTTTGTGTTGTGTTATGTTATGTTATGTTTTGTGTTATGTTATGTTTTGTGTTGTGTTTTGTTATTTGTTATGTTTTGTGTTATGTTATGTTTTGTGTTGTGTTATGTTATGTGTTATGTTATGTTTTGGGTTATGTTATGTTTTGTGTTGTGTTATGTTATGTTATGTTTTCTGTTATGTTATGTTTAGTGTTATGTTATGTTTTGTGTTATGTTATGTTTTGTTTTGTGTGATGTTTTGTGTTGTGTTATGTTATGTTTTGTGTTATGTTATGTTTTGTTTTGTGTTATGTTTTGTGTTGTGTAATGTTATGTTTTGTATTATGTTATGTTTTGTGTTATGTTATGTTTTGTGTTATGTTATGTTATGTTGAGTTTTGTGTAATGTTCTGTTTTGTGTTATGTTATGTTTTGTGTTATGTTATGTTATGTGTTATGTTATGTTATGTTTTGTGTTGTGTTATGTTTTGTGTTGTGTTATGTGATGTTTTGTGTTATGTTATGTTTTGTGTTATGTTAGGTTATGTTATGTTATATTTTGTGTGATGTTATGTTATGTTTTATGTTATGTTATGTTTTGTGTTATTTTATGTTTTGTGTTATGTTATGTTATGTTATGTTTTGCGTTATGTTATGTTTTGTGTTGTGTTGTGTTATGTTTTGTGTTGTGTTATGTTATGTTATGTTTTGTGTTATGTTATGCTATGTTTTGTGTTATGTTATATTTTGTGTTGTGTTATGTTATGTTTTGTGTTGTGTTATGTTATGTTTTGTGTTGTGTTATGTTATGTGTTGTGTTATGTTTCGTGTTATGTTATGTTTTGTGTTAAGGTATGTTATGTTATTTTATGTTTTGTGTTATATTATGTTTTGTGTTGTGTTATGTTATGTTTTGTGTTGTGTTGTGTTATGTTTTGTGTTGTGTTGTGATATGTTTTGTGTTGTGTTATGTTATGTTATGTTTTGTTATGCTTTGTGTTATGTTATGTTATGTTTTGTGTTATGTTATGTTTTGTATTTTGTTATGTTTTGTGTTATGTTATGTTATGTTTTGTATTGTGTTATGTTATGTTTTGGGTTGTGCTATGTTATGTTATGTTTTGTGTTATGTTATGTTTTGTGTTGTGTTATGTTATGTTCTGTGTTGTGTTATGTTATGTGTTGTGTTATGTTTTGAGTTGTGTTATGTTATGTTTTGTGTTGTGTTATGTTATGTTTTGTGTTATGTTATGTTTTGTGTTGTGTTATGTTATGTTATGTGTTGTGTTATGTTATGTTATGTGTTGTGTTATGTTATGTTTTGTGTTGTTATGTTATGTTTTGTGTTATGTTATGTTATGTTATGTTTTGTGTTATGTTATGTTATGTTTTGTGTTATGTTATGTTATGTTATGTTATGTTTTGTGTTGTGTTATGTTATGTTTTGTGTTGTGTTATGTTTTCTATGTTTTGTGTTATGTTATGTATTGTGTTATGCTATGTTATGTGATGTTATGTATTTTTTGTGTTATGTTATGTTTTGTGTTATGTTATGTTTTGTGTTATGTTATGTTATGTTTTGTGTTATGTTATGTTATGTTATGTTTTGAGTTGTGTTATGTTATGTTTTGTGTTATGTTATGTTTTGTGTTATATTATGTTATGTTTTGTGTTGTGTTATGTTATGTTTTGTGTTATGTTATGTTTTGTGATATGTGTTGTCTTATGTTATGTTTTGTGTTGTGTTATGTTATGTTATGTGTTATGTTATGTTTTGTATTGTGTTATGTTATATGTTATGTTTTGTGTTATGTTATGTTTTGTGTTGTGTTATGTTATGTGTTATGTTATGTTTTGTGTTATGTTATGTTTTGTTTTGTGTTATGTTTTGTGTTGTGTTATGTTATGTTTTGTTTTGTGTTATGTTTTGTGTTATGTTATGTTTTGTGTTATGTTAAGTATTGTGTTATGTTGTGTTTTGAGTTGTGTTACGTTATGTGTTGTGTTATGTTATGTGATGTTATGTTTTGTGTCGTGTTATGTTCTGTGTTGTGTTATGTTTCGTGTTATGTTATGTTTTGTGATATGGTATGTTATGTTATTTTATGTTTTGTGTTATGTTTTGTGTTGTGTTATGTTATGGTTTGTGTTGTGTTGTGTTATGTTTTGTGTTGTGTTGTGCTATGTTTTGTGTTGTGTTATGTTATGTTATGCTATGTTTTGTTATGCTTTGTGTTATGTTATGTAATGTTTTGTGTTATGTTATGCTTTGTATTTTGTTATGTTTTGTGTTATGTTATGTTATGTTTTGTGTTGTGCTATGTTATGTTTTGTGTTGTGGTATGTTATGTTATGTTTTGTGTTATGTTATGTTTTGTGTTGTGTTATGTTATGTTATGTTTTGTGTTGTGTTATGTTATGTTTTGTGTTATGTTATGTTTTGTGTTGTGTTATGTTATGTTATATTTTGTGTTATGTTACGTTTTGTGTTATGTTATGTTTTGTGTTATGTTATGTTATGTGTTATGTTATTATATGTTTTGTGTTGTGTTATGTTATGTTATGTTTTGTATTCTGTTATGTTTGGTGTTGTTTTATGTTATGTTTTGTGATGTGTTATGTTATGTTTTGTGTTATGTTATGTTATGTTATGTTTTGTGTTAGTATATGTTATGTGTTGTGTTAGTATATGTTATGTTTTGTGTTCGTATATGTTATGTTTTGTGTTGTGTTATGTTATGTTTTGTGTTATGTTATGTTTTGTGTTATGTTATGTTATGTTATGTTATGTTATGTTATGTTATGTTATGTTATGTTATCTTATGTTATGTTATGTTATGTTATGTTATGTTATGTTATGTTATGTTATGTTATGTTATGTTATGTTATGTTATGTTATGTTATGTTATGTTATGTTATGTTATGTTATGTTATGTTATGTTATGTTATGTTATGTTATGTTATGTTATGTTCAGTTATGTTATGTTATGTTATGTTATGTTTTGTTATGTTATGTTATGTTATGTTATGTTATGTTATGTTATGTTATGTTATGTTATGTTATGTTATGTCATGTTATGTTATGTTATGTTATGTTATGTTATGTTATGTTATGTTATGTTATGTTATGTTATGTTATGTTATGTTATGTTATTTTATGTTATGTTATGTTATGTTATGTTATGTTATGTTATGTTATGCTATGCTATGCTAATGTTATGTTATCTTATGTTATGTAATGTTATGTTATGTTATGTTATGTTATGTTATGTTATGTTATGTTATGTTATGTTATGTTATGTTATGTTATGTTATGTTATGTTATGTTATGTTATGTTATGTTATGTTGTGTTATGTTATGTTATGTTATGTTATGTTATGTTATGTTATGTTATGTTATGTTATGTTATGTTATGTTATGTTTAGTGTTATGTTATGTTTTGTGTTATGTTATGTGTTGTGTTATGTTATGTTTTGTGTTGTGTTATGTTTTGTGTTATGTTATGTTTTGTGTTATGTTATGTTTTGTGTTATGTTTTGTGTTATGTTATGTTTTGTGTTATGTTATGTTTTGTGTTATGTTTTGTGTTATGTTATGCTTTGTGTAATGTTATGTTATGTTAAGTTTTGTTATGTTATATTTTGTGTTGTTATGTTTTGTGTTATGTTATGTTTTGTGTTATGTTATGTTATGTTTTGTGTTATGTTATGTTAAGTTTTGTGTCATGTTATGTTATGTTATGTTATCTTTTGTGTTACGTTATGTTATGTTTTGTGTTGTGTTGTGTTATGTTTTGTGTTGTGTTATGTTATGTTGTGTTGTGTTGTGTTATGTTTTGTGTTGTGTTGTGTTATGCTTTGTGTTGTGTTATGCTATGTTTAGTGTTATGTTATGTTATCTTTTGTGTTATGTAATGTTATGTTATGTTTTGTGTTATGTTATGTTTTTATTTTGTTTTGTGTTATGTTATGATTTGTGCTATGTTATGTTTTGTGTTTTGTTATGTTTTGTGTTATGTTATGTTATGTTATGTGTTATGTTATGTTATGTTATGTTATGTTATGCTATGTTTTGTGTTATGTTATGTTTTGTGTTATGTTTTGTGTTTTGTTTTGTGTTGTGTTGTGTTATGTTATGTTTTGTGTTGTGTTATGTTTTGTGTTGTGTTATGTTATGTTATGTTTTGTGTTATGTTAAGTTTTGTGTTGTGTTATGTTATGTGTTGTTTTATGTTATGTTTTGTGTTGTGTTATGTTATGTTTTGTGTTATGTTATGTTTTGTGTTATGTTATGTTTTGTGTTGTGTTATGTTATGTTTTGTGTTGAGTTATGTTATGTTATGTGTTAGTATATGTTATGTTTTGTGTAAGTATATGTTATGTTCTGTGTTGTGTTATGTTATGTTATGTTTAGTGTTATGTTATGTTATGTTTTGTGTTATGTTATGTTATGTTATGTTATGTTATGTTATGTTATGTTATGTTATGTTATGTTATGTTATGTTATGTTATGTTATGTTATGTTATGTTATGTTATGTTATGTTATGTTATGTTATGTTGTGTTTTGGATTGTGTTGTGTTGTAATGTGTTATGTGTTGTGTTGTATTGTGTTATGTTATGTTATGTTTTGTGTTATGTTATGTTTTGTTTTGTGTTATGTTATGTTGTGTTGTGTTATGTTATATGTTATGTTTAGTGTTATGTTATGTTTTGTGTTGTGTTATGTTATGTTGTGATGTGTTGTGTTGTGTTATGTTGTGTTTAGTGTTGTAATATGTTATGTTATGTTTTGTGTTGTGTTATGTTATGTTATGTTTTGTGTTATGTTATGTTTTGTGTTGTGTTTTGTTATTTGTTATGTTTTGTGTTATGTTATGTTTTGTGTTGTGTTATGTTATGTGTTATGTTATGTTTTGCGTTATGTTATGTTTTGTGTTGTGTTATGTTATGTTATGTTTTCTGTTATGTTATGTTTAGTGTTATGTTATGTTTTGTGTTGTGTTATGTTATGTTGTGATGTGTTGTGTTGTGTTATGTTGTGTTTAGTATTGTAATATGTTATGTTATGTTTTGTGTTGTGTTATGTTATGTTATGTTTTGTGTTATGTTATGTTTTGTGTTGTGTTTTGTTATTTGTTATGTTTTGTGTTATGTTATGTTTTGTGTTGTGTTATGTTATGTGTTATGTTATGTTTTGGGTTATGTTATGTTTTGTGTTGTGTTATGTTATGTTATGTTTTCTGTTATGTTATGTTTAGTGTTATGTTATGTTTTGTGTTATGTTATGTTTTGTTTTGTGTGATGTTTTGTGTTGTGTTATGTTATGTTTTGTGTTATGTTATGTTTTGTTTTGTGTTATGTTTTGTGTTGTGTAATGTTATGTTTTGTATTATGTTATGTTTTGTGTTATGTTATGTTTTGTGTTATGTTATGTTATGTTGAGTTTTGTGTAATGTTCTGTTTTGTGTTATGTTATGTTTTGTGTTATGTTATGTTATGTGTTATGTTATGTTATGTTATGTTTTGTGTTGTGTTATGTTTTGTGTTGTGTTATGTGATGTTTTGTGTTATGTTATGTTTTGTGTTATGTTAGGTTATGTTATGTTATATTTTGTGTGATGTTATGTTATGTTTTATGTTATGTTATGTTTTGTGTTATTTTATGTTTTGTGTTATGTTATGTTATGTTATGTTTTGCGTTATGTTATGTTTTGTGTTGTGTTGTGTTATGTTTTGTGTTGTGTTATGTTATGTTATGTTTTGTGTTATGTTATGCTATGTTTTGTGTTATGTTATATTTTGTGTTGTGTTATGTTATGTTTTGTGTTGTGTTATGTTATGTTTTGTGTTGTGTTATGTTATGTGTTGTGTTATGTTTCGTGTTATGTTATGTTTTGTGTTAAGGTATGTTATGTTATTTTATGTTTTGTGTTATATTATGTTTTGTGTTGTGTTATGTTATGTTTTGTGTTGTGTTGTGTTATGTTTTGTGTTGTGTTGTGATATGTTTTGTGTTGTGTTATGTTATGTTATGTTTTGTTATGCTTTGTGTTATGTTATGTTATGTTTTGTGTTATGTTGTGTTTTGTATTTTGTTATGTTTTGTGTTATGTTATGTTATGTTTTGTATTGTGTTATGTTATGTTTTGGGTTGTGCTATGTTATGTTATGTTTTGTGTTATGTTATGTTTTGTGTTGTGTTATGTTATGTTCTGTGTTGTGTTATGTTATGTGTTGTGTTATGTTTTGAGTTGTGTTATGTTATGTTTTGTGTTGTGTTATGTTATGTTTTGTGTTATGTTATGTTTTGTGTTGTGTTATGTTATGTTATATTTTGTGTTATGTTATGTTTTGTGTTATGTTATGTTATGTGTTATGTTATGTTATGTTATGTTTTGTGTTGTGTTATGTTATGTTATGTTTTGTATTCTGTTATGTTTTCTGTTGTGTTATGTTATGTTTTGTGTTATGTTTTGTGTTATGTTTTGTGTTGTGTTATGTTTTGTGTTGTGTTATGTTTTGTGTTGTGTTATGTTATGTTATGTTATGTTTTGTGTTATGTTATGTTCTGGGTTGTGTTATGTTATGTGTTGTCTTATGTTATGTTTTGTGTTGTGTTATGTTATGTTTTGTGTTGTGTTATGTTATGTTTTGTGTTGTGTTATGTTATGTTATATTTTGTGTTATGTTATGTTTTGTGTTATGTTATGTTTTGTGTTATGTTATGTTATGTTTTGTGTTATGTTATGTTAAGTTTTGTGTCATGTTATGTTATGTTATGTTATCTTTTGTGTTACGTTATGTTATGTTTTGTGTTGTGTTATGTTTTGTGTTGTGTTGTGTTATGTTTTGTGTTGTGTTATGTTATGTTGTGTTGTGTTGTGTTATGTTTTGTGTTGTGTTGTGTTATGCTTTGTGTTGTGTTATGCTATGTTTAGTGTTATGTTATGTTATCTTTTGTGTTATGTAATGTTATGTTATGTTTTGTGTTATGTTATGTGTTGTGTTATGTTATGTTTTTATTTTGTTTTGTGTTATGTTATGATTTGTGCTATGTTATGTTTTGTGTTATGTTATGTTTTGTGTTATGTTATGTTATGTTATGTGTTATGTTATGTTATGTTATGTTATGTTATGTTATGTTATGCTATGTTTTGTGTTGTGTTATGTTTTGTGTTCTGTTATGTTTTGTGTTGTGTTATGTTATGTTTTGTGTTATGTTTTGTGTTTTGTTTTGTGTTGTGTTGTGTTATGTTATGTTTTGTGTTGTGTTATGTTTTGTGTTGTGTTATGTTATGTTATGTTTTGTGTTATGTTAAGTTTTGTGTTGTGTTATGTTATGTGTTGTTTTATGTTATGTTTTGTGTTGTGTTATGTTATGTTTTGTGTTATGTTATGTTTTGTGTTATGTTATGTTTTGTGTTGTGTTATGTTATGTTTTGTGTTGAGTTATGTTATGTTATGTGTTAGTATATGTTATGTTTTGTGTAAGTATATGTTATGTTCTGTGTTGTGTTATGTTATGTTATGTTTAGTGTTATGTTATGTTATGTTTTGTGTTATGTTATGTTATGTTATGTTATGTTATGTTATGTTATGTTATGTTATGTTATGTTATGTTATGTTATGTTATGTTATGTTATGTTGTGTTGTGTTGTAATGTGTTATGTGTTGTGTTGTGTTGTGTTATGTTATGTTATGTTTTGTGTTATGTTATGTTTTGTTTTGTGTTATGTTATGTTGTGTTGTGTTATGTTATATGTTATGTTTAGTGTTATGTTATGTTTTGTGTTGTGTTATGTTATGTTGTGATGTGTTGTGTTGTGTTATGTTGTGTTTAGTGTTGTAATATGTTATGTTATGTTTTGTGTTGTGTTATGTTATGTTATGTTTTGTGTTATGTTATGTTTTGTGTTGTGTTTTGTTATTTGTTATGTTTTGTGTTATGTTATGTTTTGTGTTGTGTTATGTTATGTGTTATGTTATGTTTTGGGTTATGTTATGTTTTGTGTTGTGTTATGTTATGTTATGTTTTCTGTTATGTTATGTTTAGTGTTATGTTATGTTTTGTGTTATGTTATGTTTTGTTTTGTGTGATGTTTTGTGTTGTGTTATGTTATGTTTTGTGTTATGTTATGTTATGTTGTGTTGTGTTGTGTTGTAATGTGTTATGTGTTGTGTTGTGTTGTGTTATGTTATGTTATGTTTTGTGTTATGTTATGTTTTGTTTTGTGTTATGTTATGTTGTGTTGTGTTATGTTATATGTTATGTTTAGTGTTATGTTATGTTTTGTGTTGTGTTATGTTATGTTGTGATGTGTTGTGTTGTGTTATGTTGTGTTTAGTATTGTAATATGTTATGTTATGTTTTGTGTTGTGTTATGTTATGTTATGTTTTGTGTTATGTTATGTTTTGTGTTGTGTTTTGTTATTTGTTATGTTTTGTGTTATGTTATGTTTTGTGTTGTGTTATGTTATGTGTTATGTTATGTTTTGGGTTATGTTATGTTTTGTGTTGTGTTATGTTATGTTATGTTTTCTGTTATGTTATGTTTAGTGTTATGTTATGTTTTGTGTTATGTTATGTTTTGTTTTGTGTGATGTTTTGTGTTGTGTTATGTTATGTTTTGTGTTATGTTATGTTTTGTTTTGTGTTATGTTTTGTGTTGTGTAATGTTATGTTTTGTATTATGTTATGTTTTGTGTTATGTTATGTTTTGTGTTATGTTATGTTATGTTGAGTTTTGTGTAATGTTCTGTTTTGTGTTATGTTATGTTTTGTGTTATGTTATGTTATGTGTTATGTTATGTTTTGTGTTGTGTTATGTTTTGTGTTGTGTTATGTGATGTTTTGTGTTATGTTATGTTTTGTGTTATGTTAGGTTATGTTATGTTATATTTTGTGTGATGTTATGTTATGTTTTATGTTATGTTATGTTTTGTGTTATTTTATGTTTTGTGTTATGTTATGTTATGTTATGTTTTGCGTTATGTTATGTTTTGTGTTGTGTTGTGTTATGTTTTGTGTTGTGTTATGTTATGTTATGTTTTGTGTTATGTTATGCTATGTTTTGTGTTATGTTATATTTTGTGTTGTGTTATGTTATGTTTTGTGTTGTGTTATGTTATGTTTTGTGTTGTGTTATGTTATGTGTTGTGTTATGTTTCGTGTTATGTTATGTTTTGTGTTAAGGTATGTTATGTTATTTTATGTTTTGTGTTATATTATGTTTTGTGTTGTGTTATGTTATGTTTTGTGTTGTGTTGTGTTATGTTTTGTGTTGTGTTGTGTTATGTTTTGTGTTGTGTTATGTTATGTTATGTTTTGTTATGCTTTGTGTTATGTTATGTTATGTTTTGTGTTATGTTATGTTTTGTATTTTGTTATGTTTTGTGTTATGTTATGTTATGTTTTGTGTTGTGTTATGTTATGTTTTGGGTTGTGCTATGTTATGTTATGTTTTGTGTTATGTTATGTTTTGTGTTGTGTTATGTTATGTTCTGTGTTGTGTTATGTTATGTGTTGTGTTATGTTTTGAGTTGTGTTATGTTATGTTTTGTGTTGTGTTATGTTATGTTTTGTGTTATGTTATGTTTTGTGTTGTGTTATGTTATGTTATATTTTGTGTTATGTTATGTTTTGTGTTATGTTATGTTATGTGTTATGTTATGTTATGTTATGTTTTGTGTTGTGTTATGTTATGTTATGTTTTGTATTCTGTTATGTTTTCTGTTGTGTTATGTTATGTTTTGTGTTATGTTTTGTGTTATGTTTTGTGTTGTGTTATGTTTTGTGTTGTGTTATGTTTTGTGTTGTGTTATGTTATGTTATGTTATGTTTTGTGTTATGTTATGTTCTGGGTTGTGTTATGTTATGTGTTGTCTTATGTTATGTTTTGTGTTGTGTTATGTTATGTTTTGTGTTGTGTTATGTTATGTTTTGTGTTGTGTTATGTTATGTTATATTTTTTGTTATGTTATGTTTTGTGTTATGTTATGTTTTGTGTTATGTTATGTTATGTTTTGTGTTATGTTATGTTAAGTTTTGTGTCATGTTATGTTATGTTATGTTATCTTTTGTGTTACGTTATGTTATGTTTTGTGTTGTGTTATGTTTTGTGTTGTGTTGTGTTATGTTTTGTGTTGTGTTATGTTATGTTGTGTTGTGTTATGTTTTGTGTTGTGTTGTGTTATGCTTTGTGTTGTGTTATGCTATGTTTAGTGTTATGTTATGTTATCTTTTGTGTTATGTAATGTTATGTTATGTTTTGTGTTATGTTATGTGTTGTGTTATGTTATGTTTTTATTTTGTTTTGTGTTATGTTATGATTTGTGCTATGTTATGTTTTGTGTTATGTTATGTTTTGTGTTATGTTATGTTATGTTATGTTATGTGTTATGTTATGTTATGTTATGTTATGTTATGTTATGTTATGTTATGTTATGCTATGTTTTGTGTTGTGTTATGTTTTGTGTTCTGTTATGTTTTGTGTTGTGTTATGTTATGTTTTGTGTTATGTTTTGTGTTTTGTTTTGTGTTGTGTTGTTTTATGTTATGTTTTGTGTTGTGTTATGTTTTGTGTTGTGTTATGTTATGTTATGTTTTGTGTTATGTTAAGTTTTGTGTTGTGTTATGTTATGTGTTGTTTTATGTTATGTTTTGTGTTGTGTTATGTTATGTTTTGTGTTATGTTATGTTTTGTGTTATGTTATGTTTTGTGTTGTGTTATGTTATGTTTTGTGTTGAGTAATGTTATGTTATGTGTTAGTATATGTTATGTTTTGTGTAAGTATATGTTATGTTCTGTGTTGTGTTATGTTATGTTATGTTTAGTGTTATGTTATGTTATGTTTTGTGTTATGTTATGTTATGTTATGTTATGTTATGTTATGTTATGTTATGTTATGTTATGTTATGTTATGTTATGTTATGTTATGTTATGTTATGTTATGTTATGTTATGTTATGTTATGTTATGTTATGTTATGTTGTGTTGTGTTGTGTTGTGTTGTAATGTGTTATGTGTTGTGTTGTGTTGTGTTATGTTATGTTATGTTTTGTGTTATGTTATGTTTTGTTTTGTGTTATGTTATGTTGTGTTGTGTTATGTTATATGTTATGTTTAGTGTTATGTTATGTTTTGTGTTGTGTTATGTTATGTTGTGATGTGTTGTGTTGTGTTATGTTGTGTTTAGTGTTGTAATATGTTATGTTATGTTTTGTGTTGTGTTATGTTATGTTATGTTTTGTGTTATGTTATGTTTTGTGTTGTGTTTTGTTATTGTTATGTTTTGTGTTATGTTATGTTTTGTGTTGTGTTATGTTATGTGTTATGTTATGTTTTGGGTTATGTTATGTTTTGTGTTGTGTTATGTTATGTTATGTTTTCTGTTATGTTATGTTTAGTGTTATGTTATGTTTTGTGTTATGTTATGTTTTGTTTTGTGTGATGTTTTGTGTTGTGTTATGTTATGTTTTGTGTTATGTTATGTTTTGTTTTGTGTTATGTTTTGTGTTGTGTAATGTTATGTTTTGTATATATTATGTTTTGTGTTATGTTATGTTTTGTGTTATGTTATGTTATGTTGAGTTTTGTGTAATGTTCTGTTTTGTGTTATGTTATGTTTTGTGTTATGTTATGTTATGTGTTATGTTATGTTATGTTTTGTGTTGTGTTATGTTTTGTGTTGTGTTATGTGATGTTTTGTGTTATGTTATGTTTTGTGTTATGTTAGGTTATGTTATGTTATATTTTGTGTGATGTTATGTTATGTTTTATGTTATGTTATGTTTTGTGTTATGTTATGTTTTGTGTTATGTTATGTTATGTTATGTTTTGCGTTATGTTATGTTTTGTGTTGTGTTGTGTTATGTTTTGTGTTGTGTTATGTTATGTTATGTTTTGTGTTATGTTATGCTATGTTTTGTGTTATGTTATATTTTGTGTTGTGTTATGTTATGTTTTGTGTTGTGTTATGTTATGTTTTGTGTTGTGTTATGTTATGTGTTGTGTTATGTTTCGTGTTATGTTATGTTTTGTGTTAAGGTATGTTATGTTATTTTATGTTTTGTGTTATATTATGTTTTGTGTTGTGTTATGTTATGTTTTGTGTTGTGTTGTGTTATGTTTTGTGTTGTGTTGTGTTATGTATTGTGTTGTGTTATGTTATGTTATGTTTTGTTATGCTTTGTGTTATGTTATGTTATGTTTTGTGTTATGTTATGTTTTGTATTTTGTTATGTTTTGTGTTATGTTATGTTATGTTTTGTGTTGTGTTATGTTATGTTTTGGGTTGTGCTATGTTATGTTATGTTTTGTGTTATGTTATGTTTTGTGTTGTGTTATGTTATGTTATGTTCTGTGTTGTGTTATGTTATGTGTTGTGTTATGTTTTGAGTTGTGTTATGTTATGTTTTGTGTTGTGTTATGTTATGTTTTGTGTTATGTTATGTTTTGTGTTGTGTTATGTTATGTTATATTTTGTGTTATGTTATGTTTTGTGTTATGTTATGTTATGTGTTATGTTATGTTATGTTATGTTTTGTGTTGTGTTATGTTATGTTATGTTTTGTATTCTGTTATGTTTTCTGTTGTGTTATGTTATGTTTTGTGTTATGTTTTGTGTTGTGTTATGTTTTGTGTTGTGTTATGTTATGTTATGTTATGTTTTGTGTTATGTTATGTTCTGGGTTGTGTTATGTTATGTGTTGTCTTATGTTATGTTTTGTGTTGTGTTATGTTATGTTTTGTGTTGTGTTATGTTATGTTATATTTTGTGTTATGTTATGTTTTGTGTTATGTTATGTTTTGTGTTATGTTATGTTATGTTTTGTGTTATGTTATGTTAAGTTTTGTGTCATGTTATGTTATGTTATGTTATCTTTTGTGTTACGTTATGTTATGTTTTGTGTTGTGTTATGTTTTGTGTTGTGTTGTGTTATGTTTTGTGTTGTGTTATGTTATGTTGTGTTGTGTTGTGTTATGTTTTGTGTTGTGTTGTGTTATGCTTTGTGTTGTGTTATGCTATGTTTAGTGTTATGTTATGTTATCTTTTGTGTTATGTAATGTTATGTTATGTTTTGTGTTATGTTATGTGTTGTGTTATGTTATGTTTTTATTTTGTTTTGTGTTATGTTATGATTTGTGCTATGTTATGTTTTGTGTTATGTTATGTTTTGTGTTATGTTATGTTATGTTATGTTATGTGTTATGTTATGTTATGTTATGTTATGTTATGTTATGTTATGTTATGTTATGCTATGTTTTGTGTTGTGTTATGTTTTGTGTTCTGTTATGTTTTGTGTTGTGTTATGTTATGTTTTGTGTTATGTTTTGTGTTTTGTTTTGTGTTGTGTTGTGTTATGTTATGTTTTGTGTTGTGTTATGTTTTGTGTTGTGTTATGTTATGTTATGTTTTGTGTTATGTTAAGTTTTGTGTTGTGTTATGTTATGTGTTGTTTTATGTTATGTTTTGTGTTGTGTTATGTTATGTTTTGTGTTATGTTATGTTTTGTGTTATGTTATGTTTTGTGTTGTGTTATGTTATGTTTTGTGTTGAGTTATGTTATGTTATGTGTTAGTATATGTTATGTTTTGTGTAAGTATATGTTATGTTCTGTGTTGTGTTATGTTATGTTATGTTTAGTGTTATGTTATGTTATGTTTTGTGTTATGTTATGTTATGTTATGTTATGTTATGTTATGTTATGTTATGTTATGTTATGTTATGTTATGTTATGTTATGTTATGTTATGTTATGTTATGTTATGTTATGTTATGTTATGTTATGTTATGTTATGTTATGTTATGTTATGTTATGTTGTGTTGTGTTGTGTTGTAATGTGTTATGTGTTGTGTTGTGTTGTGTTATGTTATGTTATGTTTTGTGTTATGTTATGTTTTGTTTTGTGTTATGTTATGTTGTGTTGTGTTATGTTATATGTTATGTTTAGTGTTATGTTATGTTTTGTGTTGTGTTATGTTATGTTGTGATGTGTTGTGTTGTGTTATGTTTTGTGTTGTGTTATGTTATGTTGTGATGTGTTGTGTTGTGTTATGTTGTGTTTAGTGTTGTAATATGTTATGTTATGTTTTGTGTTGTGTTATGTTATGTTATGTTTTGTGTTATGTTATGTTTTGTGTTGTGTTTTGTTATTTGTTAAGTTTTGTGTTATGTTATGTTTTGTGTTGTGTTATGTTATGTGTTATGTTATGTTTTGGGTTATGTTATGTTTTGTGTTGTGTTATGTTACGTTATGTTTTCTGTTATGTTATGTTTAGTGTTATGTTATGTTTTGTGTTATGTTATGTT
Source organism: Tenodera sinensis (assembly GCA_030765045.1). NCBI lineage: Eukaryota > Metazoa > Arthropoda > Insecta > Mantodea > Mantidae > Tenodera > Tenodera sinensis. Next base: position 453,809 of record JAUKNM010000016.1, read on the forward strand.
TTGTTTTGTGTGATGTTTTGTGTTGTGTTATGTTATGTTTTGTGTTATGTTATGTTATGTTATGTTATGTTGTGTTGTGTTGTGTTGTGTTGTAATGTGTTATGTGTTGTGTTGTGTTGTGTTATGTTATGTTATGTTTTGTGTTATGTTATGTTTTGTTTTGTGTTATGTTATGTTGTGTTGTGTTATGTTATATGTTATGTTTAGTGTTATGTTATGTTTTGTGTTGTGTTATGTTATGTTGTGATGTGTTGTGTTGTGTTATGTTGTGTTTAGTGTTGTAATATGTTATGTTATGTTTTGTGTTGTGTTATGTTATGTTATGTTTTGTGTTATGTTATGTTTTGTGTTGTGTTTTGTTATTTGTTATGTTTTGTGTTATGTTATGTTTTGCGTTGTGTTATGTTATGTGTTATGTTATGTTTTGGGTTATGTTATGTTTTGTGTTGTGTTATGTTATGTTATGTTTTCTGTTATGTTATGTTTAGTGTTATGTTATGTTTTGTGTTATGTTATGTTTTGTTTTGTGTGATGTTTTGTGTTGTGTTATGTTATGTTTTGTGTTATGTTATGTTTTGTTTTGTGTTATGTTTTGTGTTGTGTAATGTTATGTTTTGTATTATGTTATGTTTTGTGTTATGTTATGTTTTGTGTTATGTTATGTTATGTTGAGTTTTGTGTAATGTTCTGTTTTGTGTTATGTTATGTTTTGTGTTATGTTATGTTATGTGTTATGTTATGTTATGTTTTGTGTTGTGTTATGTTTTGTGTTGTGTTATGTGATGTTTTGTGTTATGTTATGTTTTGTGTTATGTTAGGTTATGTTATGTTATATTTTGTGTGATGTTATGTTATGTTTTATGTTATGTTATGTTTTGTGTTATGTTATGTTTTGTGTTATGTTATGTTATGTTTTGCGTTATGTTATGTTTTGTGTTGTGTTGTGTTATGTTTTGTGTTTTGTTATGTTATGTTATGTTTTGTGTTATGTTATGCTATGTTTTGTGTTATGTTATATTTTGTGTTGTGTTATGTTATGTTTTGTGTTGTGTTATGTTATGTTTTGTGTTGTGTTATGTTATGTGTTGTGTTATGTTTCGTGTTATGTTATGTTTTGAGTTAAGGTATGTTATGTTATTTTATGTTTTGTGTTATATTATGTTTTGTGTTGTGTTATGTTATGTTTTGTGTTGTGTTGTGTTATGTTTTGTGTTGTGTTGTGTTATGTTTTGTGTTGTGTTATGTTATGTTATGTTTTGTTATGCTTTGTGTTATGTTATGTTATGTTTTGTGTTATGTTATGTTTTGTATTTTGTTATGTTTTGTGTTATGTTATGTTATGTTTTGTGTTGTGTTATGTTATGTTTTGGGTTGTGCTATGTTATGTTATGTTTTGTGTTATGTTATGTTTTGTGTTGTGTTATGTTATGTTTTGTGTTGTGTTAATGTATGTTTTGTGTTATGTTATGTTTTGTGTTGTGTTATGTTATGTTATATTTTGTGTTATGTTATGTTTTGTGTTATGTTATGTTATGTGTTATGTTATGTTATGTTATGTTTTGTGTTGTGTTATGTTATGTTATGTTTTGTATTCTGTTATGTTTTCTGTTGTGTTATGTTATGTTTTGTGTTATGTTTTGTGTTATGTTTTGTGTTGTGTTATGTTTTGTGTAATGTTATGTTTTGTGTTGTGTTATGTTATGTTATGTTATGTTTTGTGTTATGTTATGTTCTGGGTTGTGTTATGTTATGTGTTGTCTTATGTTATGTTTTGTGTTGTGTTATGTTATGTTTTGTGTTGTGTTATGTTATGTTTTGTGTTGTGTTATGTTATGTTATATTTTGTGTTATGTTATGTTTTGTGTTATGTTATGTTTTGTGTTATGTTATGTTATGTTTTGTGTTATGTTATGTTAAGTTTTGTGTCATGTTATGTTATGTTATCTTTTGTGTTACGTTATGTTATGTTTTGTGTTGTGTTATGTTTTGTGTTGTGTTGTGTTATGTTTTGTGTTGTGTTATGTTATGTTGTGTTGTGTTGTGTTATGTTTTGTGTTGTGTTGTGTTATGCTTTGTGTTGTGTTATGCTATGTTTAGTGTTATGTTATGTTATCTTTTGTGTTATGTAATGTTATGTTATGTTTTGTGTTATGTTATGTGTTGTGTTATGTTATGTTTTTATTTTGTTTTGTGTTATGTTATGATTTGTGCTATGTTATGTTTTGTGTTATGTTATGTTTTGTGTTATGTTATGTTATGTTATGTTATGTGTTATGTTATGTTATGTTATGTTATGTTATGTTATGTTATGCTATGTTTTGTGTTGTGTTATGTTTTGTGTTCTGTTATGTTTTGTGTTGTGTTATGTTATGTTTTGTGTTATGTTTTGTGTTTTGTTTTGTGTTGTGTTGTGTTATGTTATGTTTTGTGTTGTGTTATGTTTTGTGTTGTGTTATGTTATGTTATGTTTTGTGTTATGTTAAGTTTTGTGTTGTGTTATGTTATGTGTTGTTTTATGTTATGTTTTGTGTTGTGTTATGTTATGTTTTGTGTTATGTTATGTTTTGTGTTATGTTATGTTTTGTGTTGTGTTATGTTATGTTTTGTGTTGAGTTATGTTATGTTATGTGTTAGTATATGTTATGTTTTGTGTAAGTATATGTTATGTTCTGTGTTGTGTTATGTTATGTTATGTTTAGTGTTATGTTATGTTATGTTTTGTGTTATGTTATGTTATGTTATGTTATGTTATGTTATGTTATGTTATGTTATGTTATGTTATGTTATGTTATGTTATGTTATGTTATGTTATGTTATGTTATGTTATGTTGTGTTGTGTTGTAATGTGTTATGTGTTGTGTTGTGTTGTGTTATGTTATGTTATGTTTTGTGTTATGTTATGTTTTGTTTTGTGTTATGTTATGTTGTGTTGTGTTATGTTATATGTTATGTTTAGTGTTATGTTATGTTTTGTGTTGTGTTATGTTATGTTGTGATGTGTTGTGTTGTATTATGTTGTGTTTAGTGTTGTAATATGTTATGTTATGTTTTGTGTTGTGTTATGTTATGTTATGTTTTGTGTTATGTTATGTTTTGTGTTGTGTTTTGTTATTTGTTATGTTTTGTGTTATGTTATGTTTTGTGTTGTGTTATGTTATGTGTTATGTTATGTTTTGGGTTATGTTATGTTTTGTGTTGTGTTATGTTATGTTATGTTTTCTGTTATGTTATGTTTAGTGTTATGTTATGTTTTGTGTTATGTTATGTTTTGTTTTGTGTGATGTTTTGTGTTGTGTTATGTTATGTTTTGTGTTATGTTATGTTTTGTTTTGTGTTATGTTTTGTGTTGTGTAATGTTATGTTTTGTATTATGTTATGTTTTGTGTTATGTTATGTTTTGTGTTATGTTATGTTATGTTGAGTTTTGTGTAATGTTCTGTTTTGTGTTATGTTATGTTTTGTGTTATGTTATGTTATGTGTTATGTTATGTTATGTTTTGTGTTGTGTTATGTTTTGTGTTGTGTTATGTGATGTTTTGTGTTATGTTATGTTTTGTGTTATGTTAGGTTATGTTATGTTATATTTTGTGTGATGTAATGTTATGTTTTATGTTATGTTATGTTTTGTGTTATGTTATGTTTTGTGTTATGTTATGTTTTGCGTTATGTTATGTTTTGTGTTGTGTTGTGTTATGTTTTGTGTTGTGTTATGTTATGTTATGTTTTGTGTTATGTTATGCTATGTTTTGTGTTATGTTATATTTTGTGTTGTGTTATGTTATGTTTTGTGTTGTGTTATGTTATGTTTTGTGTTGTGTTATGTTATGTGTTGTGTTATGTTTCGTGTTATGTTATGTTTTGTGTTAAGGTATGTTATGTTATTTTATGTTTTGTGTTATATTATGTTTTGTGTTGTGTTATGTTATGTTTTGTGTTGTGTTGTGTTATGTTTTGTGTTGTGTTGTGTTATGTTTTGTGTTGTGTTATGTTATGTTATGTTATGTTTTGTTATGCTTTGTGTTATGTTATGTTATGTTTTGTGTTATGTTATGTTTTGTATTTTGTTATGTTTTGTGTTATGTTATGTTTTGTGTTGTGTTATGTTATGTTTTGTGTTGTGCTATGTTATGTTATGTTTTGTGTTATGTTATGTTTTGTGTTGTGTTATGTTATGTTCTGTGTTGTGTTATGTTTTGAGTTGTGTTATGTGATGTTTTGTGTTGTGTTATGTTATGTTTTGTGTTATGTTATGTTTTGTGTTGTGTTATGTTATGTTATATTTTGTGTTATGTTATGTTTTGTGTTATGTTATGTTATGTGTTATGTTATGTTATGTTATGTTTTGTGTTGTGTTATGTTATGTTATGTTTTGTATTCTGTTATGTTTTCTGTTGTGTTATGTTATGTTTTGTGTTATGTTTTGTGTTATGTTTTGTGTTGTGTTATGTTTTGTGTTGTGTTATTTTTTGTGTTGTGTTATGTTATGTTATGTTTTGTGTTATGTCATGTTCTGGGTTGTGTTATGTTATGTGTTGTCTTATGTTATGTTTTGTGTTGTGTTATGTTATGTTTTGTGTTGTGTTATGTTATGTTTTGTGTTGTGTTATGTTATGTTATGTTTTGTGTTAGTATATGTTATGTAATGTGTTAGTATATGTTATGTTTTGTGTTCGTATATGTTATGTTTTGTGTTGTGTTGTTTTGTGTTATGTTATGTTATGTTTTGTGTTATGTTATGTTATGTTATGTTATGTTATGTTATGTTATGTTATGTTATGTTATGTTATGTTATGTTATGTTATGTTATGTTATGTTATGTTATGTTATGTTATGTTATGTTATGTTATGTTATGTTATGTTATGTTATGTTATGTTATGTTATGTTATGTTATGTTATGTTATGTTATGTTATGTTATGTTATGTTATGTTATGTTATGTTATGTTATGTTATGTTATTTTATGTTATGTTATGTAATGTTATGTTATGTTATGTTATGTTATCTTATGTTATGTTATGTTATGTTATGCTATGCTATGCTATGTTCTGTTATGTTATGTTATGTTATGTTATGTTATGTTTTGTGTTATGTTATGTTTTGTGTTATGTTATGTGTTGTGTTATGTTATGTTTTGTGTTGTGTTATGTTTTGTGTTGTGTTATCTTATGTTATGTTATTTTTTGTGTTATGTTATGTTTAGTGTTATGTTATGTTTTGTGTTGTTATGTTGTGTGTTATGTTATGTTATGTTTTGTGTTATGTTATGTTTTGTGTTATGTTATGTTTTGTGTTGTGTTATGTTATGTTATGTTTTGTGTTATGTTATGTTTTGTGTTATGTTATGTGTTGTGTTATGTTATGTTGTGTGTTGTGTTATGTTATGTGTTGTGTTATGTTACGTTTTGTGTTGTTATGTTATGTTTTGTGTTATGTTATGTTATGTTTTGTGTTATGTTATGTTATGTTATGTTATGTTATGTTATGTTATGTTATGTTATGTTATGTTATGTTATGTTATGTTATGTTATGTTATGTTCTGTTACGTTATGTTATGTTATGTTATGTTATGTTATGTTATGTTATGTTCTGTTATGTTATGTTATGTTATGTTATGTTATGTTATGTTATGTGTTATGTTATGTTTTGTGTTATGCTATGTTATGTTTTGTGTTATGTTATGTTTTGTGTTATGTTATGTGTTGTGTTATGTTATGTTTTGTGTTGTGTTATGTTATTTTTTGTGTTATTTTATGTTTTGTGTTAAGTTATGTTTTGTGTTATGTTATGTTTTGTGTTATGTTATGTTATGTTTTGTGTTATGTTATGTTTTGTGTTATGTTATGTTTTGTGTTGTGTTATGTTATGTTATGTTTTGTGTTATGTTATGTTTTGTGTTATGTTATGTGTTGTGTTATGTTATGTTATGTGTTGTGTTATGTTATGTTATGTGTTGTGTTATGTTATGTTTTGTGTTGTTATGTTATGTTTTGTGTTATGTTATGTTATGTTTTGTGTTATGTTATGTTATGTTTTGTGTTATGTTATGTTATGTTTTGTGTTGTGTTATGTTATGTTATGTTTTGTGTTGTGTTATATTATGCTATGGTTTGTGTTATGTTATGTTTTGTGTTATGCTATGTTATGTGATGTTATGTTATGTTTTGTGTTATGTTATGTTTTGTGTTATGTTATGTTTTGTGTTATGTTATGTTTTGTGTTATGTTATGTTATGTTATGTTATGTTTTGTGTTATGTTATGTTTTGTGTTATGTTATGTTTTGTGTTATGTTATGTTATATTTTGTGTTGTGTTATGTTATGTTTTGTGTTATGTTATGTTTTGTGTTATATTATGTTATGTTTTGTGTTATTTATGTTATGTTATGTTTTGTGCGATGTTATGTTATGTGTTGTGTTATGTTATGTTATGTGTTTCGTGTTGTGTTATGTGTTGTGTTATGTTTTGTTTTGTGTTGTTATGTTATGTTTTGTGTTATGTTATGTTATGTTTTGTGTTATGTTATGTTTTGTGTAATGTTAAGTTATATTTTGTGTTATGTTATGTTATGTTTTGTGTTATGTTATGTTATGTTATGTATTGTGTTATGTTATGTTTTGTGTTGTGTTATGTTATGTTACGTTTTGTGTTATGTTATGTGTTGTGTTACGTTATGTGTTGTGTTATGTTATGTGTCGTGTTATGTTATGTTATGTGTTGTAATATGTTATGTTATGTGTTGTGTTATGTTATGTTTTGTGTTATGTTATGTCTTGTGTTATGTTATGTTATGTCTTGTGTTATGTTATGTTATGTTTCGTGTTATGTTATGTTATGTTATGTTATGTTTTGTGTTGTGTTATGTTATGTTATGTTTTGTGTTGTGTTATGTTATGTTATGTTTTGTGTTATGTTATGTTTTGCGTTATGCTATGTTGTGTGATGTTATGTTATTTTTTGTGTTATGTTATGTTTTGTTTTATGTTATGTTTTGTGTTATGTTATGTTTTGTGTTATGTTATGTTATGTTTTGTGTTATGTTTTGTTATGTGTTGTGTTATGTTATGTTTTGTGTTGTGTTATGTTATGTTTTGTGTTGTGTTGTGTTATGTTTTGTGTTGTGTTGTGTTATGCTTTGTGTTGTGTTATGTTATGTTTCGTGTTATGTTATGTTTTGTGTTATGTTATGTTATGTTGTTTTGTGTTATGTTAAGTTATGTTGTGTCTTATGTTATGTTTTGTGTTATGTTATGTTATGTTTTCTGTTGTGTTATGTTATGTTATGTTTTGTGTTGTGTTGTGTTATGTTATCTTTTGTGTTATGTTATGTTTTGTGTTATGTTATGTTATGTTATGTTATTTTATGTTATGTTATGTAATGGTATGTTATGTTATGTTATCTTATGTTATGTTATGTTATGTTATGCTATGCTATGCTATGTTATGTTATGTTATGTTATGTTATGTTATGTTCTGTTACGTTATGTTATGTTATGTTATGTTATGTTATGTTATGTTCTGTTCTGTTATGTTATGTTATGTGTTATGTTATGTTTTGTGTTATGCTATGTTATGTTTTGTGTTATGTTATGTTTTGTGTTATGTTATGTGTTGTGTTATGTTATGTTTTGTGTTGTGTTATGTTTTGTGTTGTGTTATCTTATGTTATGTTATTTTTTGTGTTATGTTATGTTTTGTGTTATGTTATGTTTTGTGTTATGTTATGTTTTGAGTTATGTTATGTTATGTTTTGTGTTATGTTATTTTTGTGTTATGTTATGTTTTGTGTTGTGTTATGTTATGTTATGTTTTGTGTTATGTTATGTTTTGTGTTATGTTATGTGTTGTGTTATGTTATGTTATGTGTTGTGTTATGTTATGTTATGTGTTGTGTTATGTTATGTTTTGTGTTGTTATGGTATGTTTTGAGTTATGTTATGTTATGTTTTGTGTTATGTTATGTTTTGTGTTGTGTTATGTTATGTTATGTTTTGTGTTATGCTATGTTTTTTGTTATGTTATGTTTTGTTTTATGCTATGTTATGTGATGTTATGTTATGTTTTGTGTTATGTTATGTTTTGTGTTATGTTATGTTTTGTGTTATGTTATGTTATGTTATGTTATGTTTTGTGTTATGTTATGTTTTGTGTAATGTTATGTTATGTTTTGTGTTGTGTTATGTTATGTTTTGTGTTATGTTATGTGTTATATTATGTTATGTTTTGTGTTATTTATGTTATGTTATGTTTTGTGTGATGTTATGTTATGTGTTGTGTTATGTTATGTTATGTGTTTTGTGTTGTGTTATGTGTTGTGTTATGTTTTGTTTTGTGTTGTTATGTTATGTTTTGTGTTATGTTATGTTATGTTTTGTGTTATGTTATGTTTTGTGTAATGTTAAGTTATATTTTGTGTTATGTTATGTTATGTTTTGTGTTATGTTATGTTATGTTATGTATTGTGTTATGTTATGTTTTGTGTTGTGTTATGTTATGTTACGTTTTGTGTTATGTTATGTGTAGTGTTACGTTATGTGTTGTGTTATGTTATGTGTCGTGTTATGTTATGTTATGTGTTGTAATATGTTATGTTATGTGTTGTGTTATGTTATGTTTTGTGTTATGTTATGTCTTGTGTTATGTTATGTTATGTCTTGTGTTATGTTATGTTATGTTTCGTGTTATGTTATGTTATGTTTTGTGTTGTGTTATGTTATGTTATGTTTTGTGTTGTGTTATGTTATGTTATGTTTTGTGTTATGTTATGTTTTGTGTAATGTTAAGTTATATTTTGTGTTATGTTATGTTATGTTTTGTGTTATGTTATGTTATGTTATGTATTGTGTTATGTTATGTTTTGTGTTGTGTTATGTTATGTTACGTTTTGTGTTATGTTATGTGTAGTGTTACGTTATGTGTTGTGTTATGTTATGTGTCGTGTTATGTTATGTTATGTGTTGTAATATGTTATGTTATGTGTTGTGTTATGTTATGTTTTGTGTTATGTTATGTCTTGTGTTATGTTATGTTATGTCTTGTGTTATGTTATGTTATGTTTCGTGTTATGTTATGTTATGTTTTGTGTTGTGTTATGTTATGTTATGTTTAGCGTTATGCTATGTTGTGTGATGTTATGTTATTTTTTGTGTTATGTTATGATTTGTGTTATGTTATGTTTTGTGTTATGTTATGTTATGTTTTGTGTTATGTTTTGTTATGTGTTGTGTTATGTTATGTTTTGTGTTGTGTTATGTTATGTTTTGTGTTGTGTTATGTTTTGTGTTGTGTTGTGTTATGCTTTGTGTTGTGTTATGTTATGTTTCGGGTTATGTTATGTTTTGTGTTATGTTATGTTATGTTGTTTTGTGTTATGTTAAGTTATGTTTTGTGTTATGTTATGTTTTGTGTTATGTTATGTTGTTTTCTGTTGTGTTATGTTATGTTATGTTTTGTGTTGTGTTGTGTTATGTTATCTTTTGTGTTATGTTATGTTTTGTGTTATGTTATGTTATGTTTTCTGTTATGTTATGTTATGTTTTGTGTTGTGTTATGTTATGTTTTGTTTTATGTTATGTTTTGTGTTATGCTATGTTTTGTGTTGTGTTATGTTATGTTATGTTATTTTGTGTGTTATGTTATGTTTTGTGTTATGTTATGTTGTATTATGTTATGTTATGTATTGTTATGTTATGTTTTGTGTTATGTTATGTTACGTTATGTTATGTTTTGTGTTATGTTGTGTTATGTTATGTTATGTTTTGTGTTATGTTATGTTATGTTTTGTGTTGTGTTATGTTATGTTATGTTTTGTGTTGTGTTATGTTATGTTTTGTGTTATGTTTTGTGTTATGTTTTGTGTTGTGTTATATTATGTTTTGTGTTATGTTATGTTTTGTGTTGTGGTTTGTTATGTTATGTGTTATGTTATGTTATGTTTTGTGTTATGTTATGTTTTGTGTTATGTTATGTTATGTGTTATGTTATGTTTTGTGTTGTGTTCTGTTATGTTATGTTTTGTGTTCTGTTATGTTTTGTGTTGTGTTATGTTATGTTTTGTGTTATGTTTTGTGTTATGTTTTGTGTTGTGTTGTGTTATGTTTTGTGTTGTGTTGTGTTATGTTTTGTGTTGTGTTATGTTATGTTATGTTTTGTGTTATGTTATTTTTTTTGTTATGTTATATTTTGTGTTGTGTTATGTTATGTTATGTGTTGTGTTTTGTTATGTTTTGTGTTGTGTTATGTTATGTTTTGTGTTATGTTATGTTTTGTGTTGTGTTGTGTTATGTTATGTTTTGTGTTAGTATATGTTATGTTTTGTGTTAGTATATGTTATGTTTTGTGTTAGTATATGTTATGTTTTGTGTTATGTTATGTTATGTTTTGTGTTATGTTATGTTATGTTATGTTTTGTGTTATGTTATGTTATGTTATGTTATGTTATGTTATGTTATGTTATGTTATGTTGTGTTGTGTTGTGTTGTGTTGTGTTGTGTTATGTGTTGTGTTATGTTATGTTATGTTTTGTGTTATGTTATGTTATGTTTTGTGTTGTGTTATGTTATATGTTATGTTTTGTGTTATGTTGTTTTGTGTTGTGTTATGTTATATTGTGATGTGTTGTGTTGTGTTATCTTGTGTTTTGTGTTGCGTTATCTTATGTTATGTTTTGTGTTGTGTTATGTTATGTTATGTTATGTTTTGTGTTGTGTTATGTTATGTTATGTGTTATGTTATGTTTTGTATTGTGTTATGTTATATGTTATGTTTTGTGTTATGTTAAGTTTTGTGTTGCGTTATGTTATGTGTTATGTTTTGTGTTATGTTATGTTTTGTGTTGTGTTATGTGTTATGTTATGCTTTGTGTTATGTTATGTTATGTTATGTTTTGTGTTATGTTATGTTTTGTGTTATGTTATGTTTTGTTTTGTGTGGTGTTATGTTATGTTTTGTTTTGTGTTATGTTTTGACTTATGTTTTGTTTTGTGTTATGTTATGTTTTGTGTTATTTTTTCTGATATGTTATGTTATGTTATGTTATGTTATGTTATGTTATGTTATGTTATGTTATGTTATGTTATGTTATGTTATGTTATGTTATGTTATGTTATGTTATGTTATGTTATGTTATGTTATGTTATGTTATGTTATGTTATGTTATGTTATGTTATGTTATGTTATGTTATGTTATGTTATGTTATGTTATGTTATGTTATGTTATGTTATGTTATGTTATGTTATGTTATGTTATGTTATGTTATGTTATGTTATGTTATGTTATGTTATGTTATGTTATGTTATGTTATGTTAAGTTATGTTATGTTATGTTGTTATGTTAAGTTTTGTGTTATGTTATGTTTTGTGTTATGTTATGTTTTGTGTTATGTTATGTTTTGTGTTATGTTATGTTATGTTTTGTGTTATGTTTTGTGTTGTGTTATGTTTTGTGTTGTGTTATGTTTTGTGTTGTGTTATGTTATGTTTTGTGTTATGTTATGTTTTGTGTTATGTTATGTTTTGTGTTATGTTATGTTATGTTTTGTGTTATGTTATGTTATGTTTTGTGTTATGTTATGTTTTGTGTTATGTTATGTTATGTTTTGTGTTATGTTATGTTATGTATTGTGTTATGTTGTGTTTTGTGTTGTGTTATGTTATGTTATGTTTTGTGTTATGTTATGTTTTGTGTTATGTTATGTGTTGTGTTACGTTATGTGTTGTGTTATGTAATGTGTCGTGTTATGTTATGTTATGTGTTGTGTTATGTTATGTTATGTGTTGTGTTATGTTATGTTTTGTGTTATGTTATGTTTTGTGTTATGCTATGTTATGTTGTGTTTGGTGTTATGTTATGTTATGTTTTGTGTTATGTTATGTTTTGTGTTGTGTTGTTATGTTTTGTGTTATGTTATGTTTTCTGTTATGTTATGTTATGTGCTATGTTATGTTATGTTTTGTGTTATGATATGTTATGTTCTGTGTTATGTTATGTTTTATGTTATGTTATGTGTTGTGTTATGTTATGTTATGTGTTGTGTTATGTTATGTTATGTGTTGTGTTATGTTATGTTTTGTGTTGTTATGTTATGTTTTGTGTTATGTTATGTTATGTTTTGTGTTATGTTATGTTTTGTGTTATGTTATGTTATGTTGTGTGTTGTGTTATGTTATGTTATGTTTTGTGTTGTGTTATGTTATGTTTTGTGTTGTGTTATGTTATGTTATGTTATGTTTTGTGTTATGTTATGTTTTGTGTTGTGTTATGTTATGTGTTGTTTTATGTTATGTTTTGTGTTGTGTTATGTTATGTTTTGTGTTGTGTTATGTTATGTTTTGTGTTGTGTTATGTTATGTTTTGTGTTTGTATATGTTATGTTTTGTGTTAGTATATGTTATGTTTTGTGTTCGTATATGTTATGTTTTGTGTTGTGTTATGTTTTGTGTTATGTATTGTTATGTTTTGTGTTATGCTATGTTATGTTATGTTATGTTATGTTATGTTATGTTATGTTATGTCATGTTATGTTATGTTATGTTATGTTATGTTATGTTATGTTATGTTATGTTATGTAATGTTATGTTATGTTATGTTATGTTATGTTATGTTATGTTATGTTATGTTATGTTATGTTATGTTATGTTATGTTATGTTATGTTATGTTATGTTATGTTATGTTATGTTATGTTATGTTATGTTATGTTGTGTTATGTTATGTTATGTTATGTTATGTTATGTTATGTTATGTTATGTTATGTTATGTTATGTTATGTTATGTTATGTTATTTTATGTTATGTTATGTTATGTAATGTTATGTTATGTTATCTTATGTTATGTTATGCTATGCTATGTTATGTTATGTTATGTTATGTTATGTTATGTTATGTTATGTTATGTTATGTTATGTTATGTTAGGTTACGTTATGTTATGTTATGTTATGTTATGTTATGTTATGTTATGTTATGTTATGTTATGTTATGTTATGTTATGTTATGTTATGTTATGTTATGTTTTGTTATGTAATGTTATGTTATGTTATGTTATGTTATGTTATGTTATGTTATGTTATGTTATGTTATGTTATGTTATGTTATGTTATGTTATGTTATGTTATGTTATGTTATGTTATGTTATGTTATGTTATGTTATGTTATGTTTTGTGTTATGTTATGTTTTGTGTTATGCTATGTTATGTTTTGTGTTATGCTATGTTATGTTTTGTGTTATGTTATGTGTTGTGTTATGTTATGTTTTGTGTTGTGTTATGTTTTGTGTTATGTTATGTTTTGTGTTATGTTATGTTTTGTGTTGTGTTATGTTATGTTATGTTATTTTTTGTGTTATGTTATGTTTTGTGTTATGTTATGTTTTGTGTTATGTTATGTTTTGTGTTATGTTATGTTATGTTTTGTGTTATGTTATGTTATGTTTTGTGTTATGTTATGTTTTGTGTTGTGTTATGTTATGTTATGTTTTGTGTTATGTTATGTGTTGTGTTATGTTATGTTATGTGTTGTGTTATGTTCTGTGTTGTTATGTAATTTTTTATGTTATGTTATGTTATGTTTTGTGTTATGTTATGTTATGTTTTGTGTTATGTTATGTTATGTTTTGTGTTGTGTTATGTTATGTTATGTTTTGTGTTGTGTTATGTTATGCTATGTTTTGTGTTATGTTATGTTTTGTGTTATGCTATGTTATGTGATGTTATGTTATGTTTTGTGTTATGTTATGTTTTGTGTTATGTTATGTTTTGTGTTATGTTATGTTTTGTGTTATGTTATGTTATGTTATGTTTTGTGTTATGTTATGTTTTGTGTTATGTTATGTTATGTTATGTTTTGTGTTGTGTTATGTTATGTTTTGTGTTATGTTATGTTTTGTGTTATATTATGTTATGTTTTGTGTTATTTATGTTATGTTATGTTTTGTGTTATGTTATGTTATGTTATGTTATGTTATGTGTTTTGTGTTATGTTATGTGTTGTGTAATGTTAAGTTATATTTTGTGTTATGTTATGTTATGTTTTGTGTTATGTTATGTATCGTGTTATGTTATGTTTTGTGCTGAGTTATGTTATGTTACGTTTTGTGTTATGTTATGTGTTGTGTTACGTTATGTGTTGTGTTATGTTATGTGTCGTGTTATGTTATGTTATGTGTTGCAATATGTTATGTTATGTGTTATGTTATGTTTTGTGTTGCAATATGCTATGTATTGTGTTATGTTATGTTACGTCTTGTGTTATGTTATGTTATGTTTCGTGTTATGTTATGTTATGTTTTGTGTTGTGTTATGTTATGTTATGTTTTGTGTTGTGTTATGTTATGTTATGTTTTGTGTTATGTTATGTTTTGCGTTATGCTATGTTGTGTGATGTTATGTTATTTTTTGTGTTATGTTATGTTTTGTGTTATGTTATGTTTTGTGTTATGTTATGTTTTGTGTTGTGTTGTGTTGTGTTATGTTATGTTTTGTGTTAGTATATGTTATGTTTTGTGTTAGTATATGTTATGTTTTGTGTAATGTTATGTTATGTTTTGTGTTATGTTATGTTTTGTGTTATGTTATGTTATGTTATGTTATGTTATGTTATGTTATGTTATGTTATGTTATGTTATGTTATGTTATGTTATGTTATGTTATGTTATGTTATGTTATGTTATGTTATGTTATGTTATGTTATGTTATGTTGTGTTGTGTTGTGTTGTGTTGTGTTGTGTTATGTGTTGTGTTATGTTATGTTATGTTTTGTGTTATGTTATGTTATGTTTTGTGTTGTGTTATGTTATATGTTATGTTTTGTGTTATGTTGTTTTGTGTTGTGTTATGTTATATTGTGATGTGTTGTGTTGTGTTATGTTGTGTTTTGTGTTGCGTTATGTTATGTTATGTTTTGTGTTGTGTTATGTTATGTTATTTTTTGTGTTGTGTTATGTTATGTTATGTGTTATGTTATGTTTTGTATTGTGTTATGTTATATGTTATGTTTTGTGTTATGTTATGTTTTGTGTTGTGTTATGTTATGTGTTATGTTATGTTTTGTGTAATGTTTTGTGTTGTGTTATGTGTTATGTTATGCTTTGTGTTATGTTATGTTATGTTTTGTGTTATGTTATGTTTTGTGTTATGTTATGTTTTGTTTTGTGTTATGTTTTGTGTTGTGTTATGTTATGTTTTGTGTTGTGTTATGTTATGTTATGTTTTGTGTTATGTTATGTTTTGTGTTATGTAATGAGTTGTGTTATGTTATGTTATGTGTTGTGTTATGTTATGTTATGTGTTGTGTTATGTTATGTTTTGTGTTGTTATGTTATGTTTTGTGTTATGTTATGTTATGTTTTGTGTTAAGTTATGTTATGTTTTGTGTTATGTTATGTTATGTTTTGTGTTGTGTTATGTTATGTTATGTTTTGTGTTGTGTTATATTATGCTATGGTTTGTGTTATGTTATGTTTTGTGTTATGCTATGTTATGTGATGTTATGTTATGTTTTGTGTTATGTTATGTTTTGTGTTATGTTATGTTTTGTGTTATGTTATGTTTTGTGTTATGTTATGTTATGTTATGTTATGTTATGTTATGTTTTGTGTTATGTTATGTTTTGTGTTATGTTATGTTTTGTGTTATGTTATGTTATGTTTTGTGTTGTGTTATGTTATGTTTTGTGTTATGTTATGTTTTGTGTTATATTATGTTATGTTTTGTGTTATTTATGTTATGTTATGTTTTGTGTGATGTTATGTTATGTGTTGTGTTATGTTATGTTATGTGTTTTGTGTTATGTTATGTGTTGTGTTATGTTTTGTTTTGTGTTGTTATGTTATGTTTTCTGCTATGTTATGTTATGTTTTGTGTTATGTTATGTTTTGTGTAATGTTAAGTTATATTTTGTGTTATGTTATGTTTTGTGTTATGTTATGTTATGTTATGTGTTGTGTTATGTTATGTTTTGTGTTGAGTTATGTTATGTTACGTTTTGTGTTATGTTATGTGTTGTGTTACGTTATGTGTTGTGTTATGTTATGTGTCGTGTTATGTTATGTTATGTGTGGTAATATGTTATGTTATGTGTTATGTTATGTTTTGTGTTATGTTATGTATTGTGTTATGTTATGTTATGTCTTGTGTTATGTTATGTTATGTTATGTTTCGTGTTATGTTATGTTATGTTTTGTGTTGTGTTATGTTATGTTGTGTTTTGTGTTGTGTTATGTTATGTTATGTTTTGTGTTATGTTATGTTTTGCGTTATGCTATGTTGTGTGATGTTATGTTATTTTTTGTGTTATGTTATGTTTTGTGTTATGTTATGTTTTGTGTTATGTTATGTTTTGTGTTGTGTTGTGTTGTGTTATGTTATGTTTTGTGTTAGTATATGTTATGTTTTGTGTTAGTATATGTTATGTTTTGTGTAATGTTATGTTATGTTTTGTGTTATGTTATGTTTTGTGTTATGTTATGTTATGTTATGTTATGTTATGTTATGTTATGTTATGTTATGTTATGTTATGTTATGTTATGTTATGTTATGTTGTGTTGTGTTGTGTTGTGTTGTGTTGTGTTGTGTTATGTGTTGTGTTATGTTATGTTATGTTTTGTGTTATGTTATGTTATGTTATGTTTTGTGTTGTGTTATGTTATATGTTATGTTTTGTGTTATGTTGTTTTGTGTTGTGTTATGTTATATTGTGATGTGTTGTGTTGTGTTATGTTGTGTTTTGTGTTGCGTTATGTTATGTTATGTTTTGTGTTGTGTTATGTTATGTTATGTTTTGTGTTGTGTTATGTTATGTTATGTGTTATGTTATGTTTTGTATTGTGTTATGTTATATGTTATGTTTTGTGTTATGTTATGTTTTGTGTTGTGTTATGTTATGTGTTATGTTATGTTTTGTGTTATGTTATGTTTTGTGTTGTGTTATGTGTTATGTTATGCTTTGTGTTATGTTATGTTATGTTTTGTGTTATGTTATGTTATGTTTTGTGTTATGTTATGTTTTGTTTGTGTTATGTTTTGTGTTGTGTTATGTTATGTTTTGTGTTGTGTTATGTTTTGTGTTATGTTATGTGTTGTGTTATGTTATGTTATGTGTTGTGTTATGTTATGTTATGTGTTGTGTTATGTTATGTTTTGTGTTGCTATGTTATGTTTTGTGTTATGTTATGTTATGTTTTGTGTTATGTTATGTTATGTTTTGTGTTATGTTATGTTATGTTTTGTGTTGTGTTATGTTATGTTATGTTTTGTGTTGTGTTATATTATGCTATGGTTTGTGTTATGTTATGTTTTGTGTTATGCTATGTTATGTGATGTTATGTTATGTTTTGTGTTATGTTATGTTTTGTGTTATGTTATGTTTTGTGTTATGTTATGTTTTGTGTTATGTTATGTTATGTTATGTTATGTTATGTTTTGTGTTATGTTATGTTTTGTGTTATGTTATGTTTTGTGTTATGTTATGTTATGTTTTGTGTTGTGTTATGTTATGTTTTGTGTTATGTTATGTTTTGTGTTATATTATGTTATGTTTTGTGTTATTTATGTTATGTTATGTTATGTTTTGTGTGATGTTATGTTATGTGTTGTGTTATGTTATGTTATGTGTTTTGTGTTGTGTTATGTGTTGTGTTATGTTTTGTTTTGTGTTGTTATGTTATGTTTTGTGTTATGTTATGTTATGTTTTGTGTTATGTTATGTTTTGTGTAATGTTAAGTTATATTTTGTGTTATGTTATGTTATGTTTTGTGTTATGTTATGTTATGTTATGTTATGTATTGTGTTATGTTATGTTTTGTGTTGTGTTATGTTATGTTACGTTTTGTGTTATGTTATGTGTTGTGTTACGTTATGTGTTGTGTTATGTTATGTGTCGTGTTATGTTATGTTATGTGTTGTAATATGTTATGTTATGTGTTGTGTTATGTTATGTTTTGTGTTATGTTATGTCTTGTGTTATGTTATGTTATGTCTTGTGTTATGTTATGTTATGTTTCGTGTTATGTTATGTTATTTTTTGTGTTGTGTTATGTTATGTTATGTTTTGTGTTGTGTTATGTTACGTTATGTTTTGTGTTATGTTATGTTTTGCGTTATGCTATGTTGTGTGATGTTATGTTATTTTTTGTGTTATGTTATGTTTTGTTTTATGTTATGTTTTGTGTTATGTTATGTTTTGTGTTATGTTATGTTATGTTTTGTGTTATGTTTTGTTATGTGTTGTTTTATGTTATGTTTTGTGTTGTGTTATGTTATGTTTTGTGTTGTGTTGTGTTATGCTTTGTGTTGTGTTATGTTATGTTTCGTGTTATGTTATGTTTTGTGTTATGTTATGTTATGTTGCTTTGTGTTATGTTAAGTTATGTTTTGTTTTATGTTATGTTTTGTGTTATGTTATGTTATGTTTTCTGTTGTGTAATGTTATGTTATGTTTTGTGTTGTGTTGTGTTATGTTATCTTTTGTGTTATGTTATGTTTTATGTTATGTTATGTTATGTTATGTTATTTTATGTTATGTTATGTTATGTTATTTTATGTTATGTTATGTAATGTTATGTTATGTTATCTTATGTTATGTTATGTTATGTTATGTTATGCTCTGCTATGCTATGTTATGTTATGTTATGTTATGTTATGTTATGTTATGTTATGTTATGTTATGTTATGTTATGTTCTGTTACGTTATGTTATGTTATGTTATGTTATGTTATGTTATGTTATGTTATGTTATGTTATGTTATGTTATGTTATGTTATGTTATGTTATGTTCTGTTCTGTTATGTTATGTTATGTTATGTTATGTGTTATGTTATGTTTTGTGTTATGCTATGTTATGTTTTGTGTTATGTTATGTTTTGTGTTATGTTATGTGTTGTGTTATGTTATGTTTTGTGTTGTGTTATGTTTTGTGTTGTGTTATCTTATGTTATGTTATTTTTTGTGTTATGTTATGTTTTGTGTTGTGTTATGTTTTGTGTTATGTTATGTTATGTTTTGTGTTATGTTATGTTTTGTGTTATGTTATGTTTTGTGTTGTGCTATGTGATGTTATGTTTTGTGTTATGTTATGTTTTGTGTTATGTTATGTGTAGTGTTATGTTATGTGTTGTGTTATGTTATGTTATGTGTTGTGTTATGTTATGTTTTGTGTTGTTATGTTATGTTTTGTGTTATGTTATGTTAGGTTTTGTGTTATGTTATGTTATGTTTTGTGTTATGTTATGTTTTGTGTTGTGTTATGTTATGTTATGTTTTGTGTTATATTATGCTATGTTTTGTGTTATGTTATGTTTTGTGTTATGCTATGTTATGTGATGTTATGTTATGTTTTGTGTTATGTTATGTTTTGTGTTATGTTATGTTTTGTGTTATGTTATGTTTTGTGTTATGTTGTGTTATGTTATGTTATGTTTTGTGTTATGTTATGTTTTGTGTTATGTTATGTTTTGTGTTATGTTATGTTATGTTTTGTGTTGTGTTATGTTATGTTTTGTGTTATGTTATGTTTTGTGTTATATTATTTTATGTTTTGTGTTATTTATGTTATGTTATGTTATGTTTTGTGTGATGTTATGTTATGTGTTGTGTTATGTTATATTATGTGTTTTGTGTTGTGTTATGTGTTGTGTTATGTTTTGTTTTGTGTTGTTATGTTATGTTTTGTGTTATGTTATGTTATGTTTTGTGTTATGTTATGTTTTGTGTAATGTTAAGTTATATTTTGTGTTATGTTATGTTATATTTTGTGTTGTGTTATGTTATGTTTTGTGTTGTGTTATGTTTTGTGTTGTGTTATCTTATGTTATGTTATTTTTTGTGTTATGTTATGTTTTGTGTTATGTTATGTTTTGTGTTATGTTATGTTTTGTGTTATGTTATGTTATGTTTTGTGTTATGTTATGTTTTGTGTTATGTTATGTTTTGTGTTGTGCTATGTTATGTTATGTTTTGTGTTATGTTATGTTTTGTGTTATGTTATGTGTTGTGTTATGTTATGTTATGTGTTGGTTTATGTTATGTTATGTGTTGTGTTATGTTATGTTTTGTGTTGTTATGTTATGTTTTGTGTTATGTTATGTTAGGTTTTGTGTTATGTTATGTTATGTTTTGTGTTATGTTATGTTATGTTATGTTTTGTGTTGTGTTATGTTATGTTATGTTTTGTGTTATATTATGCTATGTTTTGTGTTATGTTATGTTTTGTGTTATGCTATGTTATGTGATGTTATGTTATGTTTTGTGTTATGTTATGTTTTGTGTTATATTATTTTATGTTTTGTGTTATTTATGTTATGTTATGTTTTGTGTGATGTTATGTTATGTGTTGTGTTATGTTATATTATGTGTTTTGTGTTGTGTTATGTGTTGTGTTATGTTTTGTTTTGTGTTGTTATGTTATGTTTTGTGTTATGTTATGTTATGTTTTGTGTTATGTTATGTTTTGTGTAATGTTAAGTTATATTTTGTGTTATGTTATGTTATGTTTTGTGTTATGTTATGTTATGTTATGTATTGTGTTATGTTATGTTTTGTGTTGTGTTATGTTATGTTACGTTTTGTGTTATGTTATGTGTTGTGTTACGTTATGTGTTGTGTTATGTTATGTGTCGTGTTATGTTATGTTATGTGTTGTAATATGTTATGTTATGTGTTGTGTTATGTTATGTTTTGTGTTATGTTATGTCTTGTGTTATGTTATGTTATGTCTTGTGTTATGTTATGTTATGTTATGTATTGTGTTATGTTATGTTTTGTGTTGTGTTATGTTATGTTACGTTTTGTGTTATGTTATGTGTTGTGTTACGTTATGTGTTGTGTTATGTTATGTGTCGTGTTATGTTATGTTATGTGTTGTAATATGTTATGTTATGTGTTGTGTTGTGTTATGTTTCGTGTTATGTTATGTTATGTTTTGTGTTGTGTTATGTTATGCTATGTTTTGTGTTGTGTTATGTTATGTTATGTTTTGTGTTATGTTATGTTTTGCGTTATGCTATGTTGTGTGATGTTATGTTATTTTTTGTGTTATGTTATGTTTTGTTTTATGTTATGTTTTGTGTTATGTTATGTTTTGTGTTATGTTATGTTATGTTTTGTGTTATGTTTTGTTATGTGTTGTTTTATGTTATGTTTTGTGTTGTGTTATGTT
This sequence comes from Tenodera sinensis, assembly GCA_030765045.1. Taxonomy (NCBI): domain Eukaryota; kingdom Metazoa; phylum Arthropoda; class Insecta; order Mantodea; family Mantidae; genus Tenodera; species Tenodera sinensis. The sequence goes on from JAUKNM010000016.1 coordinate 474,953, forward strand.
ATGTTTTGTGTTGTGTTGTGTTATGTTTTGTGTTGTGTTGTGTTATGCTTTGTATTGTGTTATGTTATGTTTCGTGTTATGTTATGTTTTGTGTTATGTTATGTTATGTTGCTTTGTGTTATGTTAAGTTATGTTTTGTGTTATGTTATGTTTTGTGTTATGTTATGTTATGTTTTCTGTTGTGTAATGTTATGTTATGTTTTGTGTTGTGTTGTGTTATGTTATCTTTTGTGATATGTTATGTTTTGTGTTATGTTATGTTATCTTATGTTATGTTATTTTATGTTATGTTATGTAATGTTATGTTATGTTATGATATCTTATGTTATGTTATGTTATGTTATGCTCTGCTATGCTATGTTATGTTATGTTATGTTATGTTATGTTATGTTATGTTATGTTCTGTTACGTTATGTTATGTTATGTTATGTTATGTTATGTTATGTTATGTTATGTTATGTTATGTTATGTTATGTTCTGTTCTGTTCTGTTATGTTATGTTATGTTATGTGTTATGTTATGTTTTGTGTTATGCTATGTTATGTTTTGTGTTATGTTATGTTTTGTGTTATGTTATGTGTTGTGTTATGTTATGTTTTGTGTTGTGTTATGTTTTGTGTTGTGTTATCTTATGTTATGTTATTTTTTGTGTTATGTTATGTTTTGTGTTATGTTATGTTTTGTGTTATGTTATGTTTTGTGTTATGTTATGTTATGTTTTGTGTTATGTTATGTTTTGTGTTATGTTATGTTTTGTGTTGTGCTATGTTATGTTATGTTTTGTGTTATGTTATGTTTTGTGTTATGTTATGTGTTGTGTTATGTTATGTTATGTGTTGGTTTATGTTATGTTATGTGTTGTGTTATGTTATGTTTTGTGTTGTTATGTTATGTTTTGTGTTATGTTATGTTAGGTTTTGTGTTATGTTATGTTATGTTTTGTGTTATGTTATGTTATGTTATGTTTTGTGTTGTGTTATGTTATGTTATGTTTTGTGTTATATTATGCTATGTTTTGTGTTATGTTATGTTTTGTGTTATGCTATGTTATGTGATGTTATGTTATGTTTTGTGTTATGTTATGTTTTGTGTTATATTATGTTTTGTGTTATGTTATGTTTTGTGTTATGTTATGTTATGTTATGTTATGTTATGTTTTGTGTTATGTTATGTTTTGTGTTATGTTATGTTTTGTGTTATGTTATGTTATGTTATGTTTTGTGTTGTGTTATGTTTTGTGTTATGTTATGTTTTGTGTTATATTATGTTATGTTTTGTGTTATTTATGTTATGTTATGTTTTGTGTGATGTTATGTTATGTGTTGTGTTATGTTATGTTATGTGTTTTGTGTTGTGTTATGTGTTGTGTTATGTTTTGTTTTGTGTTGTTATGTTATGTTTTGTGTTATGTTATGTTATGTTTTGTGTTATGTTATGTTTCGTGTAATGTTCAGTTATATTTTGTGTTATATTATGTTATGTTTTGTGTTATGTTATGTTATGTTATGTTATGAATTGTGATATGTTATGTTTTGTGTTGTGTTATGTTATGTTACGTTTTGTGTTATGTTATGTGTTGTGTTACGTTATGTGTTGTGTTATGTTATGTGTCGTGTTATGTTATGTTATGTGTTGTAATATGTTATGTTATGTGTTGTGTTATGTTATGTTTTGTGTTATGTTATGTCTTGTGTTATGTTATGTTATGTCTTGTGTTATGTTATGTTATGTTTCGTGTTATGTTATGTTATGTTTTGTGTTGTGTTATGTTATGTTATGTTTTGTGTTGTGTTATGTTATGTTATGTTTTGTGTTATGTTATGTTTTGCATTATGCTATGTTGTGTGATGTTATGTTATTTTTTGTGTTATGTTATGTTTTGTTTTATGTTATGTTTTGAGTTATGTTATGTTTTGTGTTATGTTATGTTATGTTTTGTGTTATGTTTTGTTATGTGTTGTGTTATGTTATGTTTTGTGTTGTGTTATGTTATGTTTTGTGTTGTGTTGTGTTATGTTTTGTGTTGTGTTGTGTTATGCTTTGTGTTGTGTTATGTTATGTTTCGTGTTATGTTATGTTTTGTGTTATGTTATGTTATGTTGTTTTGTGTTATGTTAAGTTATGTTTTGTGTTATGTTATGTTTTGTGTTATGTTATGTTGTTTTCTGTTGTGTTATGTTATGTTATGTTTTGTGTTGTGTTGTGTTATGTTATCTTTTGTGTTATGTTATGTTTTGTGTTATGTTATGTTGTTTTCTGTTATGTTATGTTATGTTTTGTGTTGTGTTATGTTATGTTTTGTTTTATGTTATGTTTTGTGTTATGTTATGTTTTGTGTTGTGTTATGTTATGTTATGTTATTTTGTGTGTTATGTTATGTTTTGTGTTATGTTATGTTATGTTATGTTATGTTATGTTTTGTGTTATGTTATGTTATGTTATGTTACGTTATGTTATGTTTTGTGTTATGTTGTGTTATGTTATGTTATGTTTTGTGTTATGTTATGTTATGTTTTGTGTTGTGTTATGTTATGTTATGTTTTGTGTTGTGTTATGTTATGTTTTGTGTTATGTTTTGTGTTATGTTTTGTGTTGTGTTATATTATGTTTTGTGTTATGTTATGTTTTGTGTTGTGGTATGTTATGTGTTATGTTATGTTATGTTTTGTGTTATGTTATGTTATGTTTTGTGTTATGTTATGTGTTATGTTATGTTTTGTGTTGTGTTCTGTTGTGTTATGTTTTGTGTTCTGTTATGTTTTGTGTTGTGTTATGTTATGTTTTGTGTTATGTTTTGTGTTATGCTTTGTGTTATGTTTTGTGTTGTGTTGTGTTATGTTTTGTGTTGTGTTGTGTTATGTTTTGTGTTGTGTTATGTTATATTATGTTTTGTGTTATGTTATTTTTTGTTATGTTATGTTTTGTGTTGTGTTATGTTATGTTATGTGTTGTGTTTTGTTATGTTTTGTGTTGTGTTATGTTATGTTTTGAGTTATGTTATGTTTTGTGTTGTGTTGTGTTATGTTATGTTTTGTGTTAGTATATGTTATGTTTTGTGTTAGTATATGTTATGTTTTGTGTTAGTATATGTTATGTTTTGTGTTATGTTATGTTATGTTTTGTGTTATGTTATGTTATATTTTGTGTTATGTTATGTTATGTTATGTTATGTTATGTTATGTTATGTTATGTTATGTTATGTTATGTTATGTTATGTTATGTTATGTTATGTTATGTTATGTTATGTTATGTTGTGTTGTGTTGTGTTGTGTTGTGTTGTGTTATGTGTTAAGTTATGTTATGTTTTGTGTTATGTTATCTTTTCTGTTATGTTATGTTATTTGCTATGTTATGTTATGCTTTGTGTTATGATATGTTATGTTCTGTGTTACGTTATGTTTTATGTTATGTTATGTGTTGTGTTATGTTATGTTATGTGTTGTGTTATGTTATGTTATGTGTTGTGTTATGTTATGTTTTGTGTTTTATGTTATGTTTTGTGTTATGTTATGTTTTGTGTTATGTTATGTTTTGTGTTATGTTATGTTATGTGTTGTGTTGTGTTATGTTATGTTATGTTTTGTGTTGTGTTATGTTATGTTTTGTGTTGTGTTATGTTATGTTATGTTATGTTATGCTTTGTGTCGTGTTATGTTATATGTTATGTTTTGTGTTATGTTGTTTTGTGTTGTGTTATGTTATATTGTGATGTGTTGTGTTGTGTTATGTTGTGTTTTGTGTTGCGTTATGTTATGTTATGTTTTGTGTTGTGTTATGTTATGTTATGTTTTGTGTTGTGTTATGTTATGTTATGTGTTATGTTATGTTTTGTATTGTGTTATGTTATATGTTATGTTTTGTGTTATGTTAAGTTTTGTGTTGTGTTATGTTATGTGTTATGTTTTGGGTTATGTTATGTTAGGTGTTGTGTAATGTGTTATGTTATGCTTTGTGTTATGTTATGTTATGTTTTGTGTTATGTTATGTTTTGTGTTATGTTATGTTTTGTTTTGTGTTATGTTTTGTGTGGTGTTATGTTATGTTTTGTTTTGTGTTATGTTTTGACTTATGTTATGTTATGTTATGTTATGTTATGTTGTTATGTTATGTTTTGTGTTATGTTATGTTTTGCGTTATGCTATGTTGTGTGATGTTATGTTATTTTTTGTGTTATGTTATGTTTTGTTTTATGTTATGTTTCGTGTTATGTTATGTTTTGTGTTATGTTATGTTATGTTGCTTTGTGTTATGTTAAGTTATGTTTTGTTTTATGTTATGTTTTGTGTTATGTTATGTTATGTTTTCTGTTGTGTAATGTTATGTTATGTTTTGTGTTGTGTTGTGTTATGTTATCTTTTGTGTTATGTTATGTTTTGTGTTATGTTATGTTATGTTATGTTATGTTATTTTATGTTATGTTATGTAATGTTATGTTATGTTATGTTATCTTATGTTACGTTATGTTATGTTATGTTATGTTATGCTCTGCTATGCTATGTTATGTTATGTTATGTTATGTTATGTTATGTTATGTTCTGTTACGTTATGTTATGTTATGTTATGTTATGTTATGTTATGTTATGTTATGTTATGTTATATTCTGTTATGTTATGTTATGTTATGTTATGTGTTATGTTATGTTTTGTGTTATGTTAAGTTATGTTTTGTGTTATGTTATGTTTTGTGTTATGTTATGTTATGTTTTCTGTTGTGTAATGTTATGTTATGTTTTGTGTTGTGTTGTGTTATGTTATCTTTTGTGTTATGTTATGTTTTGTGTTATGTTATGTTATGTTATGTTATGTTATTTTATGTTATGTTATGTAATGTTATGTTATGTTATGTTATCTTATGTTATGTTATGTTATGTTATGCTCTGCTATGCTATGTTATGTTATGTTATGTTATGTTATGTTCTGTTACGTTATGTTATGTTATGTTATGTTATGTTATGTTATGTTATGTTATGTTATGTTATGTTATGTTATGTTCTGTTATGTTATGTTATGTTATGTTATGTTATGTGTTATGTTATGTTTTGTGTTATGCTATGTTATGTTTTGTGTTATGTTATGTTTTGTGTTATGTTATGTGTTGTGTTATGTTATGTTTTGTGTTGTGTTATGTTTTGTGTTGTTTTATCTTATGTTATGTTATTTTTTGTGTTATGTTATGTTTTGTGTTATGTTATGTTTTGTGTTATGTTATGTTTTGTGTTATGTTATGTTATGTTTTGTGTTATGTTATGTTTTGTGTTATGTTATGTTTTGTGTTGTGCTATGTTATGTTATGTTTTGTGTTATGTTATGTTTTGTGTTATGTTATGTGTTGTGTTATGTTATGTTATGTGTTGTGTTATGTTATGTTATGTGTTGTGTTATGTTATGTTTTGTGTTGTTATGTTATGTTTTTTTTGTTATGTTATGTTAGGTTTTGTGTTATGTTATGTTATGTTTTGTGTTATGTTATGTTATGTTATGTTTTGTGTTGTGTTATGTTATGTTATGTTATGTTTTGTGTTATATTATGCTATGTTTTGTGTTATGTTATGTTTTGTGTTATGCTATGTTATGTGATGTTATGTTATGTTTTGTGTTATGTTATGTTTTGTGTTATATTATGTTTTGTGTTATGTTATGTTTTGTGTTATGTTATGTTATGTTATGTTATGTTATGTTTTGTGTTATGTTATGTTTTGTGTTATGTCATGTTTTGTGTTATGTTATGTTATGTTATGTTTTGTGTTGTGTTATGTTATGTTTTGTGTTATGTTATGTTTTGTGTTATATTATGTTATGTTTTGTGTTATTTATGTTATGTTATGTTTTGTGTGATGTTATGTTATGTGTTGTGTTATGTTATGTTATGTGTTTTGTGTTGTGTTATGTGTTGTGTTATGTTTTGTTTTGTGTTGTTATGTTATGTTTTGTGTTATGTTATGTTATGTTTTGTGTTATGTTATGTTTCGTGTAATGTTCAGTTATATTTTGTGTTATGTTATGTTATGTTTTGTGTTATGTTATGTTATGTTATGTTATGTTATGAATTGTGATATGTTATGTTTTGTGTTGTGTTATGTTATGTTACGTTTTGTGTTATGTTATGTGTTGTGTTACGTTATGTGTTGTGTTATGTTATGTGTCGTGTTATGTTATGTTATGTGTTGTAATATGTTATGTTATGTGTTGTGTTATGTTATGTTTTGTGTTATGTTATGTCTTGTGTTATGTTATGTTATGTCTTGTGTTATGTTATGTTATGTTTCGTGTTATGTTATGTTATGTTTTGTGTTGTGTTATGTTATGTTATGTTTTGTGTTGTGTTATGTTATGTTATGTTTTGTGTTATGTTATGTTTTGCATTATGCTATGTTGTGTGATGTTATGTTATTTTTTGTGTTATGTTATGTTTTGTTTTATGTTATGTTTTGAGTTATGTTATGTTTTGTGTTATGTTATGTTATGTTTTGTGTTATGTTTTGTTATGTGTTGTGTTATGTTATGTTTTGTGTTGTGTTATGTTATGTTTTGTGTTGTGTTGTGTTATGTTTTGTGTTGTGTTGTGTTATGCTTTGTGTTGTGTTATGTTATGTTTCGTGTTATGTTATGTTTTGTGTTATGTTATGTTATGTTGTTTTGTGTTATGTTAAGTTATGTTTTGTGTTATGTTATGTTTTGTGTTATGTTATGTTGTTTTCTGTTGTGTTATGTTATGTTATGTTTTGTGTTGTGTTGTGTTATGTTATCTTTTGTGTTATGTTATGTTTTGTGTTATGTTATGTTGTTTTCTGTTATGTTATGTTATGTTTTGTGTTGTGTTATGTTATGTTTTGTTTTATGTTATGTTTTGTGTTATGTTATGTTTTGTCTTGTGTTATGTTATGTTATTTTGTGTGTTATGTTATGTTTTGTGTTATGTTATGTTATGTTATGTTATGTTATGTTTTGTGTTATGTTATGTTATGTTATGTTACGTTATGTTATGTTTTGTGTTATGTTGTGTTATGTTATGTTATGTTTTGTGTTATGTTATGTTATGTTTTGTGTTGTGTTATGTTATGTTATGTTTTGTGTTGTGTTATGTTATGTTTTGTGTTATGTTTTGTGTTATGTTTTGTGTTGTGTTATATTATGTTTTGTGTTATGTTATGTTTTGTGTTGTGGTATGTTATGTTATGTGTTATGTTATGTTATGTTTTGTGTTATGTTATGTTTTGTGTTATGTTATGTGTTATGTTATGTTTTGTGTTGTGTTCTGTTGTATTATGTTTTGTGTTCTGTTATGTTTTGTGTTGTGTTATGTTATGTTTTGTGTTATGTTTTGTGTTATGTTTTGTGTTATGTTTTGTGTTGTGTTGTGTTATGTTTTGTGTTGTGTTGTGTTATGTTATGTGTTGTGTTATGTTATGTTATGTTTTGTGTTATGTTATTTTTTTGTTATGTTATGTTTTGTGTTGTGTTATGTTATGTTATGTGTTGTGTTTTGTTATGTTTTGTGTTGTGTTATGTTATGTTTTGAGTTATGTTATGTTTTGTGCTGTGTTGTGTTATGTTATGTTTTGTGTTAGTATATGTTATGTTTTGTGTTAGTATATGTTATGTTTTGTGTTAGTATATGTTATGTTTTGTGTTATGTTATGTTATGTTTTGTGTTATGTTATGTTATATTTTGTGTTATGTTATGTTATGTTATGTTATGTTATGTTATGTTATGTTATGTTATGTTATGTTATGTTATGTTATGTTATGTTATGTTATGTTGTGTTGTGTTGTGTTGTGTTGTGTTGTGTTATGTGTTAAGTTATGTTATGTTTTGTGTTATGTTATCTTTTCTGTTATGTTATGTTATTTGCTATGTTATGTTATGTTTTTTGTTATGATATGTTATGTTCTGTGTTACGTTATGTTTTATGTTATGTTATGTGTTGTGTTATGTTATGTTATGTGTTGTGTTATGTTATGTTATGTGTTGTGTTATGTTATGTTTTGTGTTGTTATGTTATGTTTTGTGTTATGTTATGTTTTGTGTTATGTTATGTTTTGTGTTATGTTATGTTATGTGTTGTGTTGTGTTATGTTATGTTATGTTTTGTGTTGTGTTATGTTATGTTTTGTGTTGTGTTATGTTATGTTATGTTTTGTGTTGTGTTATGTTATGTTATGTTTTGTGTTTGTATATGTTATGTTTTGTGTTAGTATATGTTATGTTTTGTGTTTGTATATGTTATGTTTTGTGTTGTGTTATGTTTTGTGTTATGTTATGTTATGTTTTGTGTTATGTTATGTTATGTTATGTTATTTTATGTTATGTTATGTTATGTTATGTTATGTTATGTTATGTTATGTTATGTTATGTTATGTTTTGTGTTATGTTATTTTTTTGTTATGTTATGTTTTGTGTTGTGTTATGTTATGTTATGTGTTGTGTTATGTTATGTTATGTGTTGTGTTATGTTATGTTATGTGTTGTGTTATGTTATGTTTTGTGTTGTTATGTTATGTTTTGTGTTATGTTATGTTTTGTGTTATGTTATGTTTTGTGTTATGTTATGTTATGTGTTGTGTTGTGTTATGTTATGTTTTGTGTTGTGTTATGTTATGTTTTGTGTTGTGTTATGTTATGTTATGTTATGTTATGTTTTTGTCGTGTTATGTTATATGTTATGTTTTGTGTTATGTTGTTTTGTGTTGTGTTATGTTATATTGTGATGTGTTGTGTTGTGTTATGTTGTGTTTTGTGTTGCGTTATGTTATGTTATGTTTTGTGTTGTGTTATGTTATGTTATGTTTTGTGTTGTGTTATGTTATGTTATGTGTTATGTTATGTTTTGTATTGTGTTATGTTATATGTTATGTTTTGTGTTATGTTAAGTTTTGTGTTGTGTTATGTTATGTGTTATGTTTTGTGTTATGTTATGTTTTGTGTTGTGTAATGTGTTATGTTATGCTTTGTGTTATGTTATGTTATGTTTTGTGTTATGTTATGTTTTGTGTTGTGTTATGTTTTGTGTTGTGTTATGTTTTGTGTTGTGTTATGTTATGTTTTGTGTTATGTTATGTTTTGTGTTATGTTATGTTTTGTGTTATGTTATGTTATGTTTTGTGTTATGTTATGTTATGTTTTGTGTTATGTTATGTTTTGTGTTATGTTATGTTATGTTTTGTGTTATGTTATGTTATGTATTGTGTTATGTTGTGTTTTGTGTTGTGTTATGTTATGTTATGTTTTGTGTTATGTTATGTTTTGTGTTATGTTATGTGTTGTGTTACGTTATGTGTCGTGTTATGTTATGTTATGTGTTGTGTTATGTTATGTTATGTGTTGTGTTATGTTATGTTTTGTGTTGTTATGTTTTGTGTTATGCTATGTTATGTTGTGTTTGGTGTTATGTTATGTTATGTTTTGTGTTATGTTATGTTTTGTGTTGTGTTATGTTATGTTTTGTGTTATGTTATCTTTTCTGTTATGTTATGTTATGTGCTATGTTATGTTATGTTTTGTGTTATGATATGTTATGTTCTGTGTTATGTTATGTTTTATGTTATGTTATGTGTTGTGTTATGTTATGTTATGTGTTGTGTTATGTTATGTTATGTGTTGTGTTATGTTATGTTTTTGTTGTTATGTTATGTTTTGTGTTATGTTATGTTATGTTTTGTGTTATGTTATGTTTTGTGTTATGTTATGTTATGTTATGTTTTGTGTTGTGTTATGTTATGTTATTTTTTGTGTTGTGTTATGTTATGTTTTGTGTTGTGTTATGTTATGTTATGTTTTGTGTTATGTTATGTTTTGTGTTGTGTTATGTTATGTGTTGTTTTATGTTATGTTTTGTGTTGTGTTATGTTATGTTTTGTGTTGTGTTATGTTATGTTTTGTGTTGTGTTATGTTATGTTATGTTTTGTGTTTGTATATGTTATGTTTTGTGTTAGTATATGTTATGTTTTGTGTTCGTATATGTTATGTTTTGTGTTGTGTTATGTTTTGTGTTATGTTATTTTATGTTATGTTATGTTATGTTATGTTATGTTATGTTATGTTATGTTATGTTATGTTATGTTATGTTATGTTATGTTATGTTATGTTATGTTATGTTATGTTATGTTATGTTATGTTATGTTATGTTATGTTATGTTATGTTATGTTATGTTATGTTATGTTATGTTATGTTATGTTATGTTATGTTATGTTATGTTATGTTATGTTATGTTATGTTATGTTATGTTATGTTATGTTATGTTATGTTATGTTATGTTATGTTATGTTATGTTATGTTATGTTATGTTATGTTATGTTATGTTATGTTATGTTATGTTATGTTATGTTATGTTATGTTATGTTATGTTATGTTATGTTATGTTATGTTATGTTATTTTATGTTATGTTATGTAATGTTATGTTATGTTATCTTATGTTATGTTATGTTATGTTGTGTTATATTATGCTATGCTATGTTATGTTATGTTATGTTATGTTATGTTATGTTATGTTACGTTATGTTATGTTATGTTATGTTATGTTATGTTATGTTATGTTATGGTATGTTATGTTATGTTATGTTATGTTATGTTATCTTATGTTTTGTTATGTTATGTTATGTTATGTTATGTTATGTTATGTTATGTTATGTTATGTTATGTTATGTTATGTTATGTTATGTTATGTTATGTTATGTTATGTTATGTTATGTTTTGTGTTATGTTATGTTTTGTGTTATGCTATGTTATGTTTTGTGTTATGTTATGTTATGTTATGTTATGTTATGTTATGTTATGTGTTGTGTTATGTTATGTTTTGTGTTGTGTTATGATTTGTGTTATGTTATGTTTTGTGTTATGTTATGTTTTGTGTTGTGTTATGTTATGTTATGTTATTTTTTGTGTTATGTTATGTTTTGTGTTATGTTATGTTTTGTGTTATGTTATGTTTTGTGTTATGTTATGTTATGTTTTGTGTTATGTTATGTTATGTTTTGTGTTATGTTATGTTTTGTGTTGTGTTATGTTATGTTATGTTTTGTGTTATGTTATGTGTTGTGTTATGTTATGTTATGTGTTGTGTTATGTTTTGTGTTGTTATGTTATGTTTTGTGTTATGTTATGTTATGTTTTGTGTTATGTTATGTTATGTTTTGTGTTGTGTTATGTTATGCTATGTTTTGTGTTATGTTATGTTTTGTGTTATGCTATGTTATGTGATGTTATGTTATGTTTTGTGTTATGTTATGTTTTGTGTTATGTTATGTTTTGTGTTATGTTATGTTTTGTGTTATGTTATGTTTTCTGTTATGTTATGTTATGTTATGTTATGTTTTGTGTTGTGTTATGTTATGTTTTGTGTTATGTTATGTTTTGTGTTATATTATGTTATGTTTTGTGTTATTTATGTTATGTTATGTTTTGTGTTATGTTATGTTATGTTATGTTATGTGTTGTGTTATGTTATGTTATGTGTTTTGTGTTATGTTATGTGTTGTGTTATGGTTTGTTTTGTGTTGTTATATTATGTTTTGTGTTATGTTATGTTATGTTTTGTGTTATGTTACGTTTTGTGTAATGTTAAGTTATATTTTGTGTTATGTTATGTTATGTTTTGTGTTATGTTATGTTATGTTATGTATTGTGTTATGTTATGTTTTGTGTTGAGTTATGTTATGTTACGTTTTGTGTTATGTTATGTGTTGTGTTACGTTATGTGTTGTGTTATGATATGTGTCGTGTTATGTTAAGTTATGTGTTGTAATATGTTATGTTATGTGTTGTGTTATGTTATGTTATGTTTTGTGTTATGTTATGTATTGTGTTATGTTATGTTATGTCTTGTGTTATGTTATGTTATGTTTCGTGTTATGTTATGTTATGTTTTGTGTTGTGTTATGTTATGTTATGTTTTGTGTTGTGTTATGTCATGTTATGTTTTGTGTTATGTTATGTTTTGCGTTATGCTATGTTGTGTGATGTTATGTTATTTTTTGTGTTATGTTATGTTTTGTGTTATGTTATGTTTTGTGTTATGTTATGTTTTCTGTTGTGTTGTGTTGTGTTATGTTATGTTTTGTGTTAGTATATGTTATGTTTTGTGTTAGTATATGTTATGTTTTGTGTTATGTTATGTTATGTTATGTTATGTTATGTTATGTTATGTTATGTTATGTTATTTTATGTTATGTTATGTAATGTTATGTTATGTTATCTTATGTTATGTTATGTTATGTTGTGTTATATTATGCTATGCTATGTTATGTTATGTTATGTTATGTTATGTTATGTTATGTTACGTTATGTTATCTTATGTTATGTTATGTTATGTTATGTTATGTTATGTTATGTTATGTTATGTTATGTTATGTTATGTTATGTTATCTTATGTTTTGTTATGTTATGTTATGTTATGTTATGTTATGTTATGTTATGTTATGTTATGTTATGTTATGTTATGTTATGTTATGTTATGTTATGTTATGTTATGTTATGTTATGTTATGTTATGTTTTGTGTTATGTTATGTTTTGTGTTATGCTATGTTATGTTTTGTGTTATGTTATGTTATGTTATGTTATGTTATGTTATGTTATGTTATGTTATGTGTTGTGTTATGTTATGTTTTTTGTTGTGTTATGTTTTGTGTTGTGTTATGTTATGTTATGTTATTTTTTGTGTTATGTTATGTTTTGTGTTATGTTATGTTTTGTGTTATGTTATGTTTTGTGTTATGTTATGTTATGTTTTGTGTTATGTTATGTTATGTTTTGTGTTATGTTATGTTTTGTGTTGTGTTATGTTATGTTATGTTTTGTGTTATGTTATGTTTTGTGTTATGTTATGTGTTGTGTTATGTTATGTTATGTGTTGTGTTATGTTTTGTGTTGTTATGTTATGTTTTGTGTTATGTTATGTTATGTTTTGTGTTATGTTATGTTATGTTTTGTGTTGTGTTATGTTATGCTATGTTTTGTGTTATGTTATGTTTTGTGTTATGCTATGTTATGTGATGTTATGTTATGTTTTGTGTTATGTTATGTTTTGTGTTATGTTATGTTTTGTGTTATGTTATGTTTTGTGTTATGTTATGTTTTCTGTTATGTTATGTTATGTTATGTTATGTTTTGCGTTGTGTTATGTTATGTTTTGTGTTATGTTATGTTTTGTGTTATATTATGTTATGTTTTGTGTTATTTATGTTATGTTATGTTTTGTGTTATGTTATGTTATGTTATGTTATGTCTTGTGTTATGTTATGTTATGTGTTTTGTGTTATGTTATGTGTTGTGTTATGGTTTGTTTTGTGTTGTTATATTATGTTTTGTGTTATGTTATGTTATGTTTTGTGTTATGTTACGTTTTGTGTAATGTTAAGTTATATTTTGTGTTATGTTATGTTATGTTTTGTGTTATGTTATGTTATGTTATGTATTGTGTTATGTTATGTTTTGTGTTGAGTTATGTTATGTTACGTTTTGTGTTATGTTATGTGTTGTGTTACGTTATGTGTTGTGTTATGATATGTGTCGTGTTATGTTAAGTTATGTGTTGTAATATGTTATGTTATGTGTTGTGTTATGTTATGTTATGTTTTGTGTTATGTTATGTATTGTGTTATGTTATGTCTTGTGTTATGTTATGTTATGTTTCGTGTTATGTTATGTTATGTTTTGTGTTGTGTTATGTTATGTTATGTTTTGTGTTGTGTTATGTCATGTTATGTTTTGTGTTATGTTATGTTTTGCGTTATGCTATGTTGTGTGATGTTATGTTATTTTTTGTGTTATGTTATGTTTTGTGTTATGTTATGTTTTGTGTTATGTTATGTTTTCTGTTGTGTTGTGTTGTGTTATGTTATGTTTTGTGTTAGTATATGTTATGTTTTGTGTTAGTATATGTTATGTTTTGTGTTATGTTATGTTATGTTTTGTGTTATGTTATGTTTTGTGTTATGTTATGTTATGTTATGTTATGTTATGTTGTGTTGTGTTGTGTTGTGTTGTGTTGTGTTATGTGTTGTGTTATGTTATGTTATGTTTTGTGTTATGTTATGTTATGTTAAGTTATGTTTTGTGTTATGTTATGTTTTGTGTTATGTTATGTTGTTTTCTGTTGTGTTATGTTATGTTATGTTTTGTGTTGTGTTATGTTATGTTTTGTTTTATGTTATGTTTTGTGTTATGTTATGTTTTGTGTTGTGTTATGTTATGTTATGTTATTTTGTGTGTTATGTTATGTTTTGTGTTATGTTATGTTATGTTATGTTATGTTTTGTGTTATGTTATGTTATGTTATGTTACGTTATGTTATGTTTTGTGTTATGTTGTGTTATGTTATGTTATGTTTTGTGTTATGTTATGTTATGTTTTGTGTTGTGTTATGTTATGTTATGTTTTGTGTTGTGTTATGTTATGTTTTGTGTTATGTTTTGTGTTATGTTTTGTGTTGTGTTATATTATGTTTTGTGTTATGTTATGTTTTGTGTTGTGGTATGTTATGTTATGTGTTATGTTATGTTATGTTTTGTGTTATGTTATGTTATGTTTTGTGTTATGTTATGTGTTATGTTATGTTTTGTGTTGTGTTCTGTTGTGTTATGTTTTGTGTTCTGTTATGTTTTGTGTTGTGTTATGTTATGTTTTGTGTTATGTTTTGTGTTATGTTTTGTGTTATGTTTTGTGTTGTGTTGTGTTATGTTTTGTGTTGTGTTATGTTATGTTATGTTTTGTGTTATGTTATTTTTTTGTTATGTTATGTTTTGTGTTGTGTTATGTTATGTTATGTGTTGTGTTTTGTTATGTTTTGTGTTGTATTATGTTATGTTTTGAGTTATGTTATGTTTTGTGTTGTGTTGTGTTATGTTATGTTTTGTGTTAGTATATGTTATGTTTTGTGTTAGTATATGTTATGTTTTGTGTTAGTATATGTTATGTTTTGTGTTATGATATGTTATGTTTTGTGTTATGTTATGTTATATTTTGTGTTATGTTATGTTATGTTATGTTATGTTATGTTATGTTATGTTATGTTATGTTATGTTATGTTATGTTATGTTATGTTATGTTATGTTATGTTATGTTATGTTATGTTGTGTTGTGTTGTGTTGTGTTGTGTTATGTGTTAAGTTATGTTATGTTTTGTGTTATGTTATCTTTTCTGTTATGTTATGTTATTTGCTATGTTATGTTATGCTTTGTGTTATGATATGTTATGTTCTGTGTTACGTTACGTTTTATGTTATGTTATGTGTTGTGTTATGTTATGTGTTGTGTTATGTTATGTTATGTGTTGTGTTATGTTATGTTTTGTGTTGTTATGTTATGTTTTGTGTTATGTTATGTTTTGTGTTATGTTATGTTTTGTGTTATGTTATGTTATGTGTTGTGTTGTGTTATGTTATGTTATGTTTTGTGTTGTGTTATGTTATGTTTTGTGTTGTGTTATGTTATGTTATGTTATGTTATGTTTTGTGTCGTGTTATGTTATTTGTTATGTTTTGTGTTTTGTTGTTTTGTGTTGTGTTATGTTATATTGTGATGTGTTGTGTTGTGTTATGTTGTGTTTTGTGTTGCGTTATGTTATGTTATGTTTTGTGTTGTGTTATGGTATGTTATGTTTTGTGTTGTGTTATGTTATGTTATGTGTTATGTTATGTTTTGTATTGTGTTATGTTATATGTTATGTTTTGTGTTATGTTAAGTTTTGTGTTGTGTTATGTTATGTGTTATGTTTTGTGTTATGTTATGTTTTGTGTTGTGTAATGTGTTATGTTATGCTTTGTGTTATGTTATGTTATGTTTTGTGTTATGTTATGTTTTTTATTATGTTATGTTTTGTTTTGTGTTATGTTTTGTGTGGTGTTATGTTATGTTTTGTTTTGTGTTATGTTTTGACTTATGTTATGTTATGTTATGTTGTTATGTTATGTTTTGTGTTATGTTATGTTTTGCGTTATGCTATGTTGTGTGATGTTATGTTATTTTTTGTGTTATGTTATGTTTTGTTTTATGTTATGTTTCGTGTTATGTTATGTTTTGTGTTATGTTATGTTATGTTGCTTTGTGTTATGTTAAGTTATGTTTTGTTTTATGTTATGTTTTGTGCTATGTTATGTTATGTTTTCTGTTGTGTAATGTTATGTTATGTTTTGTGTTGTGTTGTGTTATGTTATCTTTTGTGTTATGTTATGTTTTGTGTTATGTTATGTTATGTTATTTTATGTTATGTTATGTAATGTTATGTTATGTTATGTTATCTTATGTTACGTTATGTTATGTTATGTTATGCTCTGCTATGCTATGTTATGTTATGTTATGTTATGTTATGTTATGTTATGTTATGTTATGTTATGTTATGTTATGTTATGTTCTGTTACGTTATGTTATGTTATGTTATGTTATGTTATGTTATGTTATGTTATGTTATGTTATGTTATGTTATGTTATGTTATGTTCTGTTCTGTTATGTTATGTTATGTTATGTTATGTGTTATGTTATGTTTTGTGTTATGCTATGTTATGTTTTGTGTTATGTTATGTTTTGTGTTATGTTATGTGTTGTGTTATGTTATGTTTTGTGTTGTGTTATCTTATGTTATGTTATTTTTTGTGTTATGTTATGTTTTGTGTTGTGTTATGTTTTGTGTTATGTTATGTTATGTTTTGTGTTATGTTATGTTTTGTGTTATGTTATGTTTTGTGTTGTGCTATGTTATGTTATGTTTTGTGTTATGTTATGTTTTGTGTTATGTTATGTGTTGTGTTATGTTATGTTATGTGTTGTGTTATGTTATGTTATGTGTTGTGTTATGTTATGTTTTGTGTTGTTATGTTATGTTTTGTGTTATGTTATGTTAGGTTTTGTGTTATGTTATGTTATGTTTTGTGTTATGTTATGTTTTGTGTTGTGTTATGTTATGTTATGTTTTGTGTTATATTATGCTATGTTTTGTGTTATGTTATGTTATGTGTTATGCTATGTTATGTGATGTTATGTTATGTTTTGTGTTATGTTATGTTTTGTGTTATGTTATGTTTTGTGTTATGTTATGTTTTGTGTTATGTTGTGTTATGTTATGTTATGTTTTGTGTTATGTTATGTTTTGTGTTATGTTATGTTTTGTGTTATGTTATGTTATGTTTTGTGTTGTGTTATGTTATGTTTTGTGTTATGTTATGTTTTGTGTTATATTATTTTATGTTTTGTGTTATTTATGTTATGTTATGTTATGTTTTGTGTGATGTTATGTTATGTGTTGTGTTATGTTATGTTATGTGTTTTGTGTTGTGTTATGTGTTGTGTTATGTTTTGTTTTGTGTTGTTATGTTATGTTTTGTGTTATGTTATGTTATGTTTTGTGTTATGTTATGTTTTGTGTAATGTTAAGTTATATTTTGTGTAATGTTATGTTATGTTTTGTGTTATGTTATGTTATGTTATGTTATGTATTGTGTTATGTTATGTTTTGTGTTGTGTTATGTTATGTTACGTTTTGTGTTATGTTATGTGTTTTGTTACGTTATGTGTTGTGTTATGTTATGTGTCGTGTTATGTTATGTTATGTGTTGTAATATGTTATGTTATGTGTTGTGTTATGTTATGTTTTGTGTTATGTTATGTCTTGTGTTATGTTATGTTATGTCTTGTGTTATGTTATGTTATGTTATGTTATGTATTGTGTTATGTTATGTTTTGTGTTGTGTTATGTTATGTTACGTTTTGTGTTATGTTATGTGTTATGTTATGTTATGTTTTCTGTTGTGTAATGTTATGTTATGTTTTGTGTTGTGTTGTGTTATGTTATCTTTTGTGTTATGTTATGTTTTGTGTTATGTTATGTTATGTTATGTTATGTTATTTTATGTTATGTTATGTAATGTTATGTTATGTTATGTTATCTTATGTTATGTTATGTTATGTTATGTTATGCTCTGCTATGCTATGTTATGTTATGTTATGTTATGTTATGTTCTGTTACGTTATGTTATGTTATGTTATGTTATGTTATGTTATGTTATGTTATGTTATGTTCTGTTATGTTATGTTATGTTATGTGTTATGTTATGTTTTGTGTTATGCTGTTATGTTTTGTGTTATGTTATGTTTTGTGTTATGTTATGTGTTGTGTTATGTTATGTTTTGTGTTGTGTTATGTTTTGTGTTGTGTTATCTTATGTTATGTTATTTTTTGTGTTATGTTATGTTTTGTGTTATGTTATGTTTTGGGTTATGTTATGTTTTGTGTTATGTTATGTTATGTTTTGTGTTATGTTATGTTTTGTGTTATGTTATGTTTTGTGTTGTGCTATGTTATGTTATGTTTTGTGTTATGTTATGTTTTGTGTTATGTTATGTGTTGTGTTATGTTATGTTATGTGTTGTGTTATGTTATGTTATGTGTTGTGTTATGTTATGTTTTGTGTTGTTATGTTATGTTTTGTGTTATGTTATGTTAGGTTTTGTGTTATGTTATGTTTTGTTTTGTGTTATGTTATGTTATGTTATGTTTTGTGTTGTGTTATGTTATGTTATGTTTTGTGTTATATTATGCTATGTTTTGTGTTATGTTATGTTTTGTGTTATGCTATGTTATGTGATGTTATGTTATGTTTTGTGTTATGTTATGTTTTGTGTTATATTATGTTTTGTGTTATGTTATGTTTTGTGTTATCTTATGTTATGTTATGTTATGTTATGTTATGTTATGTTATGTTATGTTATGTTATGTTTTGTGTTATGTTATGTTTTGTGTTATGTTATGTTTTGTGTTATGTTATGTTATGTTATGTTTTGTGTTGTGTTATGTTATGTTTTGTGTTATGTTATGTTTTGTGTTATATTATGTTATGTTTTGTGTTATTTATGTTATGTTATGTTTTGTGTGATGTTATGTTATGTGTTGTGTTATGTTATGTTATGTGTTTTGTGTTGTGTTATGTGTTGTGTTATGTTTTGTTTTGTGTTGTTATGTTATGTTTTGTGTTATGTTATGTTATGTTTTGTGTTATGTTATGTTTCGTGTAATGTTCAGTTATATTTTGTGTTATGTTGTGTTATGTTTTGTGTTATGTTATGTTATGTTATGTTATGAATTGTGATATGTTATGTTTTGTGTTGTGTTATGTTATGTTACGTTTTGTGTTATGTTATGTGTTGTGTTACGTTATGTGTTGTGTTATGTTATGTGTCGTGTTATGTTATGTTATGTGTTGTAATATGTTATGTTATGTGTTGTGTTATGTTATGTTTTGTGTTATGTTATGTCTTGTGTTATGTTATGTTATGTCTTGTGTTATGTTATGTTATGTTTCGTGTTATGTTATGTTATGTTTTGTGTTGTGTTATGTTATGTTATGTTTTGTGTTGTGTTATGTTATGTTATGTTTTGTGTTATGTTATGTTTTGCATTATGCTATGTTGTGTGATGTTATGTTATTTTTTGTGTTATGTTATGTTTTGTTTTATGTTATGTTTTGAGTTATGTTATGTTTTGTGTTATGTTATGTTATGTTTTGTGTTATGTTTTGTTATGTGTTGTGTTATGTTATGTTTTGTGTTGTGTTATGTTATGTTTTGTGTTGTGTTGTGTTATGTTTTGTGTTGTGTTGTGTTATGCTTTGTGTTGTGTTATGTTATGTTGTTTTGTGTTATGTTAAGTTATGTTTTGTGTTATGTTATGTTGTTTTCTGTTGTGTTATGTTATGTTATGTTTTGTGTTGTGTTGTGTTATGTTATCTTTTGTGTTATGTTATGTTTTGTGTTATGTTATGTTGTTTTCTGTTATGTTATGTTATGTTTTGTGTTGTGTTATGTTATGTTTTGTTTTATGTTATGTTTTGTGTTATGTTATGTTGTTTTCTGTTATGTTATGGTGTGTTATGCTTTGTGTTATGTTATGTTATGTTGTTTTGTGTTATGTTAAGTTATGTTTTGTGTTATGTTATGTTGTTTTCTGTTGTGTTATGTTATGTTATGTTTTGTGTTGTGTTGTGTTATGTTATGTTTTGTGTTATGTTATGTTGTTTTCTGTTATGTTATGTTATGTTTTGTGTTGTGTTATGTTATGTTTTGTTTTATGTTATGTTTTGTGTTATGTTATGTTTTGTGTTGTGTTATGTTATGTTATTTTGTGTGTTATGTTATGTTTTGTGTTATGTTATGTTATGTTATGTTATGTTATGTTATGTTTTGTGTTATGTTATGTTATGTTATGTTACGTTATGTTATGTTTTGTGTTATGTTGTGTTATGTTATGTTATGTTTTGTGTTATGTTATGTTATGTTTTGTGTTGTGTTATGTTATGTTATGTTTTGTGTTGTGTTATGTTATGTTTTGTGTTATGTTTTGTGTTATGTTTTGTGTTGTGTTATATTATGTTTTGTGTTATGTTATGTTTTGTGTTGTGGTATGTTATGTTATGTGTTATGTTATGTTATGTTTTGTGTTATGTTATGTTTTGTGTTATGTTATGTGTTATGTTATGTTTTGTGTTGTGTTCTGTTGTATTATGTTTTGTGTTCTGTTATGTTTTGTGTTGTGTTATGTTATGTTTTGTGTTATGTTTTGTGTTATGTTTTGTGTTATGTTTTGTGTTGTGTTGTGTTATGTTTTGTGTTGTGTTGTGTTATGTTTTGTGTTGTGTTATGTTATGTTATGTTTTGTGTTATGTTATTTTTTTGTTATGTTATGTTTTGTGTTGTGTTATGTTATGTTTTGTGTTGTGTTTTGTTATGTTTTGTGTTGTGTTATGTTATGTTTTGAGTTATGTTATGTTTTGTGTTGTGTTGTGTTATGTTATGTTTTGTGTTAGTATATGTTATGTTTTGTGTTAGTATATTTTATGTTTTGTGTTAGTATATGTTATGTTTTGTGTTATGTTATGTTATGTTTTGTGTTATGTTATGTTATATTTTGTGTTATGTTATGTTATGTTATGTTATGTTATGTTATGTTATGTTATGTTATGTTATGTTATGTTGTGTTGTGTTGTGTTGTGTTGTGTTGTGTTATGTGTTAAGTTATGTTATGTTTTGTGTTATGTTATCTTTTCTGTTATGTTATGTTATTTGCTATGTTATGTTATGTTTTTTGTTATGATATGTTATGTTCTGTGTTACGTTATGTTTTATGTTATGTTATGTGTTGTGTTATGTTATGTTATGTGTTGTGATATGTTATGTTATGTGTTGTGTTATGTTATGTTTTGTGTTGTTATGTTATGTTTTGTGTTATGTTATGTTTTGTGTTATGTTATGTTTTGTGTTATGTTATGTTATGTGTTGTGTTGTGTTATGTTATGTTATGTTTTGTGTTGTGTTATGTTATGTTTTGTGTTGTGTTATGTTATGTTATGTTATGTTATGTTTTGTGTCGTGTTATGTTATATGTTATGTTTTGTGTTATGTTGTTTTGTGTTGTGTTATGTTATATTGTGATGTGTTGTGTTGTGTTATGTTGTGTTTTGTGTTGCGTTATGTTATGTTATGTTTTGTGGTTTGTTATGTTATGTTATGTTATGTTATGTTTTGTGTTGTGTTATGTTATGTTATGTGTTATGTTATGTTTTGTATTGTGTTATGTTATATGTTATGTTTTGTGTTATGTTAAGTTTTGTGTTGTGTTATGTTATGTGTTATGTTTTGTGTTATGTTATGTTTTGTGTTGTGTAATGTGTTATGTTATGCTTTGTGTTATGTTATGTTATGTTTTGTGTTATGTTATGTTTTGTGTTATGTTATGTTTTGTTTTGTGTTATGTTTTGTGTGGTGTTATGTTATGTTTTGTTTTGTGTTATGTTTTGACTTATGTTATGTTATGTTATGTTATGTTGTTATGTTAAGTTTTGTGTTATGTTATGTTTTGTGTTATGTTATGTTTTGTGTTATGTTATGTTATGTTTTGTGTTATGTTATGTTTTGTGTTGTGTTATGTTTTGTGTTGTGTTATGTTTTGTGTTGTGTTATGTTATGTTTTGTGTTATGTTATGTTTTGTGTTATGTTATGTATTGTGTTATGTTATGTTATGTTTTGTGTTATGTTATGTTATGTTTTGTGTTTTGTGTTATGTTATGTTATGTTTTGTGTTATGTTATGTTATGTATTGTGTTATGTTGTGTTTTGTGTTGTGTTATGTTATGTTATGTTTTGTGTTATGTTATGTTTTGTGTTATGTTATGTGTTGTGTTACGTTATGTGTCGTGTTATGTTATGTTATGTGTTGTGTTATGTTATGTTATGTGTTGTGTTATGTTATGTTTTGTGTTATGTTATGTTTTGCGTTATGCTATGTTGTGTGATGTTATGTTATTTTTTGTGTTATGTTATGTTTTGTGTTATGTTATGTTTTGTGTTATGTTGTTTTGTGTTGTGTTGTGTTGTGTTATGTTATGTTTTGTGTTAGTATATGTTATGTTTTGTGTTAGTATATGTTATGTTTTGTGTTATGTTATGTTATGTTTTGTGTTATGTTATGTTTTGTGTTATGTTATGTTATGTTATGTTATGTTGTGTTATGTTATGTTATGTTGTGTTGTGTTGTGTTGTGTTGTGTTGTGTTGTGTTATGTGTTGTGTTATGTTATGTTATGTTTTGTGTTATGTTATGTTATGTTATGTTATGTTTTGTGTTGTGTTATGTTATATGTTATGTTTTGTGTTATGTTGTTTTGTGTTGTGTTATGTTATATTGTGATGTGTTGTGTTGTGTTATGTTGTGTTTTGTGTTGCGTTATGTTATGTTATGTTTTGTGTTGTGTTATGTTATGTTGTGTTATGTTTTGTGTTGTGTTATGTTATGTGTTATGTTATGTTTTGTATTGTGTTATGTGATATGTTATGTTTTGTGTTATGTTATGTTTTGTGTTGTGTTATGTTATGTTATGTTTTGTGTTGTGTTATGTTATGTTATGTGTTGTGTTATGTTATGTTATGTTATGTTTTGTGTTGTGTTATGTTATGTGTTGTTTTATGTTATGTTTTGTGTTGTGTTATGTTATGTTTTGTGTTCGTATGTTATGTTTTGTGTTGTGTTATGTTTTGTGTTATGTTATGTTATGTTTTGTGTTATGTTATGTTATGTTATGTTATGTTATGTTATGTTATGTTATGTTATGTTATGTTATGTTATGTTATGTTATGTTATGTTATGTTATGTTATGTTATGTTATGTTATGTTATGTTATGTTATGTTATGTTATGTTATGTTATGTTATGTTATGTTATGTTATGTTATGTTATGTTATGTTATGTTATGTTATGTTATGTTATGTTATGTTATGTTATGTTATGTTATGTTATGTTATGTTATGTTATGTTATGTTATGTTATGTTATGTTATGTTATGTTATGTTATGTTATGTTATGTTATGTTATGTTATGTTATGTTATGTTATGTTATGTTATGTTATGTTATGTTATGTTATGTTATGTTATGTTATGTTATGTTATGTTATGTTATGTTATGTTATGTTATGTTATGTTATGTTATGTTATGTTATGTTATGTTATGTTATGTTATGTTATGTTATGTTATGTTATGTTATGTTATGTTATGTTATGTTATGTTATGTTATGTTATGTTATGTTATGTTATGTTATGTTATGTTATGTTATGTTATGTTATGTTATGTTATGTTATGTTATGTTATGTTATGTTATGTTATGTTATGTTATGTTATGTTATGTTATGTTCTGTTCTGTTATGTTATGTTATGTTATGTTATGTTATGTTATGTTATGTTATGTTATGTTATGTTATGTTATGTTATGTTATGTTATGTTATGTTATGTTATGTTATGTTATGTTATGTTATGTTATGTTATGTTATGTTATGTTATGTTATGTTATGTTATGTTATGTTATGTTATGTTATGTTATGTTATGTTATGTTATGTTATGTTATGTTATGTTATGTTATGTTATGTTATGTTATGTTATGTTATGTTATGTTATGTTATGTTATGTAATGTTATGTTATGTTATCTTATGTTATGTTATGTTATGTTGTGTTATGCTATGCTATGCTATGTTATGTTATGTTATGTTATGTTATGTTATGTTATGTTATGTTATGTTATGTTATGTTACGTTATGTTACGTTATGTTACGTTATGTTATGTTATGTTATGTTATGTTATGTTATGTTATGTTATGTTATGTTATGTTATGTTATGTTATGTTATGTTATGTTATGTTATGTTATGTTATGTTATGTTATGTTTTGTGTTATGTTATGATTTGTGTTATGCTATGTTTTGTGTTATGTTATGTTTTGTGTTGTGTTATGTTATGTTATGTT
This sequence comes from Tenodera sinensis, assembly GCA_030765045.1. Classification (NCBI taxonomy): domain Eukaryota; kingdom Metazoa; phylum Arthropoda; class Insecta; order Mantodea; family Mantidae; genus Tenodera; species Tenodera sinensis. The sequence continues at coordinate 499,230 of JAUKNM010000016.1, forward strand.
ATTTTTTGTGTTATGTTATGTGTTGTGTTATGTTATGTTTTGTGTTGTGTTATGTTTTGTGTTATGTTATGTTTTGTGTTATGTTATGTTTTGTGTTGTGTTATGTTATGTTATGTTATTTTTTGTGTTATGTTATGTTTTGTGTTATGTTATGTTTTGTGTTATGTTATGTTTTGTGTTATGTTATGTTATGTTTTGTGTTATGTTATGTTATGTTTTGTGTTATGTTATGTTTTGTGTTGTGTTATGTTATGTTATGTTTTGTGTTATGTTATGTTTTGTGTTATGTTATGTGTTGTGTTATGTTATGTTATGTGTTGTGTTATGTTTTGTGTTGTTATGTTATGTTTTGTGTTATGTTATGTTAGGTTTTGTGTTATGTTATGTTTTGTGTAATGTTAAGTTATATTTTGTGTTATGTTATGTTATGTTTTGTGCTATGTTATGTTATGTTATGTATTGTGTTATGTTATGTTTTGTGTTGAGTTATGTTATGTTACGTTTTGTGTTATGTTATGTGTTGTGTTACGTTATGTGTTGTGTTATGTTATGTGTCGTGTTATGTTATGTTATGTGTTGTAATATGTTATGTTATGTGTTGTGTTATGTTATGTTTTGTGTTATGTTATGTATTGTGTTATGTTATGTCTTGTGTTATGTTATGTAATGTTTCGTGTTATGTTATGTTTTGTGTTGTGTTATGTTATGTTATGTTTTGTGTTGTGTTATGTTATGTTATGTTTTGTGTTATGTTATGTTTTGCGTTATGCTATGTTGTGTGATGTTATGTTATTTTTTGTGTTATGTTAAGTTTTGTGTTATGTTATGTTTTGTGTTATGTTATGTTTTGTGTTGTGTTGTGTTATGTTATGTTTTGTGTTAGTATATGTTATGTTTTGTGTTAGTATATGTTATGTTTTGTGTTATGTTATGTTATGTTATGTTTTGTGTTAGTATATGTTATGTTTTGTGTTAGTATATGTTATGTTTTGTGTTATGTTATGTTATGTTTTGTGTTATGTTATGTTTTGTGTTATGTTATGTTTTGTGTTATGTTATGTTGTGTTGTGTTGTGTTATGTTATGTTATGTTATGTTGTGTTATGTTTTGTGTTATGTTATGTTATGTTATGTTATGTTATGTTATGTTATGTTATGTTATGTTATGTTATGTTATGTTATGTTATGTTATGTTATGTTATGTTATGTTATGTTATGTTATGTTATGTTATGTTATGTTATGTTATGTTATGTTATGTTATGTTATGTTATGTTATGTTATGTTATGTTATGTTATGTTATGTTATGTTATGTTATGTTATGTTATGTTATGTTATGTTATGTTATGTTATGTTATGTTATGTTATGTTATGTTATGTTATGTTATGTTATGTTATGTTATGTTATGTTATGTTATGTTATGTTATGTTATGTTATGTTATGTTATGTTATGTTATGTTATGTTATGTTATGTTATGTTATGTTATGTTATGTTATGTTATGTTATGTTATGTTATGTTATGTTATGTTATGTTATGTTATGTTATGTTATGTTATGTTATGTTATGTTATGTTATGTTATGTTATGTTATGTTATGTTATGTTATGTTATGTTATGTTATGTTATGTTATGTTATGTTATGTTATGTTATGTTATGTTATGTAATGTTATGTTATGTTATCTTATGTTATGTTATGTTATGTTGTGTTATGCTATGCTATGCTATGTTATGTTATGTTATGTTATGTTATGTTATGTTATGTAACGTTATGTTATGTTATGTTATGTTATGTTATGTTATGTTATGTTTTGTTATGTTATGTTATGTTATGTTATGTTATGTTATGTTATGTTATGTTATGATATGTTATGTTATGTTATGTTATGTTATGTTATGTTTTGTGTTATGTTATGATTTGTGTTATGCTATGTTATGTTTAGTGTTATGTTATGATTTGTGTTATGTTATGTGTTGTGTTATGTTATGTTTTGTGTTGTGTTATGTTTTGTGTTATGTTATGTTTTGTGTTATGTTATGTTTTGTGTTGTGTTATGTTATGTTATGTTATTTTTTGTGTTATGTTATGTTTTGTGTTATGTTATGTTTTGTGTTATGTTATGTTTTGTGTTATGTGATGTTATGTTTTGTGTTATGTTATGTTATGTTTTGTGTTATGTTATGTTTTGTGTTGTGTTATGTTATGTTATGTTTTGTGTTATGTTATGTTTTGTGTTATGTTATGTGTTGTGTTATGTTATGTTATGTGTTGTGTTATCTTTTGTGTTGTTATGTTATGTTTTGTGTTATGTTATGTTATGTTTTGTGTTATGTTATGTTATGTTTTGTGTTATGTTATGTTATGTTTTGTGTTGTGTTATGTTATGTTTTGTGTTATGTTATGTTTTGTGTTATATTATGTTATGTTTTGTGTTATTTATGTTATGTTATGTTTTGTGTTATGTTATGTTATGTTATGTGTTGTGTTATGTTATGTTATGTGTTTTGTGTTATGTTATGTGTTGTGTTATGGTTTGTTTTGTGTTGTTATGTTATGTTTTGTGTTATGTTATGTTAGGTTTTGTGTTATGTTATGTTTTGTGTAATGTTAAGTTATATTTTGTGTTATGTTATGTTATGTTTTGTGCTATGTTATGTTATGTTATGTATTGTGTTATGTTATGTTTTGTGTTGAGTTATGTTATGTTACGTTTTGTGTTATGTTATGTGTTGTGTTACGTTATGTGTTGTGTTATGTTATGTGTCGTGTTATGTTACGTTATGTGTTGTAATATGTTATGTTATGTGTTGTGTTATGTTATGTTTTGTGTTATGTTATGTATTGTGTTATGTTATGTTATGTTATGTCTTGTGTTATGTTATGTAATGTTTCGTGTTATGTTATGTTATGTTTTGTGTTGTGTTATGTTATGTTATGTTTTGTGTTGTGTTATGTTATGTTATGTTTTGTGTTATGTTATGTTTTGCGTTATGCTATGTTGTGTGATGTTATGTTATTTTTTGTGTTATGTTAAGTTTTGTGTTATGTTATGTTTTGTGTTATGTTATGTTTTGTGTTGTGTTGTGTTGTGTTATGTTATGTTTTGTGTTAGTATATGTTATGTTTTGTGTTAGTACATGTTATGTTTTGTGTTATGTTATGTTATGTTTTGTGTTAGTATATGTTATGTTTTGTGTTAGTATATGTTATGTTTTGTGTTATGTTATGTTATGTTTTGTGTTATGTTATGTTTTGTGTTATGTTATGTTTTGTGTTATGTTATGTTGTGTTGTGTTATGTTATGTTATGTTATGTTGTGTTATGTTTTGTGTTATGTTATGTTATGTTATGTTATGTTTTGTGTTGTGTTATGTTATATGTTATGTTTTGTGTTATGTTGTTTTGTATTGTGTTATGTTATATTGTGATGTGTTGTGTTGTGTTATGTTGTGTTTCGTGTTGCGTTATGTTATGTTATGTTTTGTGTTGTGTTATGTTATGTTATGTTATGTTTTGTGTTGTGTTATGTTATGTTATGTGTTATGTTATGTTTTGTATTGTGTTATGTTATATGGTATGTTTTGTGTTATGTTATGTTTTGTGTTGTGTTATGTTATGTGTTATGTTATGTTTTGTGTTATGTTATGTTTTGTGTTGTGTTATGTGTTATGTTATGCTTTGTGTTATGTTATGTTATTTTTTGTGTTATGTTATGTTTTGTGTTATGTTATGTTTTGTTTTGTGTTATGTTTTGTGTTGTGTTATGTTATGTTATGTTTTGTGTTATGTTATGTTATGTATTGTGTTATGTTTTCTGTTATGTTATGTTATGTTATGTTATGTTATGTTATGTTATGTTGTTATGTTAAGTTTTGTGTTATGTTATGTTTTGTGTTATGTTATGTTTTGTGTTATGTTATGTTTTGTGTTATGTTATGTTATGTTTTGTGTTATGTTATGTTATGTTTTGTGTTATGTTATGTTATGTTTTGTGTTATGTTATGTTATGTTATGTTATGTTATGTTATGTTATGTTATGTTATGTTATGTTATGTTATGTTATGTTATGTTATGTTATGTTATGTTATGTTATGTTATGTTATGTTATGTTGTGTTGTGTTGTGTTGTGTTGTGTTGTGTTATGTGTTGTGTTATGTTATGTTTTGTGTTATGTTATCTTTTCTGTTATGTTATGTTATGTGCTATGTTATGTTATGTTTTGTGTTATGATATGTTATGTTCAGTGTTATGTTATGTTTTATGTTATGTGTTGTGTTATGTTATGTTATGTGTTGTGTTATGTTATGTTATGTGTTGTGTTATGTTATGTTTTGTGTTGTTATGTTATGTTTTGTGTTATGTTATGTTATGTTTTGTGTTATGTTATGATATGTTTTGTGTTATGTTATGTTTTGTGTTATGTTATGTTATGTTTTGTGTTATGTTATGTTATGTTTTGTGTTACGTTATGTTATGTTTTGTGTTATGTTATGTTATGTTTTGTGTTATGTTATGTTATGTTATGTTATGTTATGTTATGTTATGTTATGTTATGTTATGTTATGTTATGTTATGTTATGTTATGTTATGTTATGTTATGTTATGTTATGTTATGTTATGTTATGTTATGTTATGTTATGTTGTGTTGTGTTGTGTTGTGTTGTGTTGTGTTATGTGTTGTGTTATGTTATGTTTTGTGTTATGTTATCTTTTCTGTTATGTTATGTTATGTGCTATGTTATGTTATGTTTTGTGTTATGATATGTTATGTTCTGTGTTATGTTATGTTTTATGTTATGTGTTGTGTTATGTTATGTTATGTGTTGTGTTATGTTATGTTATGTGTTGTGTTATGTTATGTTTTGTGTTGTTATGTTATGTTTTGTGTTATGTTATGTTATGTTTTGTGTTGTGTTATGTTATGTTATGTTTTGTGTTGTGTTATGTTATGTTTTGTGTTGTGTTATGTTATGTTATGTTATGTTTTGTGTTGTGTTATGTTATATGTTATGTTTTGTGTTATGTTGTTTTGTGTTGTGTTATGTTATATTGTGATGTGTTGTGTTGTGTTATGTTATATGTTATGTTTTGTGTTATGTTTTTTTGTGTTGTGTTATGTTATATTGTGATGTGTTGTGTTGTGTTATGTTGTGTTTTGTGTTGCGTTATGTTATGTTCTGTTTTGTGTTGTGTTATGTTATGTTATGTTTTGTGTTGTGTTATGTTATGGTATGTGTTATGTTATGTTTTGTATTGTGTTATGTTATATGTTATGTTAAGTTTTGTGTTGTGTTATGTTATGTGTTATGTTTTGTGTTATGTTATGTTTTGTGTTGTGTTATGTGTTATGTTATGCTTTGTGTTATGTTATGTTATGTTTTGTGTTATGTTATGTTTTGTGTTATGTTATGTTTTGTGTTATGTTTTGTGTGGTGTTATGTTATGTTTTGTTTTGTGTTATGTTTTGACTTATGTTATGTTTTGTGTTATGTTATGTTTTGTGTTATGTTTTCTGATATGTTATGTTATGTTATGTTATGTTATGTTATGTTATGTTATGTTATGTTATGTTGTTATGTTAAGTTTTGTGCTATGTTATGTTTTGTGTTATGTTATGTTTTGTGTTATGTTATGTTATGTTTTGTGTTATGTTATGTTTTGTGTTGTGTTATGTTTTGTGTTGTGTTATGTTTTGTGTTGTGTTATGTTATGTTATGTTTTGTGTTGTGTTATGTTATGGTATGTGTTATGTTATGTTTTGTATTGTGTTATGTTATATGTTATGTTAAGTTTTGTGTTGTGTTATGTTATGTGTTATGTTTTGTGTTATGTTATGTTTTGTGTTGTGTTATGTGTTATGTTATGCTTTGTGTTATGTTATGTTATGTTTTGTGTTATGTTATGTTTTGTGTTATGTTATGTTTTGTTTTGTGTTATGTTTTGTGTGGTGTTATGTTATGTTTTGTTTTGTGTTATGTTTTGACTTATGTTATGTTTTGTGTTATGTTATGTTTTGTGTTATGTTTTCTGATATGTTATGTTATGTTATGTTATGTTATGTTATGTTATGTTATGTTGTTATGTTAAGTTTTGTGCTATGTTATGTTTTGTGTTATGTTATGTTTTGTGTTATGTTATGTTATGTTTTGTGTTATGTTATGTTTTGTGTTATGTTATGTGTTGTGTTACGTTATGTGTTGTGTTATGTTATGTGTCGTGTTATGTTATGTTATGTGTTGTGTTATGTTATGTTATGTGTTGTGTTATGTTATGTTTTGTGTTATGTTATGTTTTGTGTAATGCTATGTTATGTTGTGTTTGGTGTTATGTTATGTTATGTTTTGTGTTATGTTATGTTTTGTGTTGTGTTATGTTATGTTTTGTGTTATGTTATCTTTTCTGTTATGTTATGTTATGTGCTATGTTATGTTATGTTTTGTGTTATGATATGTTATGTTCTGTGTTATTTTATGTTTTATGTTATGTTATGTGTTGTGTTATGTTATGTTATGTGTTGTGTTATGTTATGTTTTGTGTTGTGTTATGTTATGTGTTGTGTTGTTATGTTATGTTTTTTGTTATGTTATGTTATGTTTTGTGTTATGTTATGTTATGTTTTGTGTTGTGTTATGTTATGTTATGTTTTGTGTTGTGTTATGTTATGGTATGTGTTATGTTATGTTTTGTATTGTGTTATGTTATATGTTATGTTAAGTTTTGTGTTGTGTTATGTTATGTGTTATGTTTTGTGTTATGTTATGTTTTGTGTTGTGTTATGTGTTATGTTATGCTTTGTGTTATGTTATGTTATGTTTTGTGTTATGTTATGTTTTGTGTTATGTTATGTTTTGTTTTGTGTTATGTTTTGTGTGGTGTTATGTTATGTTTTGTTTTGTGTTATGTTTTGACTTATGTTATGTTTTGTGTTATGTTATGTTTTGTGTTATGTTTTCTGATATGTTATGTTATGTTATGTTATGTTATGTTATGTTATGTTATGTTATGTTATGTTATGTTATGTTATGTTATGTTATGTTATGTTATGTTATGTTATGTTATGTTGTTATGTTAAGTTTTTAATATGTTATGTTTTGTGTTATGTTATGTTTTGTGTTATGTTATGTTTTGTGTTATGTTATGTTTTGTGTTGTGTTATGTTTTGTGTTGTGTTATGTTTTGTGTTGTGTTATGTTATGTTTTGTGTTATGTTATGTTTTGTGTTATGTTATGTTTTGTGTTATGTTATGTTATGTTTTGTGTTATGTTATGTTATGTTTTGTGTTATGTTATGTTTTGTGTTATGTTATGTTATGTTTTGTGTTATGTTATGTTATGTATTGTGTTATGTTGTGTTTTGTGTTGTGTGATGTTATGTTATGTTTTGTGTTATGTTATGTTTTGTGTTATGTTATGTGTTGTGTTACGTTATGTGTTGTGTTATGTTATGTGTCGTGTTATGTTATGTTATGTGTTGTGTTATGTTATGTTATGTGTTGTGTTATGTTATGTTTTGTGTTATGTTATGTTTTGTGTAATGCTATGTTATGTTGTGTTTGGTGTTATGTTATGTTATGTTTTGTGTTATGTTATGTTTTGTGTTGTGTTATGTTATGTTTTGTGTTATGTTATCTTTTCTGTTATGTTATGTTATGTGCTATGTTATGTTATGTTTTGTGTTATGATATGTTATGTTCTGTGTTATTTTATGTTTTATGTTATGTTATGTGTTGTGTTATGTTATGTTATGTGTTGTGTTATGTTATGTTTTGTGTTGTGTTATGTTATGTGTTGTGTTGTTATGTTATGTTTTTTGTTATGTTATGTTATGTTTTGTGTTATGTTATGTTTTGTGTTATGTTATGTTATGTTTTGTGTTGTGTTATGTTATGTTATGTTTTGTGTTGTGTTATGTTATGTTATGTGTTGTGTTATGTTATGTTATGTTATGTTTTGTGTTGTGTTATGTTATGTGTTGTTTTATGTTATGTTTTGTGTTGTGTTATGTTATGTTTTGTGTTGTGTTATGTTATGTTTTGTGTTGTGTTATGTTATGTTATGTTTTGTGTTTGTATATGTTATGTTTTGTGTTAGTATATGTTATGTTTTGTGTTCGTATGTTATGTTTTGTGTTGTGTTATGTTTTGTGTTATGTTATGTTATGTTTTGTGTTATGTTATGTTATGTTCTGTGTTATGTTATGTTTTATGTTATGTGTTGTGTTATGTTATGTTATGTGTTGTGTTATGTTATGTTATGTGTTGTGTTATGTTATGTTTTGTGTTGTTATGTTATGTTTTGTGTTATGTTATGTTATGTTTTGTGTTGTGTTATGTTATGTTATGTTTTGTGTTGTGTTATGTTATGTTTTGTGTTGTGTTATGTTATGTTATGTTATATTTTGTGTTGTGTTATGTTATATGTTATGTTTTGTGTTATGTTGTTTTGTGTTGTGTTATGTTATATTGTGATGTGTTGTGTTGTGTTATGTTATATGTTATGTTTTGTGTTATGTTTTTTTGTGTTGTGTTATGTTATATTGTGATGTGTTGTGTTGTGTTATGTTGTGTTTTGTGTTGCGTTATGTTATGTTATGTTTTGTGTTGTGTTATGTTATGTTATGTTTTGTGTTGTGTTATGTTATGGTATGTGTTATGTTATGTTTTGTATTGTGTTATGTTATATGTTATGTTAAGTTTTGTGTTGTGTTATGTTATGTGTTATGTTTTGTGTTATGTTATGTTTTGTGTTGTGTTATGTGTTATGTTATGCTTTGTGTTATGTTATGTTATGTTTTGTGTTATGTTATGTTTTTTGTTATGTTATGTTTTGTTTTGTGTTATGTTTTGTGTGGTGTTATGTTATGTTTTGTTTTGTGTTATGTTTTGACTTATGTTATGTTTTGTGTTATGTTATGTTTTGTGTTATGTTTTCTGATATGTTATGTTATGTTATGTTATGTTATGTTATGTTATGTTATGTTGTTATGTTAAGTTTTGTGCTATGTTATGTTTTGTGTTATGTTATGTTTTGTGTTATGTTATGTTATGTTTTGTGTTATGTTATGTTTTGTGTTGTGTTATGTTTTGTGTTGTGTTATGTTTTGTGTTGTGTTATGTTATGTTATGTTTTGTGTTGTGTTATGTTATGGTATGTGTTATGTTATGTTTTGTATTGTGTTATGTTATATGTTATGTTAAGTTTTGTGTTGTGTTATGTTATGTGTTATGTTTTGTGTTATGTTATGTTTTGTGTTGTGTTATGTGTTATGTTATGCTTTGTGTTATGTTATGTTATGTTTTGTGTTATGTTATGTTTTGTGTTATGTTATGTTTTGTTTTGTGTTATGTTTTGTGTGGTGTTATGTTATGTTTTGTTTTGTGTTATGTTTTGACTTATGTTATGTTTTGTGTTATGTTATGTTTTGTGTTATGTTTTCTGATATGTTATGTTATGTTATGTTATGTTATGTTATGTTATGTTATGTTATGTTATGTTATGTTATGTTATGTTATGTTGTTATGTTAAGTTTTGTGCTATGTTATGTTTTGTGTTATGTTATGTTTTGTGTTATGTTATGTTATGTTTTGTGTTATGTTATGTTTTGTGTTATGTTATGTGTTGTGTCACGTTATGTGTTGTGTTATGTTATGTGTCGTGTTATGTTATGTTATGTGTTGTGTTATGTTATGTTATGTGTTGTGTTATGTTATGTTTTGTGTTATGTTATGTTTTGTGTAATGCTATGTTATGTTGTGTTTGGTGTTATGTTATGTTATGTTTTGTGTTATGTTATGTTTTGTGTTGTGTTATGTTATGTTTTGTGTTATGTTATCTTTTCTGTTATGTTATGTTATGTGCTATGTTATGTTATGTTTTGTGTTATGATATGTTATGTTCTGTGTTATTTTATGTTTTATGTTATGTTATGTGTTGTGTTATGTTATGTTATGTGTTGTGTTATGTTATGTTTTGTGTTGTGTTATGTTATGTGTTGTGTTGTTATGTTATGTTTTTTGTTATGTTATGTTATGTTTTGTGTTATGTTATGTTTTGTGTTATGTTATGTTATGTTTTGTGTTGTGTTATGTTATGTTATGTTTTGTGTTGTGTTATGTTATGGTATGTGTTATGTTATGTTTTGTATTGTGTTATGTTATATGTTATGTTAAGTTTTGTGTTGTGTTATGTTATGTGTTATGTTTTGTGTTATGTTATGTTTTGTGTTGTGTTATGTGTTATGTTATGCTTTGTGTTATGTTATGTTATGTTTTGTGTTATGTTATGTTTTGTGTTATGTTATGTTTTGTTTTGTGTTATGTTTTGTGTGGTGTTATGTTATGTTTTGTTTTGTGTTATGTTTTGACTTATGTTATGTTTTGTGTTATGTTATGTTTTGTGTTATGTTTTCTGATATGTTATGTTATGTTATGTTATGTTATGTTATGTTATGTTATGTTATGTTATGTTATGTTATGTTATGTTATGTTATGTTGTTATGTTAAGTTTTGTGCTATGTTATGTTTTGTGTTATGTTATGTTTTGTGTTATGTTATGTTATGTTTTGTGTTATGTTATGTTTTGTGTTGTGTTATGTTTTGTGTTGTGTTATGTTTTGTGTTGTGTTATGTTATGTTTTGTGTTATGTTATGTTTTGTGTTATGTTATGTTTTGTGTTATGTTATGTTATGTTTTGTGTTATGTTATGTTATGTTTTGTGTTATGTTATGTTTTGTGTTATGTTATGTTATGTTTTGTGTTATGTTATGTTATGT
>JAUKNM010000016.1:512500-515000 GCA_030765045.1 Tenodera sinensis
TTATGTTATGTGTCGTGTTATGTTATGTTATGTGTTGTAATATGTTATGTTATGTGTTGTGTTATGTTATGTTTTGTGTTATGTTATGTATTGTGTTATGTTATGTTATGTCTTGTGTTATGTTATGTAATGTTTCGTGTTATGTTATGTTATGTTTTGTGTTGTGTTATGTTATGTTATGTTTTGTGTTGTGTTATGTTATGTTATGTTTTGTGTTATGTTATGTTTTGCGTTATGCTATGTTGTGTGATGTTATGTTATTTTTTGTGTTATGTTAAGTTTTGTGTTATGTTATGTTTTGTGTTATGTTATGTTTTGTGTTGTGTTGTGTTGTGTTATGTTATGTTTTGTGTTAGTATATGTTATGTTTTGTGTTAGTATATGTTATGTTTTGTGTTATGTTATGTTATGTTTTGTGTTAGTATATGTTATGTTTTGTGTTAGTATATGTTATGTTTTGTGTTATGTTATGTTATGTTTTGTGTTATGTTATGTTTTGTGTTATGTTATGTTTTGTGTTATGTTATGTTGTGTTGTGTTGTGTTATGTTATGTTATGTTGTGTTATGTTTTGTGTTATGTTATGTTATGTTATGTTATGTTATGTTATGTTATGTTATGTTATGTTATGTTATGTTATGTTATGTTATGTTATGTTATGTTATGTTATGTTATGTTATGTTATGTTATGTTATGTTATGTTATGTTATGTTATGTTATGTTATGTTATGTTATGTTATGTTATGTTATGTTATGTTATGTTATGTTATGTTATGTTATGTTATGTTATGTTATGTTATGTTATGTTATGTTATGTTATGTTATGTTATGTTATGTTATGTTATGTTATGTTATGTTATGTTATGTTATGTTATGTTATGTTATGTTATGTTATGTTATGTTATGTTATGTTATGTTATGTTATGTAATGTTATGTTATGTTATCTTATGTTATGTTATGTTATGTTGTGTTATGCTATGCTATGCTATGTTATGTTATGTTATGTTATGTTATGTTATGTTATGTTATGTTATGTTATGTTATGTTACGTTATGTTATGTTATGTTATGTTATGTTATGTTATGTTTTGTTATGTTATGTTATGTTATGTTATGTTATGTTATGTTATGTTATGTTATGTTATGTTATGTTATGTTATGTTATGTTATGTTATGTTATGTTATGTTATGTTATGTTATGTTATGTTATGTTTTGTGTTATGTTATGATTTGTGTTATGCTATGTTATGTTTAGTGTTATGTTATGATTTGTGTTACGTTATGTGTTGTGTTATGTTATGTGTCGTGTTATGTTATGTTATGTGTTGTAATATGTTATGTTATGTGTTGTGTTATGTTATGTTTTGTGTTATGCTATGTATTGTGTTATGTTATGTTATGTCTTGTGTTATGTTATGTAATGTTTCGTGTTATGTTATGTTATGTTTTGTGTTGTGTTATGTTATGTTATGTTTTGTGTTGTGTTATGTTATGTTATGTTTTGTGTTATGTTATGTTTTGCGTTATGCTATGTTGTGTGATGTTATGTTATTGTTTGTGTTATGTTAAGTTTTGTGTTATTTTATGTTTTGTGTTATGTTATGTTTTGTGTTGTGTTGTGTTGTGTTATGTTATGTTTTGTGTTAGTATATGTTATGTTTTGTGTTAGTATATGTTATGTTTTGTGTTATGTTATGTTTTGTTTTGTGTTATGTTTTGTGTGGTGTTATGTTATGTTTTGTTTTGTGTTATGTTTTGACTTATGTTATGTTTTGTGTTATGTTATGTTTTGTGTTATGTTTTCTGATATGTTATGTTATGTTATGTTATGTTATGTTATGTTATGTTATGTTATGTTATGTTGTTATGTTAAGTTTTGTGCTATGTTATGTTTTGTGTTATGTTATGTTTTGTGTTATGTTATGTTATGTTTTGTGTTATGTTATGTTTTGTGTTGTGTTATGTTTTGTGTTGTGTTATGTTTTGTGTTGTGTTATGTTATGTTTTGTGTTATGTTATGTTTTGTGTTATGTTATGTTTTGTGTTATGTTATGTTATGTTTTGTGTTATGTTATGTTATGTTCTGTGTTATGTTATGTTTTGTGTTATGTTATGTTATGTTTTGTGTTATGTTATGTTATGTATTGTGTTATGTTGTGTTTTGTGTTGTGTGATGTTATGTTATGTTTTGTGTTATGTTATGTTTTGTGTTATGTTATGTGTTGTGTTACGTTATGTGTTGTGTTATGTTATGTGTCGTGTTATGTTATGTTATGTGTTGTGTTATGTTATGTTATGTGTTGTGTTATGTTATGTTTTGTGTTATGTTATGTTTTGTGTAATGCTATGTTATGTTGTGTTTGGTGTTATGTTATGTTATGTTTTGTGTTATGTTATGTTTTGTGTTGTGTTATGTTATGTTTTGTGTTATGTTATCTTTTCTGTTATGTTATGTTATGTGCTATGTTATGTTATGTTTTGTGTTATGATATGTTATGTTC